>CM060951.1:111882973-112347973 GCA_030765055.1 Mantis religiosa | reverse complement strand
AGGAATAAATTCAGAAGTTACAGTAGCAACCTCTTGGCAAGAGTTGGGGTGGGGGAAGAAGTAACTTTCAAACATCTTACATTCTCTGACAGTTAAAGCTCCAATACTTGAAACACACCAATAAAATAATGTTTCGAAAATAATAACTTTTGTAAAAATAAAAACAGTTAATATGCATCGTATAGGTATAAACGCTCAAGTCGGTCTGAGTGGCTCAGTTGGTTAAGCGGATTCAAACTCGGCTCAGAGCGATGACAGCTCCATGCCAGTAGATCTACTGTTATGTAAAATAGTTCTGCATGACAAATTTGTGGCACACTTGATCCTGGCAATTAACATGGTTAACAAATAACCTGTAAAAATTAATAAAAATCCAAAATCGGGGAACAACAAATACAAATGAAATTAAATAAAATTAAAATAAAATAAATAAATAAATATATTTTTAACGACTGCAAGAGTTCTTTTTTAAGAATTTAAATGTTCCATCCTAAGGGTGAACTGTGGTATAAGAATTCTCACATGGCATGCAGAAACATGGTCTGCTTCAAATATGAAATTTAATATTTGTCCAAGATTCGTTTTTCAGTTATGCTATTCACAGTTATGTAAACGAACACACCATTTCGATGAAACTTGAAGAGAGTCCTTTGACACGAGGCAATAATTACTCTAGCCTAACATTTTAAATTGCACCCCATTTTACAATTTAATTATTTAATTTTATATAATGCCGTAAAAACTCGCAAGGCCAACTTTAAGTTCATTAACATAATTGTAGTATCGTAATCCAGCACTGCCAACATAATAATAATTAGTTATGCTTTCATAGTCTCGGAAGGTCAGAGAATGCAAGTTCGTATAATATTCCTTGATCTCCTCTCTAACCTCATACTTAGAGTGATAAAAGTCAAATTTGATCTTTGTTTTGTCTTGACTTTCTTGAATTTGATGTTTTGAGCATATAAACAAGGTTACATTGACGTTACTCAAACTACAATTATGTCTTCCCAATGAAATCTTATCTTTAGATGCTGTCTCATAACTAATGTCTTTTTTAAGACAAATAATTATTTGAAACGTGTTCTGACAAGCAGTTAACTAATTTCCAAAGTATAAACCATTATATTCTATGGTCTTGAGCTATCGTTCAGCGAGATTTATTATCCCACAATGATACCAGTTTCTGGTTTTTGATGAGAAGAATTCGGTGATATCCACTTGCCCTGCTTCAATGTTGTCGAAATTTCTTCCATGTAGAAAATGGGCCATGGATCGAGAAAGATGATAATCTGATGGTGTAAGAACAGGGCTGTATGCTGGATGTGGTAGCAGTTCTATTCCTCTCAATTCCTGAATTGTTTCCATGGTTGTTCGTGCAGTATGGGGTATTTCATTGTCCTGTAGCAATAGAACTCTTTCGGTTAACTAATGCTGGTTATCTCCGTCTCAAAATGTCATGAACTTGTTCCAATTGTTGAGAGTAAAGATCCACATCAATCGCCCGCCGTTTAGAAGAAAGTCCCAGTGGATCACACCTTCAAAATTCCACCAGCACATAACATTACTTTGGGACCGAACTGATTATTCTTAACGTTGACTTTGGCAGGTTGGCGGGGATCAAGCCACTGTTTCGAGACATCGGGGTTTTGGTAACATAATCATTTTTCATCACAAGTGACAACTCTCCTGACAAATCCATCATCCATAGGAATACGGATGAGCTGACGATAGATATCAACTCTACGTTTAGCCTGATACCGAAGTTAAGGGAAGTAATCAATAAAGAATCGTAATGGATTTCAAAGGAGCATTGTATATCTGTTATGACACGGACAGGTGCAGTTGGTTGACTTATGTAACAAAAGATACGGGAGAAAGGGGCTTTTCTTAGCAAGAATTCTTAATGGGTAGCACTTGACTCCATTTGAAAAGATATTGTTCGGACCCTTAATAATGGCATGACGGAGACTAATAATCACAATGGACAAAATAGTCGTAAAAGGGAATTTTGGTGAGAATAAAGGGCTTCAAGAGGTGAAAGTCACACAAATGCAGCTGTGTGGGAGAGGCAGACCGTGGCTGGCGGCCGATTAAGACGGTCATCTGCTTCTGTCTTGGGCGAAGGCAGACCAGAAGCGATGGGAGAAGACATCTGTCGGTTCATACGTGAATAAGGAATTAAGTGTTATCGAGTAATAAGTATTCCACATACGGCAACTCTAAACAGTGATATTGGTAACCCTTGGTCGGCAACTTCGAGTTTGATGTGATGATAAAATTAAGCAGTTATTAAACCAGTTTGAAACGTGCATTCCAGTGTCATTAGAACCATCCGTACTCTCATACATATCCACGCATACCCTGAGGATAAAGTGCTCTACCCTGCACTATCCACTAATTCGCTTCAAGCCTGTTGAGGTGTCAGTTCATGAGGTACAGATCTACAGCTTCGGTATGATTTTCCAAGTGTCTTAATGTGGCGATATATGATCTTTTGATGCACCAAGTTCTTCTGAAAGCCTATGGAGTACTTTTTGCGGATTTTCTCGCAAAACTTGGCGTGTATCCTCAATATTCCGTACTTTAGGTCTTCCATTGTGTGATAAATCTTTAGTGTTTTCATCTCCATTGTTGAAACGTTGAAACCATCGTTGTACCACACGCTCATTAACGATACCTTCTCCTTACACTTCACATCTTCTTCGAGCTGCGGTAGTGGCTTTATAATCTTGTTTCCAGTAGTGTTTTAGAAGGACTTCTATTTTGTGATTGTTTATTAACAACTGAAGACTGATACATGCTTGCAATGCACGCACCACTAGCCATGGTGTCTTGTAAATAGCTTTGCCAAACAAAAGAAACCCAATAAATTTTCCAAAACACCAGAATAAAAAAAGACGACATTAGTTATGGGACAACCTAAAGAGACGATTTTAGTTTAACGCTGATGTGACAAAGTGCGACACTTGAACGACATGGAAATACTCACCTGAATTAAAGAGATTGTGATTGTTTACAGTACTTTTGCATAGTGTTTTATCAGCATTCGTTTTTGTTTTTGTACTTTATAAAGGTTTAATTAACTATTCGTTTAAGTGTCTTAAATTATTACTTTTTAAATGTTTCCAAAGAAATGCAAGACTTTTGAGCAACTACAACTTAAGTCTAAAAGTTGGGCGGATAAAGCGTCAAACCACAGGCAGCGCGGAGTATTTCAGCTAGTTAATTAAATATAAATTTTTAGCGGAATTTTTTTTAGATTTTAGGTTTTAGTGTTGACTTCGGGCCCAAATGACCTAGTTGTCGACGGGCCCTAAAACACCACACACTCACTCACTCACTCACAGCTATGCACTCTCTGAAGCTCAAAGCAAGAGAGAGGGTGCAGCTTGTCATTTATTTTCAAAACAGAAATTGTCTATAATCATTTGTGGACTAACAGCAACGAAGTATTTCAATACAAGTAATCACACTTTATTGTAGGTATATTGTGTTGGACTAAGAAATTGTAAGCAAAGTTTAGAAGTTTAGAATATCACAAATAGTATTATACACCACTGCCATCAGAGTTTTTGAATACGTTAATAATGGTGATTTGGCCTAATTTCCTCATAACTTCCATGTGCTACATGTATAATTAATCCTTTGTTTTAGAGGCTGCGTAACTTTCAAATATGTCACTTAAAGATGCATCCATTATACTTCACAATTCAAAGCAATTTCAAAGATATTTTTGTTCTCATCATGATTATTAATCCTAAATCAGCACAAAATGTTAGATACTTATTTAACTATAAGCTCCATAATATTGCTACTGTTCGTAATTATTTACTCGTTTTAACAATCGCACAATATACGCAATGGCAGTGTCCAAGACAGTATGGTATAATAGAGGATCCAAGTGTCAGTAAGTGCAAATGTTTAGACACCCTATCAGGAATGTGAATAAGCCAATTTATATAATGGTTTGATGCTAAAGTTTTCTACTGTGGCGATGTACGAAGACAAAGCTGAACTATAGTGTGATCCATATAAATCTGAACCATTTCAATAGGCCGTAAGTTTTGAATCAATAATTGGACACACGTGCAACTTTGGGAGATTACATTATACTATACAAATATAACAGTTTGTAACATAAACTTCACTTAACTTAAGAAAATGATGTTAATTATTCTTTCCTTTCTAATTGAAGTCGATTTCACGAAACCTTGTCCGCATCATCAGTCAAAGAAAACCACAGGAGAAAACAAATTTGTCGTTACATTATATTATTTACATTTCAGAGAAAATGTTGGAAGTGTCCTCCACCAGCATCTATACATGTTTGCACTCGACTCACCATGTTCTCTGAAGTTTTATAGTGATAATATCGAACTCAGAGAAGGTTATTTCCAGCAAGATGGAGCAACGTTCCATACATCTATGACACCATGAAGCTTGTAACCAGTTTCTTTGATAATCGAATAATCTCAAAAGGTCTGTAGCCTGCCAGATCCCCTGACCTAATCTCACCGGATTTTTTCTTGCGGGGGTATCTAAAAATAGAGTGTACAAGAATAGGCCACGGACAATTGATGTTCTCAAGGAATCCATTCGAACCGAAATAAGTAACATTGTTGAGGATACTCTCCGTAGAACTTCAGAGAATATGGTGAGACGAGTACAAATATGTATAGATGCTGGTGGAGGACAATTCCAACATCTTCTCTGAGATGTAAATAGTGTAATGTAATCTGCCATTTATGTATTATATTGTCCCAAAGTTGCACGTGTGTCCTATTGTTGGTTCAAATGGTTCAAATGGTTCAGGTTTATATGGATCGCACTATGGAATAGTGACACTTAAGTAACACGACTAAAATGACAGCAAGCCTAGAACTACTCTGCTCTTTTGATCAACACTTCTAATGCGTGATTATAAACAATTAGCTCAAAAACTAAAGGTTGATGAATACTAAACTTCGCATTATCTTTCAAGAATATAAAAAGATTTACATTGACTTCCTACACCATAAACACGAAACAAATTGGGTCTATTGATGCATATTACAAAACACAATTTACCTAACCAAACTGAAGTATCATATTAATTTAGGATTTTAGGTTATATCCTTCTTCGTAAAGGACCAACAGGTAGTTGATTTTGTAGGTATTTAATAATCCTATGTTACTGTAATTTAGGTTTAAGGACTTTTTGCGATAGGCTCGCGTAAACAACTCCGTTGTTTTAATTCTATCTGACTACCTCCATGTTTTATAAAGTCATTTTCATACTTATTAAATGTTATTAAATTTTACATCACTAGACACCGTTTATTGCAGAAAAAGTTTTCTGTTTCCAATACCTTCGGGATAATCTCGTTCTGCAAGTGATGATTGGACCCATGTATTAGCTGGAGGCAACTTGCGCTACACCTTTGATGATAGAATGATCCTAAAGATATTGAAGGGTCGAGAGGACCTACAGCTTTTTCTGTGAACTTCAAACCATGTTGAGCTCTGAGATATTTCACATCAATTGGTCAGGTGCAAGACTTCAGAGGGAAAAAAAACTGCTCAAAATCACGTCTCTCTAACTGAGAATTTAACCACGGATCTTCAGCACGGGAACGGCGTTCGAACCCACCTACCCGCAGTCCCAAAGAAAAGTACAGAAGCGTTTGAAATATACAAATTTCGTTAAAAACTTTTTTGGTAACTTAAGCTCCTTTATGAGATACATCTTGTTCCTTTGAATTTTTTAGTATTTTAATTAATGCCTTTCTGAAATGTGTCAGAAGTTCTGCTTCTCGTGAGGTTAGGCAAAGAGCATGTAATATCAACTCTAGCATATACTGACCTCCTTTTCAAACATTAAACAAAAAATGTGAACTGAAAAATATTTGGAAAACATTAATATATAACAAGAATACTTAATTTATAGAATAGGAATGTGAACTATAATAACTATAATTGGGGGAGACCTTTATTACACACTACACTTCTCTAAAACTTGATACTCATATTAAAATATAAACATAGAATGAATGCATACATTTTGTCAAAACATGACACCTTTCAAATGACACCGCTCTCCTTTGTCAGTGGGTTATAACCGTCAGTCAACGAAAGGTGACCCTCATAAACAGGGTAAGAGGCAATGAAGTCAGTATTCTGGTTCCCTTATTTCCTGCAGATACATACCCTGTAAATCCAAATCTCAAAGTAACACCGCCCTTGACAGAGAAGAGGGGCAGAGTTGTCATATTTTGGAGAAAAGCTATATGTGTTAGTCAAGTCTTGGAAATCACTCAGTCGAATTTACTTAATTTCTTTGCAACCGAAAATAATTATTTTGCGGACAGACATATTTAAAGCGCATTTCTAAACATATTTAAACTGGAGTTTTATTTTCATATCATACATTTTAATTCCATTTTGCGGGATATGTTTATCAGAGGATATGTTTGCCACTTCATTATGAAAAATGACACACTTTATGATTTCCAGAATAAAAGGGTAAAAGAGGGGCTTAAAATATTTCTTAAGTAGTTTTTTTAAACGGGTTGCATATTGTGGTCATATCACCAAATTTCTCTCTTATTTCGCTGAAGCTTGATGTCAAGATATATTTTTACAACATTTTGACAAACTCTAATAAAACTGCGTTTTACAATCTGTAAAGAATGATAAGTTGCACTAGTTTTTTTTTAAAGATTACGAAACTATTATCTTCATTCTATATTAAAATTCAAATCAACATCTTTAGCATATTTAGACAAAACGTTGTATATTTTTATACGATAGGGCTAAAACAGAAAGATTTACGTGAACGTGACAGTTCTCGAAACACACTTTTATATTTTCAACCTTTATGTAGAAATGTGTACAGTTTAATTCATTCGGTCAAAACATTGTACAATTGGTACATGTTCCTACTAGTGAATCTGGCCAAAATCTTAGTTTATTTTGCAATTTCTTATACAAAACTGACCAACCCATGTTTTCAATCACTTAGTAGCTATAGAGGTGGCTAAACATAAGACCGTGGGCTAAGTAATGACCCGTCAGAACATTTACAGTGGTTCGTTATCGGCTCTGTGCTGCGCCGTGCCATAGTGGACTAGGGCGTTGTGCTTTGGTTCCCTGCCACGTAGCGCACCTAGTTCAATCGCTTCCTTGCGGGTGCGGGTTTTAAGTCCTGGGTATAGGGCCGGTGCCCACTCAGCATCGCGAGGAAATTGAGAATCTGCGATAGGTAACGAATCCTGGTCAAGAAAGCCAACTTGCTGACCACATTTCCTTCCCGTATCGGTTGGATGATCGCCCACCTCCGGCTTGCGTATGTGGGCGTGAGGCCGTCCCGCTAGCGAGCTGTTATACCATGGATTATTTATTTTACGTTATTGGCTCACAAACGAAGTTATTTACGAGATCACTACTAACTCGCCCGTTTTAGAATTTGAAAAAGACAATTTTTTTAATAAACCAATTTTGCGTTCCAGAGTCTCAGATTTCTCAATATGTATTCCCATCCTTGCAAATGGAAGTAATAGAAACCCAAAATTATTCAATACTTTGTACTAAATTAAAAGCCATTGTGGATCACCCAAATCTCCTAATTTGAGTGAATTTTGGAAATAGGTCCCTTCAAGTCGGTTTTATGAAATTTAGGATCTTGATGTACAGATATTCTGAAGGTTGTACTTTGCACATATAGACTTTGAAGCTACATCACGGCCCCAGTAGTAAGAAACGAAGCGAAAGTACCACTGATAATTACAGACCAAGCGGGAAAGTTACTCATAACGGTGATCAGCGCCGTTGACAAAGCAGCCGCCCTCTACTGTCCTCGGGGAGTAGATACTCCTTCCTTTGAGCAAGCATTCGTATCATTTGTCCGCTGCCACCAAACAACACGAAACCTGAAAGATAAGCAAATGAAGTGAAAGGGAAAAGATAGAAAGGAAATCGTGTTAATCAGAAACACTCCAGCATTCGTTTAACAACGGAAACTCAATAATTGAAGGCACTGGCGTGGCGTGGATTATCCATAAGTGTTGCCGGTTGTTTCAGACTTAATCTATCGTCATGGGGCTGCCACTCTACTAATTCCAATGGCCGACGCCTTTACCACATATTGAAACCTGCGGCTTATCCGTCTTGGCGCCTACAGATCCCACGTATTATCCTACCAATCCTCTTAATACTCCTGCCATTCTCGACATTGGCACTCACAAGAATCTCCCTCTTCCGGCGTATATGTCTACACTAGCGGAACTTGACTCTGACCACTGCCCGGTCTTAATTACCTTTCAACTTGCTCCGAACATATTTCCCTCGGCGCCGCGACTTATTAATGGCTATGTCCAATGGGATAAGTTCCATGTTCAGTTGGATTCAGCGCTCCACACTTACTCACTTAGCTCTGACACAGAGGCTGCCATTAAGCACTTTACAGACACTATATGCCACTGTGTGCGAACTTCAACTACCTGCTCCAAGCGGACTCCTATTGCTTCTTCCTTACCTGCGCCCATTCTTCAGCTTATCCATGAAAAACACAAGATTCGATGTCAGTGGCACAGGGAACGCCGACCTTGGCTGCATAGGTAGCTTAATGGATTGAACCGGCTAGTAAAAGTCGAATTGGACCGTCATCGCCCTGAGACCTACAAACGACAACTGGCGAGCATCTCTCCGCATGACCACACGCTCTGGGATGCCACTCGATGACTTCTGCGAGAGCCAACTATTATACCAGCTCTGCGTACCACTGACACTCTGGTTACGGAGGTCAAAGCTAAATGTGAAGTTCTTGCAGACCACTTTGAAGGCACGTTCTCACCAAACGCAGCTCATGCTACCACCCCGAGTATAGAACAGCGGCTTGACGCTTTTCGACACCAACCAACTGTTCCCTGCCAGAATCTCCTTCACTAGTCCTGCTGAAATTAGGCATTTAATTGATTCCCAATATTGTGTTGAAAAACCTGACAAAGAAGGCCCTAGCACATTTGTCTTCAATCCTGAACGCTTGTCTTCTACTTGGCTTTTTTCCTCACACCTGGAAATTGGCTCAAATCATTGTTTCACAAACCTAATAAACCTAAAAATCTCCCAGACAGCTATCGTCCAATAAGTTTGCTGCCTACCTTGTCCAAACTCTTTGAAAAAGTTCTTCTTCGCCGTCTCCTTAAATATACCTCTGACAACCGTATCATTCCACCCTTCCAATTTGGATTTCGTTCTAGACATTCTACCTCTCACCAACTACTGCGTTTAACACAAACAGTAATTCATGGTTTTGAGCAACGAAAGCACACAACCGCCGTGTTCCTCGACGTAGCACAGGCCTTTGATAAAGTTTGGCATGAAGGGTTAATCTTCAAACTGTATAGCATTGGACTTCCACAATATCTGCTCACTACCATTTGTAGTTTTCTATCAGATCGCACATTTATTGTTCGCATTGGTGGCATGGAGTCCTCTCAGCACCATATTACAGCAGGGGTTCCTCAGGGATCCATATTGGCCCCAATCTTATTTAGTATCTATACCTATGATCTTCTTGACTTGGCCCCTACCTCCATAGCCTTATACGCTGATGATACTGTTTTATATCATTCCGGCACAGATCTCCCTAAAACTATTCACACTCTACAAAGCTCTCTTGACTGCCTCGTTGAATAGTTTGATACTTGGTGCATACGTCTTAACACTCAAAAGACCGAAGCTAAGATTTTTAGCTTACGTCGCATCTCCAACTCTCCCGAACTGCATATTAAGCATGAATCAATTCCCTGGCTACCTCCTACCCCCTCCGTCAAATACCTTGGAGTAATGCTGGACACTAAACTTACTTGGTGAGCCCATATTGATCGACTTATCTCGTTGGCATCAGGACGACTTTCAACACTCGGCCCGCTACTTCACAGACACACTCCTCTTGGGATTGAATGCTCTCTGCTTCTCTACAAATCTCTTTTCCGGCCACTTATCACATATGCTTCCCAGGTATGGGTACGGCTAGCAACACTCATCTCCGTAGGCTACAGGTCCTGCAAAATCGATTTTTGCGCATCGCCACGGATGCCCCTTGGTACGTAAGAAATCAACAACTGCATAAAGAACTTGGTCTCCTTCCTCTTCACCAGTACATACGTCAGATCGCCTCTCGCTTCTTCTCAAACCTGCCAGATGTTCCAGGAGCTGTGATGTACGACATCGGCGTACGAACCCGCCAGCCCACGCGCCTGAAGAGACGACTCCCACAGGATTTCCTCCTTAGTGACTCTGAATGAAAAAAACTATGAATATTGTTTCACAATGACTGCTGTTCTTATCTCGTTCACCATATTACTGTTTCGTACACGTAAAGAATTAACACTAAAACGCAAGGTTTGCTGTTTCACTGCACTAGCAACAATCGTTCTATAAACAAATAACTGAAGCCTTGGTTGTCTCGCAAGGACACTGACATTCACACGAATCTGTACGCTTCCAGTTTGCCACTGAGCGCCACTAGCAACATAACGAGCTATTTAGAACTGGAGGATGTTAGACACCGGTTTCGGGGATCTATCACCTTCCGGTCCCTGCAGATCAGTCACAAATTAACCTAGTTGAAATCTGGAAGTGAAATCACTTAGAGTTTCCATTATTCTTTGAACGAAAAGTAATGTGAAATTTGGATACACTTCCTTCAATTTATTAGCTGTTGCCGGCGGGAACAAAGGCAACATTAACGCCACACCACTGATTGACCGTAACTAAACCCGGAAGTTTCGGATTGGAAATCTTAACAGTTACCGCGGAGTCATGTTTTCAAAGTCCAGTGCTACACGAAGGCCAACATTTGTAAACCAACTTTTTCTGCCGCCACAAATGTCATTTTATTCTTAAGAATAAAATACTTCAATACTTATAAATGCATGTCTTGGTTTCTGTGCATTTAGAAAATTGCTTCAGTATCGAGAAATTCAGAAAAGACAGTTCAGAAGTCATATTAATATGACAGGTCTTGTAAATTCATTGGAAAGATCTTATGAAGTAGTGCAATGAATAAGGAACATTTATATATACAGGTTGTTTCAAAACGACACCGAACGATTATAGCCGTTGCGTAGTTTATAACTTAACTAGTCCGAATTTCGGTGTCGCATCTTCCAAGTTCTGTTAGGTACAATTTTATGCAGCATTAAATATTACATAATTTTGTGATTGGGCAGCGCAGGAACCATTGGTGTGCGAACCTCAAAAGTTGTTATTGGGACACACCGGTCACGAAAACAAAAACATTACTTCTTGCTCTAATATCAGTGACCCTACTTACCTTTCAGATAATGGGGCAAAGGGCAGTTACTTTTTCAAAAGTCGACTAATAACCCGGACAGTTGCAAGGTTGCTCTTCAGTGCAAAACTACAAATTCCGTCCTAATACGGAGGATTTTGCGCGTACTTAGATAATCCAAGCAATATGTAGCGCTATACGGACGCCGAAATGACGGATATGGTTTTGGTGGATGGAAGAGCTGAAGGGAGTTCAACGAACGCACGATTAATTTAGTTTCATTAAAAATATGAATTGTAAAAATAGTTACATCAATGATAATATTTATTTGTTTAACTTCAGAGCATTTTGTTATGATCTAATTTACAATACTTTCAACCACTTACTGAAAATATCTACAGCTTCCCTTTCAGTTACAAATTCTTTATTTAGTATTATCAAACACGTGAAATAAAATGTCATAAATGCCATTTAGTTTTGGTTAATTTATCTACAATTCTTTGATGTTGTTTTCTGTTCTGTTTATCATTTAATGCATCCATCCTCAACCTCACCAACATTAACTTCCCTCTAAAAGGTATAAGTTGTATATGTCCATCAGCTTATTTGCCATCATGGACTGCTATAACGGAATTTTGGAGCACGTTAAACACTGATAAGCAATAATTAAGCAGTAGCTTCTTTATTGAGGTTTCATAACCGACAGAAATTCTTAATAGTAGCAAGCTAGTGCGGAGTATGCCGGTATGTTTACAAACAATTACAGCACGCGGCACGACGTGTGACCTATACCTGCGAACTCTGACAGCGTGAGGCACGCGTCGTTGTTCCTGTCACTGTCTAATCCACACTCATTCTGGGGCATACGTATCACATAGAACAGCGGTCACCAAGAGGATCGATTTTGTGCTAGAGCAAATGACGTAGAACTGTGCACTGCCACGAGTGCCGTGCGACTTCAGTGTGAGACAGCAGTGTTGTCTCGTATCTTGCGGTTTGTTTTCGTAAACATAAAACATAATGTCGGTTGGAGAATGTAATGTGACACGTAGGATATCTACTCCTAAATTTATGCCTTCATGGGAAGTGTTTTTTTTTTTTATATAGAAAGTAATAGTATCAGAGCATTCAAAATGAAAAGGCAGTTAACCTCAAAGAACTTGGTACATTTCCCAAAGCTCTTAACAGTTCAGCAGTTTGTTCAGGTCATGGACTTGTAAGAATATGTTCAAATATTAAGAGAGTTGAACCAAGAATTTCAGAAAAGGTTTCAAGACCTGGTGCAATTAGAGCCAATTTTCCAAATATTTGCTGAGCCTTACTCTACAGATGTTGATAATGTTCCATCTGAATTGCAGCTTGAACTCATCGATTTTCAATGCTATCAACAAATGAAAAAAAAAAAAAAAAAAAAAAAAAAAAAAAAGATATCCAAAGTAGAATTAGTTTGAGTGATTTCTATTCACTTTTTCCAGGAAATACATTTCCTCGACTACATAGAAATGCCGCTCGTTTTCTGAGTATGTACGGATCCACACACACACACACACACACACACACACACACACACACACACACACACACACACACACACACACACACACACACACACACACGTTTATATATGCGAACAATTTTTTTTCGCTAATGACATCACACAACAACTGCTGCAGAATTCAATTGTCGGATCAGAACTTAAAATGTCAATTAGACTAGCTGCTACACAAACATTGATACCTAATTTTGAAAAGCTAGTGTGTCAAAAGAGACAACAAAAATCTAGAAAACTAGGTTCCACTTCTGAGTAATATGTTGTGCTTATTGCTTTTCTTCGAGCTGTTATTTAGTACTGCTGTATTTTAAGTGGATTATCGATTATCCTCATTTTGTTTTTATTTTTTATTAAAATAAAGGTACATAATTGAATGATAATGAAAGAAACGATTTAAAAAATTATATAACAATTATATCCTTCATATTACAATTCGATTATTATTGTTGCCCAGTGAACTGTGCATTTAAATTGCAAAATCGGCATTCCGCCAGCCACTGCTCTGAAGGCTACGGCGTGCACGGCAGACTATTCCGGCGTGCAACGGGTAAACTTGCACGACCTACTGTGCATGTAGGTGAGAGATGGTGGCTACTGACTTAGAAGCTGAGCAACTACATCTATATGTTCGTTCGGTGTCGTTTTGAAACATCCTGTATATATATATATATATAACATTGATAATTAGGAATAAATGAATGCCTTTTTAAAATATGCTTTTGTACGAGGGCTGTTCAATAATGATCACAATTCTTTTTTGATCACGAACCTTTACTCGTCCTCATAATTTTGATGGTCCTTCTCAAAATAGTCTCCCCTGAATGCGATGCACTTGTCCCAGTATTTCTGCCAGTCTTCAAAGACATGCTGGAAACAAATTTTTGAGAGATCCTTCAAAATCGCCTCCGCAGCCTTCACCACTGCTTCTGATGATGGATAATGCCTGCCACGACGGCGTTTCTTCAAGTTAGGGAATAGAAAAAGTCACATGTGGCTAAATCCGGACTATAGGGTGGGTGAGGGATGCACTTTACGTTGATTTTTGCAAGATATTCAGCAACAACATAGGTAATATGCGGCCGTGCATTATCGTGGTGCAGCATCCAGCCTGCTTCATGTAAATGTGGTCTTTTGCGCCTGATATGGACTTTCAATGTTTTCAGGACATCCCTGTAGTATTGTCCAGTTATTGATGTATAACATGCTGATAAACCATTCCATGAATATCAAAGAATGAGATGACCATAACTTTCCCAGCAGAAGCAGCCACTTTTGCTTTTTCGGGGTTGGTGATGAAGTAGATTTCCACACTGAGCTTTGCTGTTTGCTGTCAGGATCAAAATGATGTAGCCAAGTTTCATCAGCAGTGATTACGTTTGATAGAGACTCCGGATCTTTCTCTAACATCAACTTTAACTGCATGTTACCTACATTGCAATGGTAGGCGATACTAAACATGTCTGAACTTGCCTGATTCTCACAGGTGGGAACCAGGAGTTCCAGCAATGAAACTACTACGGCGTGTTTGTTTCACATTAAGCTAACAGAATATAAGAAGATTGAATTTTAGTGCGAAAATTATGACCGTAAAGTTATGATCATTCTGTATTGACCAGCCCTTGTATATTGGCCTCAAAAGGGTTATTAATATAATTTAGTTCCATAAATCATAAAAGATTCTATCAATTTACTAATCCAAACTCAATACAGATTGGCTACTTTTCAAAATTACTTTTGTTTACAACATCATAAAGTACAAATATACCGTTTGACATAAACGTGAGTCAACTTAAGAGCTGTGGGACGAAAACTGTTGAATAGGTAATTTATAACTAGAAACGACACTTTGTCCTATTTGTCACGAGGTTCACGTTATTGGTCGATGGAAGCAGTCCATCGACAGTTCCTTCTCCGACGCAACACACACTTGTTGCATTTTCCTTATTCCTTGACATCAAGTAACCACGCACCTTTGCAAAACGTTCCACTCATGTTTTCAACATCGTATGTACAAAGTTGAACCATTCTGACAAAACTTTAGACACTCGTACGTTAGGTAGAGTTTGTCTAGTCAACGCGAGTGCAGTTGCCGCTCAAAGGAAACGGACCCTACCGCCTACGGATGACCGTCATAAATTTATCTCCACACTTCAGAAATGGAACACTGCCGTTGAGGACCAATAGCAACCCTGATTTTCTGGAAATGGCAGTCGAATGTTTACTCCACGCAGAGTCTCACTTACCAAAGTTCCAGCTTCCAGTTTATCTTTTTCATTGCGTGCAGAAATTCGTTTAGAGAAACCTAGAAAAAAGTTATAACGGGAACTCTTTCTAAGCAAATTCAAGCGCTTTTTTGAACACATATAAATATGTGCTGAAAAATAATACTGGGGGGAAAAAAAGAAAAAAAAAATGTTTTGAGCACTTCATGAGGCAATTCTTACTAATTTTGGGTTGAGAAAAACAAATATGACAACGAAAAAGTTTTATTAGCTCTAGTTTCTATCATATACACAAGGTGGAGAGAAAAGGATACATTTTAATTACATACTTGCTAACAACAATGAAAGTGCATTTGATTTTTTTTAAACTGGTAATTACATGTTAAGGGTTCTTAATTCCTGGAAAAATACTTCGCAGAAGTAGTGTCTGAAGAGAATCATGTGGTAGCCTATTGACTTCGTCGTCTTTTAGCTTGCCTCTTGTGATGGAGTTCCGCAGAATCCCTATAGAAAGACCAACAGTAATCCGCAAGCATTACTTCATTTCAACGGCATTAATATCTTTGTTACATAACAGAAATGTCCTGAAGGAATCTCTCCCCATGTTCATCACTAACAGCTCCACAACTAGGAGGGGAAAAGTCTAGGTGGGAGTGGAGAAAATGGATCTTAAGGGACATGTTGCATCCAAGGTTACGGTACTTTTGCAGGAGTACTGTCACTAAATGCTTTTAGTTGTCATCTCTTTTGTTGCCTAAAATCCATTAACAACACCCTTGAAGGCTTCCCAAGCATCCTTTTCTTTCCCCTCCAAAATTTGGTCAAATGCCAAGTTCTCTTATTTGTGGTCCGACAAAAGTGCCTTCCTTAACTTTTGCATCAATTAATTTCCAAGATTTCTCTCTGATTGTGTTTTGTTATTTGACAGGTGTGCCAACTCCCGAAAAAATTCCCCCAAATTTAAAATCTTCACTCTAAAAAATGAAATGTCACTTTATCTTCAAAACAAGAGCTAATCTATCATTTTTATGGTGATTTTTTAATTCAGCAGATGGAAATACATGTAAATTCACTATTTTTAAGCCCGAAACATGTTCAATGTCGCCCAGTGTAATCTTGGCAAGGGTTTATGCAATAAACCTGATAAATTCTGGGTATTCACAGAAATACAGTAAGAACAATTGTGACGAAAGGAATACCAAAGACGCCGATCAAGTGTGAAAACAAAAGGAAACGTTTCTCTAACGTTTCTATAATTTCACATGTGATTTAATTCGCCGAGAAATTTATAGATTCTGTGCAAAAGGCAGAGCGCCCACCTTAGATGAATTGATTGCACATTTGCAAGAAATTTGTGATTTTCCTTATGGGCATTGTAGTTTTCGCGGTCTCCTAAAGGAGCTGGATTTGAAATACCGCACTTTGAATAGGATAAGGGTTATTATGGAATCCAGTAGATTTGTAGCTTAGCGAAATATGTGTATATATTTGTTATAACTAAGGACGTTTCACAATAATGGACATAAGATAATTTATTTAGACGAAACCTCGTACGATACCAATGACGTATCGAGAAAGGTGGCAAGCTCGCAGAAAGGTATGGGAGGAGGAGGGCCGGTGTTGTAAAACGATTATAAAGGTTCGTCAAAAGAGTCGGCCGAACTGTACTCTCCTTAACTAAACAGACCGACCGACCGGCCGACCGACCGACCGAAGTGCTAGCTGACTGTATAAAGCCAGAAGGTTTTTGCTGGTGCCCACCCGTTAAGGGTTTTACCGCAGGTAAGGATTTCTTTTTCGGGATTTTGTAGCATGTGTTGTGGGTTTTGAGGTTACAATTTTTTTTGAGGTTACAATTAATCTACCTTCAGGTTGTAGGAAAGGATGCAATACCTTGCACCCTGGTGTTTTAATTTTAAAGTTAGTTATTTAGTTGGAAATTTTGATACCAAACAGCTTAGAAGATTAAACTAAACAGACCTTAACAGTGAACGCTATTCACGACTTTCAGAAGTTCTCTCTAACTTTATTTTCAACTCCATGCTTAAGAATACATATGTTTAATGTCAGATACAGAAAGTTAGTCTATGACAAGTTCAATGATATTTTGCTAAGGGTTAGAAAGCCGAACTTCAATACATTTGATAGGTATGTATGTATCACAACTAAAGATAAATCACAAGTCAAACGCCTTCAAAGAACCGGTTCACTTACTTAAGATAACGCACCTTGAACTTTAGGTTTTAAAGCAGAAAGTTGTTCAAGATAGCCATCTAATGCGGCTACCATGCCTACTAGGTTTTCTAGGCCGACTGTATGTGTGCTGCCCTATATTTCCGATTAATCGTCAACATCCATGTTCTCATGAAAGTCCTATATTTCCAGGATACTTATCACTTCCCACGTCGTGCAGGAGACAATGGAACAACCAATTCCCTGAACCTGTGTTCAGCAAGGCGAAGCAATTCACTCCCAGGTTAATATAAGAGAGGCACTTCATGCAGCATGTGAAAATAAGATGATTCAAATGAGTTATTTAAATATATTTTGCTCATAACAATACAATGCAGCTGGACAACTGATAAAGGAATTTTCTTATACCGTTTTACTTTAACGTTTGCATTTGAGAAGTAGTATACTTCACTCGAATTTTGGTATTGAGATTATACCACAAATACATATTTTGGAGTCCCTTAAAATTCTCTTCCAAAAATTATTTTTAAAGAAACTGCGTTCTCATTTCTATGTGTCTATGAACTCAGAAGAAAATGTTAAATACATCTGGGCCTTAAGCCCAACATTCTATCACACGCCTATAGACAAAGAATTCTATTCCATCCAAAGTATCGATATTTTACTAAATATTCATGCTTTGAGGTACCCTTAATCTCCCAAACATTTTAGACAGCTATTCGCGTGCTGCGTATGTTTGCGTAAGGGTGCATGTGTGTCTGTGAAGAGTATGACTCGAAAATAAAATAGGGATAACACAATACACGTTTAAGTTCAGGGGATAAGATACGACACGAAAACAGCGTTTACACGATTCTTATTTACATGGGTTATTCAAAAGTTAGTGGCAACGCTGCCTGCATTTGGAACTATCAACGGTAAATCATGTAAACTGATAAGAATGAAAAATAAGAGCATCTAATGTTTGTTAGCTGTGAGTTTGAAGACAATAATTTTATCTAATTAGCTTAATTGTAGGCTGTTATCTTTAGTGCTATAAATATATTTAGTAAATACCAATAAAGATGTTTCATTAAAATTCAGGTTGCAAGAGGTATCAGTGCTCGACAATGCCATACAGAATTACTGGAAGCTTGTGGTAGACAGACTTTACCATATCGTACCGTGGCTAGGGGGTGAATGCATTTTGTAGAGGAAGGGAAGACGTTCATCAGAAACGTGGAGCTGGCAGATCACATCAGCAAGTGATGATGTGCATGTGAATGCTGTTACAGCACTGCTGGAAGAACAACGTTGTTAGACTTGTATTGAACTCGCAGAGGAAGTTGGAGTTGCTCCTTGTATGATTCTCCACATACTTATGAAGTAAAAGATGAGGAAAATCTCGATGGGATCCACACAATCTTACAGAGGAAACAACGTGGCAGAGGATGGAAACATCGAGATTACGCTTAGAACTCTGTGAACGCGACGGTGAGCGTTTTCTTCGACGTGCATTACATGAAATCTGGGTTATGTTCCCAACCAAAATTAAAAAGACAATCAAATGAGTGGTGGCACATTGATTCATCTCGGCCAAAAAAAAGTATCGACAAGAACAGGATCCACTTAAAGTCAGTTCATTGTTGCTCATGACTTTGACGGTGTTCTTATCACTCATTTAGTTCCTCAAGGAAATCGTGTGAATGCTGCATATTACAGTCAGTTAACGGAACACCATTTACGTCCAAATCCCCTGAATTCTCATCCCATTGTGTTACACGATGGTGCTCGCTCTCACACATCTGCTCCTAGTGTTAATTTACTTTGCAGATGGAACTGGGGAATTTAGGAGCATCCTCCATACTCCCCAGATATAAGCCCATGAGATTTCGACCTTTTTGCAAAAATTTAATTACTATTTGGAGGAGTTCGCTTTAGAACCAGACAGGAAATTATAGCAGCAGTAGGGCAGTCTGTTCGAACATTAGGACAACGAAACACTGTTGATGGCATCCGTCGGCTCCCTGATGTGTCGAGGCGAGTTCTTCATGTTGGAGGAGATTACTTCTAAGCACTGCAGTAAAGTGACTACTCCTAAGTAGTTTTATTCGTTGTTAATTCAAATGTGGCCACTAACTATTGAATGACCTATATATTAAATGGCTGCGATTTTCATTAAGATACAATAGGTTTAAGGAATTTCCATTATTAATAAAATCCTTATTTTGAATTTTCTGGGGATAGCCTGTGAAGTTCTTTTCATGCTTAATGAATGTTGCGCAATTTTGTACACCTGGAATGTAATAAGAGACGGATAAACAGGTTCTGAACAAAAATACAGATGATGATTATATTATTGTGATTTGGGGCGCTCGACAGCGCGGTCATCAGCTCCTCTAAAAGACAAAGCCTTCTACAAACAAACTAAAACTTGACTAAAAACTGTCGTTAGCGGTAAAATCATGACTAAAATTACGTATACGTACGTAAGTCAAAGTATAAAAATGACAAAAAGTTAAAAGTTAAAAATAGATATCTGGCTATATGATAAAATCAATATTGGATAAAAATCTTAAAACCTTGGCCACCGCTTGCTAGTCGTCCGCCAGTACGACTTTCAAACTGGCCGGCAGTTGAAGAGACCAGCTGGGACACACCAAAAGGCTGCCAGTCTTCGTAGCCATTGTCGCTAAAACGTATGTCTCTAGCGTTCCACCGCGTAGAAGGTCGCGGGTTAGAGTCCCGCCTTGGGCATGGGTATTTATGTGTATAGTGAATATTTGTGAAAATAGATAAGTAAATAAACGGAAATCGGTTAAATAAGAAAAAGAGAAAAATATATATATCTATATACATAGATATTGATATTTAAAATAAATAAATAAATAAATAACTTGGCGGACTGACAGCGCATCGCCACATAGCAGGCTCCTTTGTAAAAGATAACGATGGCTAAAAACGCAGTGGCCAATGCGTAACCGAGCAAGAATGACTTCCTCCCGGCGAGAGTGTACTTCCTGTACGCATTTTGTGTACTGTAAGAATAATAATTAATGCTACTTTCTCTGCCGATTTTCTATGTAAGATATAGAGTTTTGTGAACAGGAGAGAGAGAGAGAGAGAGCGAATGAGTAGTGAGTGAATGAAAAATAAAACTCTAAATTTGGACGAATACCAAACTTGTTACTTAATTCCACTATCTTCTATTTTATTTTCTCAAAATAGATTCTATTTATTTTTAGTAAGTTAATTACATGTTTGATAGCCACACGTTCAAGAGGTCCCGAGTTCGAATCTCGGTCAGGGTGAGTTACTTGGATAAGGTTTTTCCGGGGTTTTCCCTCATCCTGAAAGACGAATGTCGGGTAACTCTAAGCTCTATGGACCTGAGCTCACTTGAGCATCATTTCACCCATTCCGTTCATCGTCCGATATGACTTAACGTTGGAGGACGCAATTTAGAGAGAGGAAAAAAGAAAACATGTTTGATATATTGACAATCTTGAGGTTTCAGGTTATAGCACGTGAATTCCTCTTAATTTTGATTGCATTTCGTATTATGTTGTATTACTAGAAAATTATAAGAACTAAACAGCAGCTAGTTAAAGTCAGAGTGTACGTCTCTTAACACCAACGGCTTATGTTAAAAGCAGGTTTTATGGTGTTAATTGCTTTCTATTCGTTAAATTTTTAGTACTTCATCATCGTAATAAGTGTAAATTTTTTGAAGAGCGGATCCCTTGATTCTCGTGATCGTATGTAAATATTGAGACTTTGTAGGCTCGTAGAATTAAAAGTCCAAGTTGCAGAAATTCAAAATGTTCTTTATTTCCGTAGAAGTACACTTACAGTAGCCGAATTTCATACACAATTACAATCTTCCAAGGTCGTTGACCACAACAAAGAGTTCACTTTCCAAACACACCAGTTTCAATTACAACTCTCGTTCCGCCTCTGTTTACAACTCTGTTTATCAATGTCCGCTGGCGTGCCGCCTCTTATATATATATATATATATATATATATATATATATATATATATATACCTGCATTGATAATTCTAGACTGTTCTAAAACAATCAAGAACCCGAATGTTCGCTAACAATCAAAATGTCACTAGAATTTTCCATCTAACTTGTTTGTTTTGGCAGACCTTTATCTCCGTGCTATCTTTATCTGTTTTTGCAGGCTCTTTATCTCCGTGATACACTATCCGTCCTTTATCTCCCCGCAACGAACCTTTGTGCGCGTCGCCGCGATAATATTGAACTTTCAAAGCTAGTGTACAGATACCAGAATTTTAAAGATTTCAATAACGCCTCAGCTTTATAAGATATTTAAATATTTTGTTAACGACGACATCAATTTTCCGGGATCATATCAGCGCAACTGTTCGTCCCGCAAGATTTCTCTGACATGCCACTAAATCTGGACTGGACTACGCTACTGAGGTGATTTGACACGGAGGCCCAAACTTTGTCTATTTTACTTATGCCCCCAAGTGTGGTACACCCGGGAGGAAGAATGAGACGAGAGGAGACAGAGGGTGGCCGAAACAAGGAGCCACGACAATGCAGAGGGCAGGGTCTCCACACTTTACCAGTTAGAAGCTCCCGCCAGGCCAGTAAAACCGGCATCTCACTCACCAGTCCGGGTTCGGAGATTGGAGACCATCCTACCGAAGGATGGATATCATCCTGTCATGCAACGCCGAGATACCCGCCGACACTTCCACTCTGAAACAGACCACCAGATGAGAGATGATGTGAAATTGTAATGGAGATGAAATAGTGGGACAGGAACATTCGCGGGTTCTAAGACTGTTCACTCCCGAACGAAAGGACATTCACATGCAGGTCTTCATGCAGTTAAAGTTGATGTTAGAGGAAGATCCGGAGTTTCTTTCAAACGTAATCACTGCTGATGAAATTTGGCTACATCATTTTGATCCTGAGAGCAAACAGCAAAGCTCAGTGTGGAAATCTCCTTCATCACCAACCCCCCAAAAAGCAAAAGTGGTTACTTCTGCTGGTAAAGCTCTGGTCATCTCATTCTTTGATTCATGGAATGGTTTATCAGCATGTTGTACCTGCTAACATATCAGTAACTGGAAAATATCCTGAAAACATTGCAAGTCCATATCAGGCGCAAAAGACCTCATTTCCGTGAAGCAGGCTGGATGCTGTACCGCGATAATGCACGGCCACATATTGCCAATGTTATTAATGGATATATTGCAAAAATCAACATGAATTGCATCCCTCACTCTCCTTATAGTTGGGAGTTAGCCTCATGCGACATTTTTCTATTCCCTAACTTAAAGAAACGCCTTCGTGGGAGGCATTATCCATCATCAGAAGCAGTGGTGAATGCTGTGGAGGGGATTTTGAAGGATCTCTCAAAAATTGTTTCCAGCATGTCTTTGAAGACTGGCAGAAACGTTGGGACAACTGCATCACATTCAGGGGAGACTATTTTGAGAAGGATCATCAAAATTATGAGGTTGAGTAAAGGTACATTGTCAAAAAAAAAATTGTGATCGTTCTTTATTGAACAGTCTTCGTATATAAGTACACATTAAATACATTTCCAAAATAAATAAAATAATAAATCAACTTTCCAAAAGTATTCAGCAACAAAACAAAACTAAAACAAGGTTGTATGCCTTTTTCCTTGGCGGTACAAATATAAATTCTTTCTCAAACTAGTTTCTCAGTATCAAGTGACTGCTTCAGTACGATATGTTCAAGCGAACATGTGTATGTCTGCACGATCTCGTCAATTATTACAAGAATCCCCACACCTGAAGAAGCCATATATTCCCAAACCATGACACTAGTTCCCCCTTGCATGTTCTTAACACCCTTCTCTTTATTCTTCTCTCGCCGTACTTTCATTCGGCCATCACTGTGGTACAAAGTGAACTTAGCTTCCTCCAACCACAATACGCTATTTCAAAGCTTCATCTTGTCCTAAAAATTCCTTGCATCTCTTTTGACGTAGGCTTTTCTCCTAAATACTCTGGCACTGAATCTATTAAATCAATTAATCTCGAAAGCCTCCAAATCAATTGCGAATCCTCCAATTATAATACGTAGTATTACCATATGAAATTGACAAGGAACACGACAAGACTGGGAAAACTGTGTGAGACATCAGATAAACTACAACAAGACGACTTTTGGAAAGAAATAGCAAGTAACGAGATTTTGGAACATATCATAAATTTGCAGTACTCAGACGTTGAAGACAATGACAGTGACAAATTATCTCTTAACGTAACATTCACAGCTATACGGATGCACCGCTGGCATTTTCCTTGGATTAGAAAAATAAGTAATTCATAAACTATAATTAACTTTAAACTAAATATTTAAAACATTGCGTAATATACGAATATTCATGTTGCGATTGTGATTTCAACAACTGCATTATTATAAAACTTTGGAAAAGTCAGTTTGAGTTTCCTTACGTCTAGCGCCACTAACTCTCGCAAGTGTGCGAGAAAGAGGGAAATATAAAAAGAGTGGGTATAACGAGGTGGCAACGGTGAAGGCTCTAACACATCTGATTGGCTACAGGCGAGAACTCTTCCCAGTTGAAACACATAATATACCGCGACCTTCAAGCCCGGAAACAACATTCTATTGGATGAGGCGCATTCTTGGAAACTATGTGGTAGCCTTAAAGTAATTGGCCTGTTTCTTGAATTACAAGGCGGTATTCAAAAACATCGTTGTATTTTGTGTTTCTGGGCAGCCGTGATACTAAAAACATTATATGGCACAACAGTGAGACAAGCGGCAAGAATATGTCCCAGGGAGATAATGTAAAACGAACACAATTGGCTCCGCCTGAAAAGATCCTTCTCGCTTCCTTACATATAAAATTTGGGCTGATGAGGAATTTTGTTAAAGCATTCAACAAGGACGGCAAGGCAAGTTTCTACAGTTAACTACGCAAAATTGAAAGAAGGAATTTTTGCTGGACCTCAAATCCGAAAACTCATGAGCAAAAAAAGTTTGAAAACACGTTACGAACGCTGGAATTAGTAACTTGGCAATCATTTACAAGGGTTGTGCGTGATTTTCTTGGAAACACAAAAGAAGGAAAGGAACTATAAAGGTTTGGTCTCAAATTTTTTGAAATGCTATAGACATGCATGGCTTGTAGAATGTCTTTGAAAATCCATTTCGTCCATTCATATTTAGGCTCTTTTCTGGAAAATCTGGTTGATGCTAGTGATGAACAAGGGGAACGGTTTCATCAGGGTATTTTCGTGATGGAGAAGAAGTACCAAGGCCTTAAGGAGCCAGTAATGATGGGGGATTCTTGTTGGTTTCTTCTGAGGGAAAGCAGACAGGAGCATAACAGGCAATCACATGTTACCAAGCACTTTTAGGGACAGTTACAGGTATATTCCTAAAATATATACCTATTATGTGTTTAAAATGGGAAGGGTTCTGGAGTCCAGCTAATTAGATGCCGTATTACGCTCAGCGTTGCCAGCTTGTTACCCCACTCCTTTTATATTTCCCCCCCCCCCCTCTCTCTCTCTCTCTCGCACACTCATACAACATGCACGTCTGCTTCGTGCAAGGGTAAGCAAATTATATTTTACAAACTTTTACAATGATGCAGTTGCCAAAATCAAAATTGGAAAAAGCATTTTCGCAAATTTTGTATATTTTAAAATACTATAACTATAGTTTATGAACTACCTGTTTTTCTAATCCAATGGAACTGCCAGTGTCTCATCCATATGGCTGTCAATGTCACTTCCGTTAAGAGACAATTCGGCATTGTCACTGTCTTCATCGTCTGAGTCTTGCAAATGTATGATTATAGGTTCCAAAATCAGGTCACGTGCTATTTCTTTCTTAAAATCTTCTTCTTGAAGGTTTTCTGCATGCCTCATGCAGTTTACCCAGTCCTGTTGTGTTACCTTGTCAATTTATTCGTAAACAAGTCGTTTAACGTCCGTCAGTTTAAAAGTATTATTTGTGTTTGCAATTCCCCTTTTTATTTGATCACACACCAACTCAATTGGATTATACTGGCAGTGGTAAGATGGGAGGCGTATTACCTCGTGTCCCGCTTCAACTGCAAGTTGATCCAGCTGATACACTTTTTCCGTGTTTTAAACGGAAGTACTCTTTGCAATTACTCATTTTTAGTTTCTTTTTCCGAAAATTTTTTGAAGAACTTGTACACCTTAAAAATAGTACTTCAAGCCTGACTTCGCAATACCTGCCTTTTTGATTCGCCACTAATTTTACCGCAAGAAGCCATTGCACTATTTAACTCTTACTTTACTGTTGTGTAAAGAACAGCTGAATGATATTGATCTGAACTCTCCAGAGTAAATAAACATTTCTTATCCAGCATTCATTCAGAAACGTAAGCATACAGCATTCCACGGGCTAACAGGAAATGAAATGTTTTCTCTTTCTCAAATTTAACACCTTAACTTATTCACAGTAATTCTTTTATCCGTCATGTCAGTAGTTTAAATTTCAGTTTTGAGTAATCAAAAGTATATGTACATACATACACACCAACCACTTTGAACTCTCTAGAGTAAATAGAAATTACGAACCATTCACAAACAAAGATATAAAGTGACCAGACACGTTCTGCCAGGGCAGCAGGAAATTTATTATTTCTTCTCGCTCGAATTGGATTATTCAAAGCAATTCTTTTATCACGATATGTCAAACATTTACGTTTCAATTCTGAATAATTACAAATATACGTACACGCATACATGTCAACCAATAAGTGCTTACGTCGCGATTTATTGTTATAATACAGGTAATATTGGTTTATTCATTTGTATTAGAAAAACTATTTGGGGTTTTCATGGTTATGTTAGATACATTACTCTCTACCTTCCACATGGATCAGTTTTGGCAAAATCTGAATTTTTCTCTTAGCGCGAATAGTATTTCATACAGATTGATTAGTTTGGTGCTCCTCACACACCACTTAGCGGGAATGCAATACAACACCGTAGGACTCCGATTGGTTGCTTACCAGGTAGCGCTCCTTTCCTATTTAAAACACATAATTGTCCAAATATTATTGAATGCATGTAAAGCAATATTTTGAATTTATCTTAATTCAGCATGATATATAGTTCTATACCATATATGGTTATATCATAATAAATGTGACATATCTGAAACCTCATAGGTGAGAACATAAATGTCTTCGTATCTTTTTAACCTGACGTGATAGGAGATTTCTGTGGCGATTTTAAAAATGATCACATCTTTTTCCTTAAGAAATCACCTACTTTTATCGCGCAGATATGAAAAAAGTTGTTTCTTTTTTGTTAGGTAGTAACATTTGAGTAAATGAGGTTTCTATTTTAGTAATATAAGGCAGCTCATAATAATATAAGTGTACACGTAATACACAGTAATGATAATCCAAATTCGTTAATGATATTTTTAAGAAAATTAAATTTAGAATCTTTTTTTTAATGTGAAGGCTAGTTTGGGGAGGGACTTTTTTTTCGTGTTGTATCTATAAATTACTGAACATAGATATCAATGCTTAATCGGACGTTTCATTTTTAAGTTATTGTGTCCATAGACAGACAAACACATATAAACATGCTCTCGTTATAGTAAGTTTGTAGAATAAAAAGTTAAAATGTATTTATAAGAATGTCATTTGTAATCTATCTAGTTTTTGGATGCTTATTGTAGACACTATTCATAAAGGAAGACAATCTGTTTAGTTTTAATTGTTTAGTCAAGAAAAAGACAAAGCCAGTACTCATAATTATTCAACTGGAAATAATTTCCAATTAGTAGCACAACAAAAAGGTGAAATAGTTTCCAAGAAATGGTTCAATGTTCTTGGCGTCGACATGTATATAAATTGTCAAGCTTTGGACAATTCTTATTATAACGGAATAATTAACTAATTTTTCAAACATTCTTTTAATAATACATTTATTATCGGTGTGCATATTATTGCGTCTTTATTTCAACAACTGTTTCGTATCCAAATCAATAAAGAAAGAATGTATGTGGGTGTAGGATAATATGAAAACCACGTACGATGAGTTTGATAATTCCTCGTCCAAGTATGTCTGACATTTTTGATTAGAGCTTCTGGCGTTACCCTCCGTTATAAATATACACTGCTGAAAATCCGAGAAGTTCTAATCAATGGTCATCGGCGTGAAAGCTTCAAATCTTAAACGTACATGGGGTTATGAAAACCTTATTCGGTTTCAAAAATATTAAAAAACATTTACAAATCCCTCATACGTTAATACGAAAACATTGGATATGGCCACGATTTAGAAATGAAGACACAGCGAAACAAAAGCGAATCTAATCAGCCAATGCCGACGTATTTTAATGACCCAGAAGGAAACAATGTTTTGCTTTTGTTTCTCTGAATGTAATAATCAATATCGTTAGTAGAGTAAATATGTTAAATTATTGAATAAAAAGTGAAAGTTGTGTTCAGCTGTGATTAGAAATCAGTGAATCAACTTTTTATAACTAACAAATGAAAAGATTACTTTTCTTGATTGTGGAATGCTAATGTGTAGTTTCCAAAGCGATTAACTCGGTGGCCAGAGCGTGGAATCTTCATATTCACCAGCTTCACCTCTATTGGGTCCATGGGCATTATGTGAGTACTATCTATTCTAGGTTATCGGACTAAAGAGAAAAAGTTTAAAATTTGTGTAATACTCACCCTCCAGACCGATGATTGTTCCACCTCACATCTTTTTTTTAACCTTGTTTACAGATGCTAACTACATGGTCATATTGCAACTGTACACAAAATATTTACATAATATCTATTTTAAAATAATAATACATTCTGATACAATGTTCATAAAGTTATAAAGACTGAATATTTATAACATTGTTTGATAGGTTTTCAATAAAGTGAAAAATTTATGACCGTATACTTTAGAGAACAATAGTGATACACTAATATTACAACAACTGAAATAATGAAACGTCTTTTAAAGACTGCAGAATGTTGCTGTTCATTTTAGGATCATTAAGTACCGAGGAATCATCAGCTGGAAGCCTGTTCTTCGTCCGCCACTTCGTGTATCAGGAACATTTAGTGATGATATGCACAGTTGTTAAAGCTGTCTGACATATCTTACATATGGGGGCTGGATCCTTAGATATGATGTGTGAATGCGTGATTCTACAATGACCAATTCTTAGTCTAGTTAAAGCCATTTGTTCTTTATAGTCCAATTTTTTTGAGGTGGCAGCTGGGTAAAAGATCCACACTAAAGTGAATCAGTCTGTAATCAATCCTGAAAGCAGAGTAAGGATGATTTATACATGTGGAGTAGTTGATGCACGCAGCATCAATGACTCCACATGTATAAATCAACCTCAAAGTCTCCTTTCTGGATTAGTAACAGACTATTTCATTTAATGTTTATCTTTATTCAGGTGCCACCTCAAGATAATTGGATTATAAGTTTCAGTTGTTTGAGAGGAGGCTTTAATATTCCGTTAAGATATCATTAGTTTACTGTTTGAGTTGTTATGCCACTGTTTTTCCCAGTTTCTTCTGATGTAATTTTAATAAAGACAATATAATCTTGGTAAGTTATACTCGTAATTGTTTCATCTGGAAATAAACTAGTTGCTTTATAGGCTGCTGCATCTACTCGTTCATTGCCATTATTTTGTCTATGTGATGGTGTCCACAGTATGTTAATTTGTTTGCCAGAGTTGATAGCTTCATTGGATAAGAATTGTATTTCTTGAACCAGTGCATTTTTTGTTGTTTTATCCTTAATGGCTAGAATTGCACTCATTGAGTCAGTAATTATCAAGAAAGATTTAGGATTTTCGTATATGAAATGAATTGCAGATCTTCTTTTACGGCGAATAACTCAGGTGGAAAAATAGAGAAATTGTCAGGAAGTTTGTGTAATAGTGTGTGTTCAGGGTAAAAAATTGCACATTTTCCATCGATAATAGAACCATCGGTGTATATATGTATATAAATCACGCTGATGAAGCTCTTGAAATTCAAGGGAAAAAGTTGATTATAGATAACATTAGAAGTTTCACATTTGATGTGGGAGAACATCTGTAAGTGGAAGACTGGTAATGAAAGCTTCTAAGGGGTATCTGGTGAAATAATTTTCTTGATTATTTAAAGTTAAGGCAATTAAGTAGATACTCTTTCATAGAAAGTATGATGTAGATTTCTAGAATTGGTAAATTACAAACAACGGGGATAAGTGAGAGAAATTAATTAAATTGTCATTCGAGTTAAAATAAAGCTACCTGTGCAACGCTGGCAGCCAGCTTGTACCTGTATATACGAGGTAAACTGAATGAATTGAACTGGAGAGTTACATAACTAAACGATAATAACACTGGGCAACAATGAAAATGATTCGGGCTTAAAATTGTGAATTAACATGTATTTCCATCTACTGAATTAAAAAATCATCATAAAAATGATAGATTAGCTCTTGTTTTGAAGATAAAGTGACATTTCATTTTTAGAGTGAAGATTTTAAATTTGGTGGAATTTTCTGGTGGGGTGGTGGTTGGCATACCTGTAAAAATACCGTATATGACAACTACAAGCATTTGGTGACAGTGCTCCTGCAAAAATACCACAACCTTGGTTGCAACATGTCCCTTAAGATCCATTTTCTCCACTCCCACCTAGAATTTTTCCCTCCTGGTTGTGGAGATGTTAGGGATGAACATGGGGAGAGATTTCAACAGAACATTTCTGTTAAGGAACAAAGATATTAAGGCCGTTGGAATGAATTGGATTGCGGATTACTGTTGGTCTTTGTATAGGGATTCTGCGGAACTCCATCACAAGAGGCAAGCTAAAAGACGACGAAGTCAATAGGCTACCACATGATTCTCTTCAGACACGACTATCTACGAAGTATTTTTCCAGCAATTTAGAACTCTTAGCATGCAATTACCAGTTAAACAAATCAAATGTACTTTCATTGTTGTTAGCATGTATGTAATTAAAATGTATCCTTTTTCTCTCAATCCGTTAATATGTAATACTTCCACCTTGTGTATATCATAGAAACTAGAGCTAATACAATTTTTATTGTCTTATTTGTTTTTCTCAACCCAAAATTAGTAGGAATTTCCTCATGAAGTGCTCGAAACATTCAAAAATTATATATCGTTGCCCAGTGTAATTAGAGACCTGTTTGAACGTTGTACATCAGCTGTGTTAAGCAAACTCTTGAATTTAATAGTTAAGCGCAAAGATTTGAATTTTTGAAAAGCATGGTGAGATGAAAGTGGTGTAATTAAAGAAGTGAAAAAATAAAAGAGATGCGGTGCATTTAGTTGGGACTGTACTGGTAGAGCGCAGCGTGGGTGCGTGGCAGAGGGAACTAATTTCACTTGTAAATTAAGCACAGGAACACAGCAGTTAATCACATAGCCTGGCGGTGGGCTGGATAGCTGCGACAGTTCATGCTGGATACCCAAGTCAACCTCAACACCTTCGTCCTTCATCCGCAAGATGGCTCATTTAGCCTGTCTTTTGTTTTCCTGCAGTTTTGTCAACGACGCGACGCCCTTCTTCTTTCTCCGACAAGTCTAACATTCCATCAAAACGGAATATAATGATAAGATTAATTAAATTAAAAAGGCAGGGAGAAATGAACCTTTTAACTTCTGAGGGTGCATAATTACGACGTAATCGTAGGGTGAGATACAACGTTCCGGCTAACTGCTCAGTCCTGCGTAACAAAATGATAACTGTCATTCTTTTAAAGCCTGTTACAGACGCTCATTTAAAATAAATGTGCATGTTTTCTGAGTAAAAATACACCTTTTCATGCAGTTATTTACTTTCTTTTTGGGCCTCGTTAGCGCAGTTGTGACTAGATTTCTGTAACCACTGACGCTACGAATGGAGTACCTACCGATAGTGTTGCCAACTTTCCCGTATTTTACGGGAACTCCCTTATTTCTGAAGTTTTTAAGCTATCTCCCGTCTCCCGTTTTCATTTAGCCCGGGAGATAGTATATACCGCATTTCGGAAAATGACACTAAATTGGCATTTAAACCTGCCGCACATTACTTAAATCATTACTGTAATTTTGTGTACAACTGATTCGTATTAATAGTAACAGCGCACGAATCGATATTATATTGTAATATCGTCATATCGATAGCATTAGTTATTCGAAAGGCCTAGTGCACGAATTAATCTTATGCCTCTTTATGAACAAGATGCATCTATTATATTAAAGGGATGTAACTGAACACCTTTATAACAAACAGATGTTAGTGAAAGCAACTCAGCTAAAAGGTTTATTTTATAGGTTATAGGTTATTTATATATTTATATCATTTTGTAGGTTATGAATGAGATATGTAATCTTTAACAACTGTACACAGAACATTCAAAGTCTGATTTATCAAATAACTTGTATATCGAAAATATCAGCTTCAAATTTTATTTATTATTTCAATCTCTCTTTTAGCTGATTTCCACTTTGGGTATTTACATTCCTTTGTTTTTAAACTCGTCAATTGTGATTCCAGAAAAAAAAACATTTGTTTAGTAAAACAAACATTTTAACCCACGTTTAAATTCGTTTTGATGCTTGTTTTTAAAGAAATTAAAATATTTTCATTATTTACTACGGAGACGATGTTGAAACAAATGGGGGGAATGGATCGCAAATGAGCCCTCCATCCATTCACTACAGACGTATCTGGTGTTCAGCTTTAGAAAGAGGTGGGACTGCACCAGCATAAAATCCCTTATTCAGACAAGCTGTCACAACTAAGATTCGAGCTCATGCCCTCCATATTAGGTAGCAGTTATGCTATATCAGCAAATGAGCCCTCCATCCATTCACTACAGACGTATCTGGTGTTCAGCTTTAGAAAGAGGTGGGACTGCACCAGCATAAAATCCCTTATTCAGACAAGCTGTCCCAACTAAGATTCGAGCTCATGCCCTCCATATTAGGTAGCAGTTATGCTATATCAGTACCGTATCATCATTATCATCATCATCGTCATGCTTCTTTTGTTGCTTCATTTCTTTGCTTTGCTTTTTTATCTCTTAAAATCGTATATCCCAAAACACTATAAAATAAATCAGAAGAAATTACACGTAATATTATTGATACTTAAATTACATCCATTTAGTGTTGCATCCCTTCGCCTCCCTTTTCGTTAACCCGTGTTGTCACCATTAAGTACAACTCACCAATGTATTTTTGCTACCATTATTTGGAACACTTCCAAAAGTTACGATCATGCACTCCTTGGACATCATGTATATCAATCTGCAAGTGCGACTTTCAACATCTGAGTAAATAGCCAAGATATATTTCCTTACATTGTTTTGTGATACAAAGTTCACTTAAAGTGGTTCATTGCTGTTGAAGCTAGTTTAACGGCCTGCAGACCATTTGCATAAATATGCAGTAACCTAAATGCTATTTTATTGATGGAGTAATAAAATAAAATGTATACTGATTTATTTAAAATATATTTTTAAAAAAGTATCAGATTAACCTACCAGCCTACATTTCAAACCATTTCTTTGTTTTCGTTCTCCTTTTCTGATTAAAATACAAACCTTTTCTGGTTAAAATACAATTCCTTTTTAGGAGGGGGGATGATTATGAGTTCTTAAAGAGACATCGATTCCATATAACAGCCGTAAGGTAAGAAGATTACTTTTTTTAACTTATGTCACGACTTTTATCAGGTTGATAACTAGTAAAAGTAGCCGTATATTCTTCTTTACTTTAATAGATGGAAAATTGCCGTGATGAAAGGTGGGAAAACTTTAAATTCTTATTTAATTTTCAGTTTTATTCTACTGAAGATAACTTATTTAAGTTAATTGATGGAAATTAATCGTGTATTCACACTAGCCATGTATATGCTTAGGTTTTGAAGAGATAGAGTCAAAATGAACAATTTAATGCCACGGCCGGAATTTGAACCACGGATCTCCTGGTTTCCGTCCAGTCGCTCTTACCCATTGAGCTACCGTGGGCAACGTCCTCACACTAAATTCTCCAATTGATTCATATATTTTCCCGGTAAACCTCTAGGGGCTCTCGCATCCGAGATAAGCCGTTTGTGACGACTTACTATTGTAAGTGCTTGAGTCCCAGGCTTCGGCTTCATGTAAGCTAATTTATGGAAATTAATCGTTCCTTCGCACTAGCTGTGTGTAGACTAAGGTTTTGAATAGATAGAGCGGCTGGACGGCAACCAGAAGATCCGTGGTTCAAATCCCGGCTATGGCATTGGATTTTTCAGTCTGACTCTATCTTTCCATACTTTAGCCTACACACGGTCAGCGTGAAAGAACAATTAATTTCCGTTAATTGACCTAATAGTGGTTAACTATAAAGCCCGGCCCTTAAAGTACTTACATGTTGTAAGTCGCCATTAAGGTAGTTGTCTCATGTGTTTATGAGAACTCCTAAGTGGTTTACCGGAAAAAAACACGAGTCAGTTTGAGAATTTAATGTCATGTCGGCACGTTGACCATAGTAGCTCAGTCTGACCCTATCTTTCCATACTTTAGCCTACACACGGCCAGTGTGAAAGAGCAATTAATTTCCAACAATCATTCTATTTATTTAATTAGTTTTATAATTTCTCTTTCAAAACTTAATTTAAACAATTTAATATTCAAACATTATTCTAAATAATTCTAGCCAAATTAACATTATTGATTCTTTTCCTTTCATAACACACTGAATCACTCGTCTTTTGCACTCATTATTTAATCTTGTTCACTTCACAAACACTTTCAATATGATTTTTAACTATTTTAAAAATAAATTTATAATAATAATGATAATGATCATGATCATAATGATAATAAATAAATAAATAAAAGTAATAGTAATAATAATAATAATAATAATAATAATAATAATAATAATAATAATAATAATAATAATAATAATAATAATAATAATAATAATAATAATAATAATAATAATAATAATAATAATAATAATAATAATAATAATAATAATAATAATAATAATAATAATAATAATAATAATAATAATAATAATAATAATAATAATAATAATAATAATAATAATAATAATAATAATAATAATAATAATAATAATAATAATAATAATAATAATAATAATAATAATAATAATAATAATAATAATAATAATAATAATAATAATAATAATAATAATAATAATAATAATAATAATAATAATAATAATAATAATAATAATAATAATAATAATAATAATATTTTGGGGATGAAATTAAAAGCAACTGTTTCAAAACTACTTTATTCTGCTTAACTACAACAGAAATAGGAACATAAAACTTCGGAGAGCAGAGGCATATTTTACAAATATTTTGGCAATTAACGAAGTAATTTTAAAATGTAATATTTTACGACATTGCATATATCAGCACTCTTATTTAGTACAGTTAGTACTCCTAGTCCGGATTTCCAAAATTAATGTATAAATTCATTTACAAGTCCTACATCACAGATAGCTAGGCAATTACTTTGTGATGTAAAACAATCTAATGTAGTAATCATTAGTCATTGGAAGTGCCATTGACTAGTTTAATTTGTATGTTTGTAAGATATATGCTGCAACATCCAAGATATATGATTTATGTAATGATTAGAGTTAATACATGTAATCCTTTAAATGCTTTAATTCATATTTCTTTTTTGACATTACCAAATTCTGAAATAATTTACAAGTATCAGCAAAGATCGTTAATATAACTTACGGCTACAAAAATAATTACGTTTTGCATGCAGTGAGAGAAAAACAAAAGTAATAAATCCACTACTGTAAGAAAGCTGGTATCGTTAGCAAATATTTATACTCACAAACAACTTACAATATAATGACACAGCAACATAAAAACTGGAGTATTCAGCAATGGTCCAAGGTGTTATTCACGGACGAGTCTCAGTTTTAATTGATTGGAACCCATCGTAGAAAGTTTGTTCCTCGATTTCATGGAGAAATATGAAGAGTCAATGTGTGATGCCAACGCTGAAACATGGTGGAGGGTCGGTTATGTTGTGAGGAAGTTTTGCAGGTAGTAAATGTTTGTAATCTGGTAAGAATTAATAAAACGTTAAAGAAGGTAGGATATCACAGGATATTGATCAAGTTGCGCTGTTTTATCTGTTAAGACACTTATTGGTCGTGGATTTATTCTGCAGTAGAGCAATGGTCCGAAATATGCTTCTACGAGGGTGGGTCAAAAATTAATGCCTCCTATTTTTTTCTCTTTTAATTGTCAAGAAAATTGAATCAAATTTACATAGCTTGAAAACTACAACATTGACGATTAATTTGTCACTATTCAATATAATCTCCGTCCTTTTCCACTGTTTTGGTCCACCTTTTAACCAGGGCATATATTTCAGTGTGGTAAAACACACGGTCTTGCTTCCTAATCCATTGACGCACGGACGTTTTCACAGCCTCCTCATCTTCAAAATGAATGCCACGATGAGCTTCCTTTAGAGGCCCGAACAGATGGAAGTCTGATGGTTACAGGTCAGGGCTGTATGGAGGGTGAGGTAAGACTTGCCATCCCAATTTCTCAATTTCTGCAGTGGTGTAACGGCTGGTCTGTGGTCTTGCATTGTCATGAAAAAGAAGAACATCCACCATAATTTTTGTTGGGCGAACTCAGCGAAGACGTGCTTTCAGCTTTTTGAGAGTTCTGACATACTGGACAGAATTTATTGTGCATCCCTGCTCCAAAAAATCAATCATAAGCACATCCTCTGCATCCCAAAACACTGTCGCCATAGCTTTCCCTGCCGACCGCTGAGTTTTGATTTTTTTTTTTTTTTTTTTTTTTTTCCTTCGGTGACGTTGTGTGATGCCATTCCATTGACTGTTTCTTTGATTCAGGTTCAGAAAAATGAACCCACGTTTCGTCTCCAGTAACAATTTTTTTCCAGAAACTCCTCTCCCTCCAAATTGAAGCGCTGCAAGTGTTCGGAGGCTATTGTTTTCTTTGTTTTGGGCGGTTAACATTCTTGGTACCCAACGTGAACAAACTTTTGAATAACCCAGTTGTTGAATAATCATCATCACACTGCCTTTACTGAGGGAGGTAATGCGACACAATTCATCTGTTGTTACCCGGCGATCACCACGAATGATGTGATCGACTCGCTGAATGTTGCATGGAGTCACTGCAGTCACCGGCCTGCCGCTTCGCTTTTCATCTTCAATTGTGTTTGTCCTTCAGCTTCGTTACAGCGACGAACCCATCGGCTAACAGTGCTGACATCCACCGTTGCATCACCATACACATTTTTTAGCCTTTCGTGAATGCGAATTGGCGTTTCACCTTCCGCAGTCAAAAATTCAATCACAGAACGCTGTCTAACACGAATGTCGATGTCAGCCATTGTGCAAGAGGATGCAGTGCTGCCACCTGTTGACTTAGGAAGTTACTACTGCAGGGGATTGGAGAAGAAGGTTTGAGGAATTGCGCCAGATTCAACGTTTTCACATAACTTACTTATTTAAGGAAAAAATATAGAAGGCATCACTTTTTGACCCACCGTCGTAACTTATGCAGAGGGTATGTCAATAGAAAAGAGCAACGTGGGGAACTGGAAAATATGATTTGGCTAACTCAGTCATCTGATTTGAATCCCATTGATCTCTTACCGGACGAAGTTGACAGGGTGATGAGAAAACTTAAGTCAGCTAATGTTCAAAATATGTGGAATAGCTTACAGATGTGTTGGAGTGCAATATCTGCAAAAACAGTACACAATCTTATCTCCACAACACCAATAGTTTGTGCAGCGGCTCTGAGGGTAAAGGAAGGTTACCTTGAAGAGGCTAAATTTCACGCCATATTGTACTATAATTAATAAAGGAGAGCGATAATATTAATTTTGTTGGTCTTTTTAATGTTCACAACTTCCATTCTTTTCCTTATAATCAATGTTTTCCTCTGGTAGATTATACTCCAGGTGTCAACTTTTACATCGGAGCAAGTTGAGAGTAAGCAGTGTTGGGACCTTGAATTTATCTTTGGGGTTAGCAAACTTAAAAGCTCAATGTCCATGTAAAATGTTCACAGTCTTTTCAAATCTTGCATGGATTATGCATTTGCAACTATTCCAGCATTAGCTTCAAATGCTTGTCGCCACAGGAAGCTGGTATAACTTACGTGGAACAGTAGTAATAAATTTATAAAAATGTATCAATGTTTTGGACTGCTAATTAGGTATCGCTTCCTTTTTTCTGCTTTTTTATAAACTCCTTTTTATGGAAAGAGATTCTTGTGCCATAGTTCCTTCATAAGAAAGTAATTCATCCCCTTTAATTTGTTCTGGCATGCATTTTCCTTTAGATTTCTTCTTACTTTCAGACAGAGGCTGGTTCATATTAGTTGTGAAAGAATTTTTTTGTTGATAATAGACATCCTTGAAGATTCAGCGAGTAATCTGTATTTCTTTTAGACTTTTATCTCAATATTTTCAAATATACTGTTTCGACATAATTGCTTTTCAATGATGAATCAAAACTATCATTTGGGTAGGTTCTTGTTCAAACTGAAATTTCTTTATTATAGCTCACAATAGGTAAGTCCAATGATGACTTGTCCGCGCCGTGGCCGAGTGGCTAGACCGCTTGGCTCTCACCAAGGCGGCCCTGGTTCGCTCCCAGGCGACTGCAAAGTAAGATTTGTGGTGGATAATACGGCGCTGGGGTGGGTTTTCTCCAGGATCTCGGTTTCCCCCGCCATGCCATTCCCTGGTGCTCTATTTTCATCTCAAGTATCATCAGTGTCCCCACCTCCGGTGCCGTGCGTAGTAAAAGCGGGCGTTAAACATTAAGCTAATGATTTGCTGTTACTTTTTTCAATAATCTTTTTAAACTATAAAACCTTATTCTGTATTTTTCAGTTTCAGTTACAGAATATTTCAATTACATTTCTTTTTTTTTTTCCATATCTTCTCCTATCTCTACTAATTCCTTTGTGACCAATTGCTTTTCTATGGGTGCCAAAGCAGTTTTGGGTTGAAGAATGTGGAGGAGAGTGTTCGATCACATAGCTTTTTAGTTTTTTATTCATGATAATTTCTTGCTATGATTTTTTAAATTTGTTTTCTCTTTCGTCTATGTTCCCTTGAATTCATTTCAGATAGAGGTTTTACCTGCCTCTTTTAATTTATCTTCAGATTTTATAACCCCACTATAACTTTAATTTTTCAAATTTTTGCAAATCCTTCGTCACTCTTGGACAAGTTTCCTACATCAACTAAGGAATTGAGAAAAGAAGTGGGAATAAATCAAATGAGGAGGCAACTTAAATTTATCACTGTAGTGAGCGTTACGGCAGCTATATTTTACTTTAGAGAACAAAATAGTACATAATTATTTCTTCATCAGTAATTCATACAAATAATCATCACATCAGAACAAGGAATGTGAAAAAAATGACATGTTAAGTTTACGTTACTTACACATTCTGCAAGATAGTGAGGTTATGGAGCATGGATTATGGAGATAATATTTTAACAGTGATTATAAATGAATTATTTTCATTGAGATAGTGATTGATAAAAATTACAAATTTTTTAAATATTTGGACAATGGTATTTCTTTTACACGGGAAGAAATGTCTCGCTTTAAAACTTTCCTCTTTGGCTTCTAGTGGTTACAGAAATATGCTTGCTCTTGAAAGTGGTACTCCATGCTGAAATTTTTCCTAATTAACCGTATATGCGAGGGAATTACATCATATCACTGGGACGAATTTGATGGCATTATGGAAAAGTATTTTCATTTTAAAAGATTAAGAAATATGCTTTAACATTCCTTAATATGTACTTTCAAGTGACGCCTTTGACCTAGAACGCTCGGAACCGCACGAAATCATGCTTAGAGGAACAAGCTATCATTAAAACAGCAGAGGTCTGGGTCATTTAAATTCAAAATTCCGCACTTGTTTGCTAGCACCATTAGACGATGGCACGTTTGATCTGAGCTAATCAGTGCTTGACTTGCTTGAATTGTGTAGCTACAGTATGTATGTGTCTCTTAGAGTGTTTGCAAGCGGATTATTGTGTACAGTGACATTACGAAGAGAAAGTGGTCCAAATATTCCGGACAAAGTTGCGACGTGCTGAATATGGAAATGACATCGGAGTCGCATATACAGGTGTCCCAAAATTACACTGAGAAACTTTGGGAGCTGATGGATAAGATTATTTTAAACATTTTTTTTAAAGGAAAGCTTTTGCTGCGGTGCTTCGTTTAAGCGCTAGACGAATTAATGGCAAAACAAATGTTGGAGCGCACGATCATTGCGATTGACATAAAGAGTGCATCGGCGTGCCATATTCTGGCGTACTCTCGCCAAGACATCAGACATTTCTTCTTGGATAGACGACCAGAAGGTCAAGGACGGCCAAGTTTTGTACGGACTCCTCGGAACGAGGAAGTAGTGTTGCGGTGCAATGAGTCCTGCAGCTAGTACTCGCGCCATTATTCGATAATTGCACATAAGTAGTAACATTGTGGAAAGAATTCTGCAGGAAATGCTGTTGCACTGTTTCACCTTGAAAAGATGCACGCAATGAGGCCTAAGGACTATACTCTGCTAAAGCTATTTGTGAGTGGTATCTCGACAAAAGTGAAAACGGTGTTCTGTTTGCATCCCATGTCATGTTCATAGATGAAGGAATTTCACACATGAGCAGTTATTTAACTGTTGGAATCCATATGTTTGGGTTTTGAAAATTGCCATGCTACATTTCAGAGGTCACATCAACTGAGGTTTAGTGTTAATGTGTGGGCCGGTATTGTGTATAACTTTGTAATAGCATCATACATTTTACCGCCTCAACTCAATGCTTACAATCACTTATTATTTCTGCAAGAAGTTTTGCCTTATGTAATGGAAACTGTTGCCCTTAGTATCAGACAGAACATGGTTTCAACATGATGGGGCACCAGCTCACCTTTGTGTTGAAGTACGTCATCTTACGGCTACATATGGCAATCACTGGACAGGCAAAGGTACACCCATTACCTGGCCGCCAAGCTCCCCTGACCTTACTCCACTCCACTTCTTTTTGTAGTGTATAAAACACCTGTTGAATCTGAAGAAGACCTTGTGGCACGAATAACCTGCGCAGATGGCGAAATCAGAGAAGTGGCTGGTTTTGCGAGAGTACGACAGAATATTACCACTCTTTGCGCATTCCAATATTTGCTTTGACATTAACTGGTCTGCGCTTAAACGAAGCATCGCTGCAAAAAGTTTCCTTAACGAAAAGTGTTTAAAATAATGTTATCAATCAGCTGCCAAAATATTTTCGGTCTAATTTTGGGACATCTGTATATTATGTCACATAATATTTCATAAATATAATGTGGATGAGGTAACGTTACGCTGGATAGATGTACCGATTTTAAAGGACAGAAGGAACCTAAACCTGCAGATGCCTGTTTCAAGCAGTACAAGGCGTTCTCAGAACAATAGGAACATTCAAGTCAAAAAGTTGAGGCCTAGTGTATTAGAAGATATTGATGACAGCACAGTAGATAACTTTTATGAATATTATTATAATCGCGATAATAGCAAAATAATGAGGAGCTGTGAGTACGTTAAAATTAAAACAAATTAATGTTAAATAATGAGTCTAGCAAACATCAAGCATCAGCTCGTTTCTAAAGAAACAGACTGTCTTAATTACAAACTATAAAACATCGTGTATTATTGTGTTGCTCAGAACGTTACAGCCCGTCTCGTTAGCGTAGATGGTAGCATGTCTGCCTCACGTTCAAGAGGTCCCGAGTTTGAATCTCGGTCAGGGTGAGTTGCCTGGATAAGGTTTTTGCCGGGGTTTTCCCTTATCCTGAAAGATGAATGTCGGATAACTCTAAGTTCCATGGACCCCGGACGCATTGAGCATCATTTCACCCATTTCATTCATCGTCCGATATGACTAAATGTTGGAGGACGTATATTAAAAAAAAAAGTTACAGTGGCTTTATCTTTGTTAATACAAACAACGCAGTGATTATTTTTCAGAGTGGCAGGCTTCTCGAGCAACTGCTAAGCACCAGTGAATGAATGTATGCGTTACTTTCGCAGGAATCACAAATGACAGATGTTATGTCCACGTGGAGTAATCAGCGCCTTATCTAAAAGGTTTCTATTAATAAAGATATAGCCAGGGTAACGTTTCGAACGGCAAGATAATAATATTGCGATTTCATAGTGCAAGAACGGCGTATGGATATACAGTTAACTATTGGCAATTACAAATGTGGGCACTAGAAGCGGCTAAAATGGTTGACTTGGACAATTTCAAAGTTTCAATTTTCTTTATCGACCATCTTGTTGCTGAATGCGGCATGTCATCCAGGCATATTGCTACATTTGTCATACGCAAGGACACAGCAGTTTGTGGAAGAAGTGAGCATGTAATGTTTGCAACAATGACCACAGCCAATTCTTCAGCATTAACCTGTATCACAGAGGAGAGAAAACAGCTATACAATTAATAAGGCTTTACCAATGACAGGCACACTATCAAACAAGTTCTTCATAAGTAATGTCGTTTTCCAAGAAACACAATTATTTGAAATGTGTTCTGAAAAGCAATTAACTAATTTTCAAAGAACGGACCCTTATATTCTATGGTCTTGAACCATCGTTCAGCGAGGTTTATTACCCCACGATGGTACCAGTTTCTGGTTTTTGATGCAAAGAATTAGGTGAGACCTACTTGCACTGCTTCAGTGCTGTCAAAATTTTTTCCACGTAGAAAATGTGTCATGGATCGAAAAATATGATAATCTGATGGTGCGAGATCAGGGCTGTATGCTGGGTGTGCTAGCAGTTCTAATCCTCCTAATTCCTAAACTTCTTCCATTGTTGTTCATGCAGTATGGGTGTTGCATTATCCTGTTGCAAAAACTTTATTTTGGTTAATTAATGCTGGGTATCTCCGTCTCAAAATTTCATGAACTCGTTCCAGTTATAGGGATAAAGATTTGCATCAATCGTCCGCCCGTTTACAAACTGCCAATAAATCACGCCTTCAAAATTCCACTAGACATACAACATTACTTTGGGACCGATGACTTTGGCAGGTTGGCTGGGATTAAACCACTGTTTCGAAGCGTCAGAGTTTCGGTAACATACCCATTTTGATCACAAGTGACAATTCTTATGACAAATCTATCATTCATGGGATTACGGATAAGCTGACGATAGATATACACCCGACGTTCAGCCTGTTGAGGTGTCAGATCTACAGCTTCTGTTTGATTTTCCAAGAGTCTTAATGTGCCGATATATGGTATCTCTTGATGCACCATACGCCTACTTTTTTGCGGATTTTCTCGCAAAGTATTCCATACTCAAGGCCTTCCAGAACGTGGTAAACCTTTAGTGCTTTGATCTCCATTGTTGAGATGCTGGAACCATCGTTGTGTCACACGATACCTTCTCCTTCTACTTTATATATTGTGACTTTGTGGGTTCTTAGAATTAAAAGTGCAATTTGCCAAAATTCTAAATGTTCTTTATTTCCGTAGGAACACTATTCAATTCTCACGTAACAACATTACATCACATATCACAATCTACAGCACCAAGGTCGATGACAATAACAAACATTAACTCTCGTTACAACACTTCACAGCTGACTCTTCTTACTCACTCTCTTGTTTTACAACTGTCCGGCTGGCGTGTCACAATCGCTTATATATCTCATTCATAATTCGAGAGACTTCGCGAGCAAGTAAGAAAAACAACTATTCCCTGTCAATCGAGATATCACTAGAACCTTCCAAACGTGAAATACTAGCTGTGCCGGCAAGTTCTTTATCTTGGCTATCTTTGTTTGCCGGCTTTGTGAACACTAGCTACGCTATCGTTAACTGCTCATGCAAGTTCTTTATTACCGTGAAACATTATCCGCCTTTTGTTATCTATTTACTCCGAAAGTTTTATGCCTGTTATCACGACAATATTCTTTGAGATGCAACAGGGCTCTATAATCTTGTTTCCAATAGTGTTTTATTAGGACCATAAGTTCAAACTTTGCTAGCTCCATTTTGTGATTGTTTATTAACAACTGAAGACTGCAAAATGCTCTCAGTGTACCAACACTAGCCATGACATCCTGTAAATAGCATTACAAAACCAAAGAAACCCAATAAATTTTCCAAAACATTAAAATAAAAAAACGACATTACTTATGGGACCATCTATTATTTTGAAGAAACGAGGGCACTTTTGGCCAATTATTTCAAATAAGCCTAAAACAATCTGTCCACAAAACATTCATGTGGAAGCAAATAAAAGCGGAAAAATGACTAAAGAGCACATTAAATGTTCTCCAACTTCAGTCTTTGGCAAACATGTAACAAGCGAAAAAAACCTGCAGCTCTGTCATTCCTGCTGAAGTTATGCACGTACTCTTCTACACCAAGGTTTCTAAACAAGTACATTAAGCTGATGATATTGTCACCGAAAACAACGAAATACTGCCAGCATCTTGATGTTTACTACTTTCGGAAATATGAGCTCTCTGTATTAGACTACAATGTGCTAATCCGTAACTGAAGATGCATGACAGGATACCTCATTCACATATTCATATCGTCATTTGCAAACGCAATTTGTACGGTTTCTTATATTGCACTACGAGATTGCAAAAGTGATTTGGAATGTAATAATGTGGATATAGTGAAGTATGCAGATTGTCGTGCTCCATTTTCCTCTACATCACTTTATCAAATTCCTGTATCTGTGTTTTTAGGACTAATATAAGCACTACCAGGTGCGTAATAATGTATGTTTTGTGCTATTATAAGTACAGTACGCGCATGTTTTCTTGAGCGCTGGATTTACGGTGTGTTGCGAGCAGAGGGGAAGAAGCGAGAGCTAACGCTCTTTTGTTTCTGCAGTGTGGTCAACCTTGAAAAGCACAGTTCAGCAAAATACCTATAAGATAAGCGAAGATATCACAAGCAATGTTGCATGCTCTGAAAACATTCCTTAGTTTTGCCCACGCCAGCTAAATTGCATTTAGATCACAGTTATACGGAGGCAGACGAATAATAATGTGTCCCCTTTCGAGAGCCATAACATCCACAAATGTTCATACAAATGCAAATCATTTTCAAGTAAATGCTGATTACATTACCACCACACTCGTAACAAGGATAAACTGGCAATTCGAGCGCACCAAACGAGCCTTTATGAAGGAAGCTGTAACTATAAAGGGATAATGCTATACAAGAAACTTCCAAATTCTTTTAAACAAGCTGCATCATTACAACACTTTAATAATAAAGTTAAGAAATTTTTGCATGCACGCTGTTTTTATACGGTTAATGTATTTTCAGAACTATACCCGTGTAAATGAGAACTGGGAGCATAGTACATTCACAAACCTGTAATATTTATATTATGACATTTCTTGTAGTAAATTAGTCTATGTAAATACCAATGAAACCATAGAAAAGCTTCTCATTGTGTAGACTGTATGTAATAAATTTGACTTTATGTATATACTGTATTTATACATTTTAACGTGTCTCATAACATGTATATGTTGCCAAAGATGAACTAAAATTCTAATTCTAACATACTATTGTTTAAACTGGTTAGCTAATTAACCTCGAAATTGATGAAAACGAAATATGGCGGACATGATAAATCTTAGCGTATTAGCGACTAGATGTCAAATTTCAAAGTTGTCATCTATGTTTAAGGAGTTGAACGAAACTTGCCGAATGAGGACTTGGAACCCGATCGCTCTTCTTATCGCGCGCATACTGTACAAGTAATTGAAACAGAGCATTTTTTGGCACTGTTGATTGAAAATGTAATGATACAATGACTCATTGAATTACGTATAATTTACCCCCTTATAAACTGGGTGGGTTAAATATATCCCCTGAATTTCCTGTCCCTCCATTTCATCTCCATTATCATACCACATCATTTCTCATCTGGTGGTCTCTTTCAGGGTGGAAATGTTGGCGGGTGTCTCAGCGCTGTCGTGAGTCCTTGGGTCAGCCTCCCTCTGTCTCCTCTCGCCTCATCCTTCCTTCACTTGGAGGCTTAGGTACAATAAATCACAGGTTTCGGTGCTGAATCCCCTCCGTAGTAATCTTAATATTAATCCAACCCCCTATGATGTTGTTATCTTGTTACTTTGTTTCTCTCTATTTAAAAGTCACTTGAGGCAGAATGCAAGGTTTTGCATGGAAATGGCAGAGAACATTGCTAAATTGTTATTCTTAGCATATTTTCTTGCGGTTCTAAGGGTTCGAGTCAAAGGTGTCCCTTGTTAGATTCTGTAATTTAAATATTCACATTTATTGTGTCAGAAACTTGTCTTTAAGGAATTTTCCTTGCAAAGTAGTTTATGAACAGTGCGAAAATTTTACTTTTTCTCTGTTAACTTTTTTTCTATCTTAAAACAACAGTCAAGACAACATCTTCTGTGCATTAATTCCTTATATATCTTCACCCCTCCCCATTGTCAAACTTTCTCGATATCTGTGTAAATTACTCCATTGCAGATTTCATCTCCGTCTTAACTCTCTCCATTTGAGATTTTATGTCTTGAGTCCAACAAAAATGCTCTAATCTTGGACATGTAAAATCAGATCACAGCTATGATAATGAATTTTTTAATCTGTACCTATCCAAACCTTGCTCTAGACACGGCTAGTCTGAAACAACTTCAATTTTATAATCATTTCCTCCATCGTGGCGTTCAGTCCTACTCCAGACACTAGTCAGATAAATTGCAAACACTATGTAAAGATCGAAGCGAAGATGAGTATTGTAGCCTTACGCCTGGTCACAATGTCATCTATAAGACGTTCGGGATGAACAGCTCGAATGCCAATTCTCGAATGTCTAGTTATGCTGCCCCATCAGGTGATATTAACGGTAGCGCTAGAATATATTTACGGAAGGATCTGTTAATAACGTCCACCACTGCCCATGCTTCATCTACTTCCCATATCTCTGCCCCATATAGCATTTTGTTTTCTACTATAGATCCTTTTAAGCCATTTGAGATTCACGTCAGGCAATTTCCTTAAAGATACTCTTGCAACAATCATGTCCATTTTATCTTTTGCTAAAGCCAACTTTTTCTGTTCAGTCCACCTACCATCACAGCTCAACCTTATCACCAAATAATCAAATCTCTTTACGACCTCTATTTCTCTTCCATTTATCTCCCACTTCTGGTCTTTGCGCAATCTATATCCTTTTTTAAAAACTATAATCTCCGCTTTCTTTTCATTCACTTTTAATCCCCATTTTTTTTTTTTTTTTTTTTTTTTGCAATAACTGCTTATTACCTCAATTGCTCTTCTGATCCCTCGACAAGATATGGAACCAACTATTAAGTCATCCGCAAACAATAGCCCTGGGATTTGCCTTACAAGTAAGAGACGATCGGTCTAACTACAACGTCACCCACTCCACTGACAAGAGATAAGAATACCTCCCCAAAATCATAAAAATAATGGTGCTAAGCTCTGTTGACGATTTCTTAAACATAATGTTAGCAACATCGTTTCTCCAGCCAGAGTACAAAACGACAACGCTACTGTATTCAGTTTTCTAGATTTGTGGTCTAGAAAGCTGAAGGTATTGCTTTAAGGTTCGCAGTGTTCCATGAGTTGGAGAGGAAATGTTTGGTGCTATTATGCGCGTCAAACCAAATTTTCGATTCTATTCTTTTTTTGCAAAGCATTTGTTTTACTACAGTATTATTTCAACTACATATTTGCTACTTAAGTACCCCAAGGTACTCCTGGCGCTCCAATACCTTTCATAGCATGTATTGAAACTATTAGAAATATCATTCGTCCTGCAGAGGCAACACGTGGCGAATCACAGGCGAGCGACGTTGCCTATTCAGAACTATAGATAGACTGCGAACAAAGTGCAGCCGGTGTGCGCATGCGCGATCACAGTCTTCTCCCCTCCTCACCATCCAAGCAACACATGATTCCCACCCCTTCATACGTTGACCAGTGCTTGCAAACTTGTGCCATGGAGAAGAGGAGAGGCAACCTAAAATGAGAGTAGAAGGGGAAAGCTAGAGGACTTCAACTGCATTTTGTTCGCGGTTAGCCTTTCTCTCGCTTTGTAATTTCTAGATCGACGTCGGATATCAATAATTTATTAAAAGCGTAAAACATATCAGATATAAAGAGAGTGACTGACCAAGCATGGACGAAAAAGGATAGTAATTTTAGCTTCAGGAGTTCAGTACTTACATATAATTATATTTTACATGTATTTGGTCAGAAGTGAAGTAACTTTGAGCTGTCAAGAGAAAGGTGATCATAACTTTGCGACTGTCCTGTTTTGCTTCCTCTTTTTCTTAGTACAGCCTTACTCTGCCTGACCTTGGGACAAAACAGGTAGATAATGTGCAGTTCTAAGAAGTTGTGGAAGTTTGTAACATGTCGCTAAGTAAAGCAAGTGATTGTATTAGCGAGAACAGGGAAACAAAATGCAGTGCTTTACGAATTCAAGCACGACAGTTTACTTATATGGTGTATCAGTTTTTTTAAAAAGAACCTCAAATGACGGAGCAAGGTGCAAACTTGATTTTAAAGTGTAAGGAGTTAACTGCTTAGGCGTGTGGAATGAATCATTTCACTGTTTTTTTTTTTTTTTTTTTTTTTTTTTTTTTTTTTTTTTTTTTTTTTTTTTTTTTTTGCGGATTAGTTCAGAGGTGAAAGGATGTGAGCCTGGTTCTGCTAAAGTTTCTGTCTCTCTTAGAAAACACATTAACATACCAAAAGAACAATACACTTAGAATATTTTGAAATACACGTAGTTTGTAGAACAGTTTTGGAATTTTGTGACCGCGGCGAATTTTGTACTACCTAAAATATAACGACCTCTTTACGCGAAAAACGTCTTACGAAGGTCCTACTTCTTCCACTTTAAGAATTCTAATAAAAAGAGTAGGCTTCAGAAGTAGGAAAACCAATGACGATCATAAATTCCTTATTGAAAGGAGTGACTGTTGCATCAAGATTGAAATTTCTTCACAGAGTACGAATTACGAGTTTCTGGACGAAAGCAGTGCGGTAAGTGACAACCACGATAACAATCATGAGAACATTTGGCTATCGTTAATTTCTATTGTCATTTATTTTGTTTTACCAAATATCAATATTTTATTTGGATAATAGATGCGTTTATTGGCTCTGGGTAACACGCATGCTATTCTTACAGCCCGCCTTTGTAGCGTGGTGGTAGCATGTCTACCTCACGTTCAAGAGGTCCCGTGTTCGAATCTCGGTCAGGGTGAGTTACCTGGATAAGGTTTTTTCCGGGGTTTTCCCTTAACCTGATAGACGAATGTCGGGTAACTCTAAGCTTCATGGACCCCGGACTCATTCATCGTCCGATATGATTTAACTTTGGAGTACGTAAATTACAAAAAAAAAAAAAAAAAGTGCTATTCTTACGCTACGCTACATGTTACTATCGCTGTCTCTCTCACACTCAAGCGGATGATATGACTAAGTTGCAGGGTTCTCCTATTGGCCATTGCCATATGCAGGACGTTTGACGTGGATAACAGAGAGAATTTTAATATGTGGTACAGGATTTAGAAATCAAAGATATTAAGTTTCAAGAAAGTGTATAATATTCAAATTTAAACAATAAAAAGCAACAGCTGGACGTAGAATGAGAAGCGGTGGAAATTTTTTAGATCAGAAATGGAGTAGAAGCAAGTTAGATAAAGGATTGAAGACACAGATTGGCAAGATATGTATGCTGGTTTCATAGAAAAGACTTCTTAAAACTATTTAGAATCATTAAAAAGGGTTAGAGCAGGGATAAATATGAGAATCGTTATGATAAATTCATAAAGGAAGGATTTGCATGGATGAGATCAGGAGCACTGTTAGAGGGTTGAGAGGAGATAATAGGATAGGGTGTATTATGTGTGGGGAGCGTGAAGGAATACTTCACTGTTTATTAGAATATGAGGGGATGAAGGAGGGTATGTGGAAAATATAATGGGACAAATTACAGACAGAAATTATAGAGCTCAAAATGTTAACTGGTATGAGATTAAACAGGAACAAAACGATGGGGATGAATATTTGGGGAAAATGGGGGATAAATGAGTTTAGAAAATTGAGAGAACGGAAATATAATTGATAAAACAATTAGGTAAATAAAAGTAATTTTGGAGACATGTGTCAGGAAGCCTGGGTTTTCATTAAAATGTCTTCAGAATTTTTCTACTAATGTGTTTAAGTTCCGTGCAGATATTACATACATTCACTGAGGTAATTTATATTCTATGTTTATTATGCTAATTAATTAGATGCAAATTTGCACTTTAAAAAATATAAAAGCATATTAATCCATTATTAAGTTTTAATACTAAAATTGTCGTATAAAATTATTTCCACTCTAATAGTTGTTCCGGAAAACTTCTTCAAAAATTATAAACCCAAATAACCCATGGCGCGACAGCCCATAGAGGGACAATGCCTGCCAACCCGACTGCCGGCCTGACTCCCGCATACGCAAGGTAGAGATAGACGATCATCCAACCGATATGGGGAGGAGATGTGGTCATTATCTCGCCATCCTCATCCGGACTGTTGGCTTTCTTGACCAGGGCCGCTTACCTATCGTAAACGCTTCAATTTCCTCACGATTCTGAGTGGGCGCCGCCCCTATACCCGGGACTAAAATCCGCACAACCAGGGGAAATCGAACCCGGGCCGCATTTCGTGGCAGGGAACCAAAGCATGATGCCTTAGCGTACTACGCCACGGCGCAGGACTTTAAAAGCTATACGTACCTACATATATATATATATATATATATATATATATATATATATAGTTTTCGCAGAGTTCATCCCCTGCGGAAAATTAATTGTTATATCTTGAAAATTTTAGATACAGTAGAAGCCCGAAATAACGCGACTTTGGGGGACATCCTTTATCCCTGAGTTATATCCTTACCACGGTATATAGAGATGTAACACAAGAAGGGATAAAAATCAGTCCCGCACAGTTGGAGGAGGGAAATATGCGTATAATAATAAATTACAGTACACTATTAAACTCACCTATGTAAGGCAAATATACTACAATACTTTTAAAATTAATCACCGGTTATGCTAGAAGATAACTATAACCCATCTTGATTTATATTCCACTGTACATATTGTCACCTAATTATCGTAAGGCACGGCCAGCTAGCAGCAGGGTGGGCGACCGGAGGCATTTAGCCTACGCCTACCCATTTATCTTGTAGCGCTACGAGGGGATGGTTGGAAAATCATCACTAGCCATCTCTTTCCCCTCCCCCATTGACGTCTGGAACCTTCAGGATGATTCACTGAGCCGCGAAACTTCCAGGCACAGCGATCTGCGTATATAAGGGATGAAGTGGACAGTTCAGTGGAGTTCAGGCTTTACCGGGTACCCCGTATGGCTTGCGGGCACCCGAGGTAACAAAGGGGTTAATCCTTACAGCAGCATAAGCTAAATTTCAAATCTCCAAAAGAGCTGTTTGGCTACAAAATTTACCCCACTTTAGAAAAATAAAACACCAGGGTGTAAACAAAAAAGGTGTTTGGCATCCTGTACAAAATTAAAGAGGAGCAAAAAGCTACCTCAACAAATTTCCTCAACAAAAAATACCACATCATCCTGTAACAATCAAAATTATCAACCTGTGGTCAGACCCAAAATCTGGGTGGGTACGCAGCAAAAACCTTCTGGCTGCTAACAGCCTGTCAGTATACGACTTGGACTTGGACTTCAGTGGAGTTCTTGGTGAGCAGCCGGAGGAGCGCCGTGCTAGTGAACGGACTGGAAGACTGTGTACGTGCATCGGAGGAGTTGTGCGTAATTGCGAGTGCGGAGTGGACCTGTGACAGACGAACTGGTGAATTGTAATTGGGTGCGCTACGTAATTCTATGTAATCGGCAAGTGTTCCAACTGTATTTCGGTGGAAATAAAGAACATTTTGAGTTTGTGCAATTGGACTTTTAATTTCACGAACCCACAAAGTCACAATATTTTACACCAACCTATATTTTTAATCAGTTGTTTGACGCACTGTTACGCTACATGTTCTCTCCGCATACTGTGGCAAGATGGAGAAGATGAATGCTGTTTGATTCATTTTGCCTTTCCATCCAGAGAATCACATTGTTTAAATGAGTCATCAGTTCTGTATCATTCAGAAGGTTTTCTTCCACCTCCACGTCATGTTCACTACTATCATTGTCACCGTCACCTTGTTCATTATCATTCTTGTTGTGGACAGCATTAAGCGAATTGTTGCGCCAGCTTTATATGCTACTCAGATAACGCATTCATTAGAAATGCGGTGCAGTGTTTGCAGAAAGATGTCTACACAATTTATCCAGCTGAATTAGTTGTCGTATTAATGCAATCATAATTGCAGATACTGTAAGTTTAACTGTTTAAGTTGTTCAGTACCACATAAACTGTCTTCTTCAGTGGGGTCGTTTACAACGAATGCCATCTCTTTCTATACGCATTTTCTCTTTGTTTTAGTGTTTTTCGTTTAAAAACCAGTTTCTTCACTTTTTGTTTAAGGGCCACTTGCTGCTCTGAATGTTAATGCTTTCTCTTAAAATGATAAGTAGTTTAGCTACTGTAGATTCCCTTTTGTCCTGTACATAAACACATTGAATCGTTTTCATAACGACACATTTGTTGAATTCCTCTAGATCTATTATTCGTTTTGCAGAGATGTGCTTTTTAACCGTAGCTGCAAAAATGTGCTCTGATTTTCATTTTGTTTGCGTTATTTAACAATTATGTTTACAGTTCTTTCTGACACTCCTGTGTAATCTGATACGAATTTTAGCTTTTAGAATCTTTTTGAAAAAAAAAAAAATCCAGGTGTTAGCAGTTCTTTACTTTTAGCTTCTTTCTTCATGAATGGATCTGAAACATTTTCTGTACTCTAACTTATAATTATCAATGTCTGACAAGTTCACTATACTCAGGGCCGTATTCCTAACAAAAAAGTGAGGGGACACACACCTAAAACTTTTTCCAGATGTTGGAGAACCGATCAGAATTCTGCACTTGTAGATTCGCCTTCCTGCTTTGGTTGTCCTCAGCATGCGTACGACCTTTATCCACTCTTTTATGTAATCCTCTGGGTTCCACATATGTACTGGAGATCCGTTAATAGTCATAAACATTATTTGAATGTATATATTTTGTACTTTTGTAGTATTTTGAATGTTAAATTAAGAATGGTAATGAATTAAAAAATTATAAATAATATTAGTAAGGGGACTGCGTCCCCACCCGAAAAATAGTGGGGGGACGGCGTACATCCGCGTTCCCCCTCCACCACTGCTCTGGCTATACTGAATTCCTTATCGCAAAATTCTGATTATGTCTTCAATAGCAAGCCGCACAAAAAGGCAACTCTGAATTAGCAAGGATTGTGCCTAAGATGCAGACATCGCTACCTTCTCCCTTCCCTCCCCACGTACAGTGCGCAATTTCATTTAGCAGAAATATATGAGCTGATGAAAAAGACAAGGCCAAGAACGGTGGTATCATTCATAACTTTCCTGGAATGCAGTGGCCAGTGACAACGAACAGGGGTGGTGCAGAGTCTCTGTTTCCGGAATATTTTAATTTCAACTTTTCGAATAAAACATTCAAATAAAATAATTAACTACAATATTTTTTTTAATGGGAAGATAAGTTTAACCGCGTTAAATTCGAATCCAAAATATTTCGTGCCGCGCTATTTCAGGCTTCTACTGTACTTTGAAATTTTCCTTGTTTCCAAATAGTCTTAAGCAAAATGCCCCTTGTAAAACCAAACATTACCTTTTTAAACAATTATTCCCTCTGGGACTGACTTTAGCAAAACTGCTTGCTATTTCTTTTCCTTGTAATATTATTTTTACTGCTGTTGTACCAGAAAATAGTCCTGCACCGTGGCGTAGCGGGCTAAGGCAGCATGGTCCCTGGCCACGGAAAGCGGCGCGGGTTCGATCCCACCCATGTGGTGGGGATTTTCGGTCCCGGGTATAGGACCGGTGCCCACTCAGCATCGTGGGGAAAGTGAGGAGCTTACGCTAGGTGAGCGGTCCTGGTCACGGAAACCAACATTCGGGCTGGGGGATGCCGAGATGTTGACCACATCTCCTCCCCGTATCGGTTGGATGATCGTCCACCTCTGCCGTGCGTAAGTGGGCGTTAGGCCGGCAGTCGGGTTGGTAGGCCTTGGCCCTCTAAGGGCTCTCGCGCCATGGGTTAAATTGTACCTGAAAATGAGATGTTTCTGGGTGGCACAGTTTCCCCCTTCCCCTTGAGAATATGACCTTGCCAAGTAGAAATGCTGCAGTCGAGAGAATATTTCAGTAATCAACTGTGTGTAAACAGAAGAAAGAAAAAGTATCAAAGTTGAAACAATCAAAGCTATTGTTACTTTAAAATGTAATGTTCAAAATGCCTTGTAATAAATTTTATGAATTATTTTGAAAAATGTTACGGTTCTGAATGAACTTAGAAAGCAACAAGACTAACTCGTCTTAAATAGTGATGCAGCCTTCTATAAGTTCTAGGTTAATAGAAGCGTTTATCACCGAGCATCATCTTCTGAACTTATTATTTCATGTTATCAGTTTCAAGGAGTAGGCGATATCGTGCTCAATGTGCTCTGGAAGGACGTTTAACGGGACTGCTGTCCTCCCCCGTCAGAGGATCCTAAGGTTACGTCGGATTGATGACATGTTGGAATCTAGGAACCATGTCCTTGCTAGCGCACATCGTCGTCCGGATCTGGTCGCCCTTCTAGTCCCTTCTTCCTTGGAGTCACAATAGAAGCAAAGCAGACCTACAGTACAACCGTTGGATCTCCGGCTCTGAAGTTTTGCGATTGCAGGATGTGGAAGGGGAAGGTTAATAGTACCTACATAGATTAATGAGCAATTTATTGAAAACATATCCTCAAAGTTATCTTTAGAATGAAAATATAAGACTATATTATCTTTAAAACAGTGAAATTCAACTTGCAATTACATTATCATGCAAGATATTCATTACAACACCATTCTATTCGAATATTTCTTTCACAACTTTCACACGCACCAACTGTTTCTGTTGGTAGTACTAGAAGCCCCTACATCCGGTGTCGTGGTCAGGAAGTTAAAACAGTCTGCTAGCACCACGCTACTAGGTGTGGCTTCCCAATACAGCACCGTGTTGCCAGTTTAATTTTGTTTGGACCACGTGGCTTCCGTTGCTTTTGGAGTTTGGTTAAGTTTGTTTACTATTTTGTGCGAGCGTGAATTCCGATTTTAGTGTCCGTAAGTCCTGTTATCATCATAGCTATTATAATAATATGGCTACTGGTTCGTGAAATATGCAAATGCGTGAAATATTTAAAATACTTATGCTCCTCTGCTTGAAATTCCCGCTAAAGAACTGGCAACAGCCTGCTTCCCCCTCTCGAGAAATGTCAGAGCCGGAGAATGGCCGGCCAAACTGTACTATGGCCTAATTGTGATGGTTACTAAAGGGCCCCTCCGTGAGCTGTTCTCCCTCCTATGAATTTTTTAAGTAAAGTTATAGCTGACATTCTTGATTTTGTGAAAAAGAATGTTGTTTTATTTGTGGTAAAATCACTTTTGTGTAGGTTATTTACCATTTTTATCTATTTTCGAAATAATTATGATTAAAAATGTCGTGAAGGAATTCAAGAAACGTGTCCTGATTCTCTATATATGATTATGCGGGCAAATGTGGATCTGAATGCCTGCTCATTTTACGTAATGTAACAGTCTGAAAGTCACTGTGCAAATTCAACTCATCGTCTGTAACGTAGCGCCTTTTGCGGACATGCTCTGTGATGAGAGATCTGGGCTTTGTGGTGGTCGTGACAAAGGTACAAGAAGGTTCTGCATCCCCAGGCAAGAAAAACTAATTAAGGTGTAATCGCTTACGCTGTCAAAATGAGTTGATGCGCTATCTTGTTGAAGCCACAAAGAGTCAGATAGGTTTAATTTCTGGATTCATGAAATAGCCGTCATTGTACATATCCAAATAAGTCTCCATATTCCGGACCATCAAAGGGAACAAAGCAACAGAGCTAACTTACTTCTCATCCATTCTGTGGATATGGTTAGCTTTTCAATAAAGAATAACTGAAATGATTAATGCCTTGGATTATTAGCAGACCTTGGTCTCACTTAGAGAATATGCAGTATGACGTTTTAATTACGCCCCCTCCCTAAAAGGAGAGGGTAATAACGAGATATCTGTCCAGAATTCTAAATATATCGCCTTAATTGGTAAGATAAAACCTAATAAGCAGAGCCCGGGTTTGTAAGAAAAATGCATAGAGCTTTAAAATATTCTAAAAGTATGTATTAGCAGTATTCTTTACCATTCTAACCTTTAAGAGGTCATTAGTGTACTTTTAAAATGCATATGGTTGCATATTTTATGTAAAAAACTGATTTTGCATGTATATTTATTAAAATTTAACAGATAATGGCACATTTTTCTATTTCAAGCCTAAACAGAAGTTCTACTTGATTCTACTTGGTTTCTTTATTTTATTGAAACGGTGTGTATTATGTGTTTCAAATGGGATGATATTTGTGCTTGAGCGTTACTAGATGAGCAACCAATCGGAGTCCTGCGGTGGTGCCGTATTACATTTCCAGTAAGTGATGTGTGACGAGCGCCAAACTAATCAATCTCTATTAAATGCTATTTGCGCTAAGAGAAAAATTCGATTTTGCAAAATCTGATCCACGTGGAAGGTAGAGAGTAATGTATCTAACATAAGCGCAAAACCCCATATTTTTAGCTCAGTTTTCCTAATACAAATAAATAAAGCACTATTATATTATACCAATGCATCGCGAAGTAAGCATTGTAATAGATATCATTATTGGTTGGTTTATATACGTGTACGTATATTTGTAATTATTCGGAACTGAAACATAAACGTTTGACATGACGTGATAAAAGAATTATTTTCATTAAGCCAAAGTGTTTGTTAAATTCGAGCGAACAAACAATACACTTCCTGCTGGCTTGTAGAATGGTACATCGGCAGAACGTGACTTGTCACACTATTTTGTTTATGAATCGTACGTAATCTCTATTTACTCTAGAGAGTTCAAAGCAGCATTATTCAGTTGTTCTTCCGTTTAAAAGCCAGGGAAAGTGTATGAGCTGGCTCAGCTTGCAATTGAAATGAGACACGAGGTATTATAAACCACCTTCCCTCTTACCACTGCCAGAACAATCCAACTGAGTTAATGTGGGCTCAAATTATATTGCAAACAGAAATAATACTTTTAAATTGACTGACGCTGAACGATGGAAATTAATTGTTCTTTCACACTGGCCGTGTGTAGGCTAAAGTATGGAAAGATAAGGTCAGACTGAAAAATTCAATGCCATAGCCGGGATTTGAACCAGGGATCTTCTGGTTGCCGCCCAGCCGCTCTAACCCTTGAGCTACTATGGCCAACATGTCAATTAATTTCCATTAATTGACCTAATAGTGGTTAACTATAAAGCCCGGACCTTAAAGTACTTACACGTTGTACGTTGCCATTAAGATAGTTGTCTCATGTGTTTATGAGAACTCCTAAGTGGTTTACCGGGAAAAACACGAGTCATTTGGAGAATTTAATGTCATGTCGGCACGTTGGCCATAGTAGCTCAAGGATTAGAGTGACTGGACGGCAACCAGAAGATCCGTGGCTCAAATCCCGGCTATGGCATTGAATTTTTCAGTCTGACTTTATCTTTCCATGACGCTGAATGACTTATTCACAAAGAAATTTATAAGGTTGCACAAGACTGGGAAAACTGCACGAGACATACAGATCTTTGTTTTTCTCTTGCGAGCACCTTATTTTATTGCATCCGCTGTATTCACACTGTTTCTTAGTTTTTGTTTTATTATTTATTTTAGCTCCAGCATGTTCTGGGTCCCTAACCTGTTGTAAAATGTTGTAGAATTGTTAATAAAGTTCTAAATTACTCGAAGGTGAATGTTGTCTTCCGGGCTTATGGGCCGTGGTCTAGAAGTTCTTGAAGGAACCTGAAGACAACATTTATCTTCAAGACTCCGGCCGTGAAAGCCTCAGCTTATATATCTAAATTACTCGTTAACACACTATTTATTCACACATAAGTAATATACTCATTGTTAATGAATTTGATAACAAAATACTGTCTATATTTCACTGATACCAACTGACCTTTTTAACATCAAAAACTGACTGGTTTTAACAGTGCAACCAACTTTCTGTCAGCAGTTTGAAGGTAGACACATCCAAGTCCAAGTCGATACTGGCAGGCTGTTAACAGCCAGAAGGTTTTTGCTGCGTACCCACCCAGGTTTTGGGTCTGACCGCAGGTTGATAATTTTGATGGTTACAGGCTGAGGTGGGATTATTTTATTGAGGAAATTTGTTTGGGGTAGCTGTTTGCTCCTCTTTGTTTTTTACAGGATGCTAAACCGCTGTTTTGTTTACACCCTGGTGTTTTATTTTGCTATAAAGTGGGGTAAATTTTGTAGCCAAACAGCTCATTTGGAGATTTTTGAAATTCAGTTCATGCTGCTGTTTAGATTAACTCCTTTGTTACCTCGGGTGCCCGAATGTCATACGGGGTACCCGGTAAAGCCTGAAGCAGGTAGACACATGAAGTATTAATGCAGATTTTTGTCACTGACTTAGACTGCGGCGAAAACTATGGTTCTTTTTCAGCCCTCCTTTCCAACTGGATAATGTTGTCGCTTGCACACGCTACAGGAAAGTCCAGAGAGACATTTTCTTGCAATATGGCCAAACTTGAGGCATCTGAAGCGTGTACTGTTCTGGGAGAGTCTAGCCTTCTTTTCTTCGAGAGTCATATTTTTAACCTGCTGACATCCTGATGAAGTATGAGTCTCCATTTTACAGAAAGCACACGCATTCCGCACTCTACCAGTTGCAACTAAACCCTTAGCAGTGGAACATCAGGTTTTCTCAAATGTTTCGAAGTGTGAGTCTTACTCGCACTAATGTTGCTGATCTTTCAGGTCAACTGCAAATATTCATCTTCTATTTCAGATTTCAGAAATTCAAACAAGTTTTTACCTTTCTTGTGAACTTGTTTCTTGTGCCTTATCCCCTTTTCCCTGTCACACTCGAATTAATTCATCAGTCAAACACGACACGACTAAAGGAAATAATAACGCCGTAGAGTTGTCAGTGATTAGAGCCATCGACACCAGCGACCTAACAGTAACCTCAATTGGGTCATACAACACTGACAATACAGGTTTTTCAGTCATTAGACTTATAATGTCCCTTACATAAAGCTCTATCAATAAATCCTTTCGACCATATCGTGCTTTTAACAACTCAACAACTTTATTAAAATTTTCAGAAAAAGTCGGAAAACTATTCAAAAGTTCATAAGCTCACGTCCCAGGTGTTATAGATTCCCTTACATACAGTATCCTTTCAGCAACATCCAGCTCGGACCTTCATGTATTCGCTCAAACTGATCCCAAGATGGTAGCCACTGCTTAATATCACCAGAGAATTTTACAAGCGACAACTACGGCAGCTTATTGATCAATCTGCCTTTCTGTGAAATACTCGATCTTGTGGAAGAAAGATCATTCGATACTTGAAATGCAGGAAATTTTGCTGTTGTCCACTTATCTCGATATGATTCGACTTCATCATACTCTTTAGCTGTATCCTCATCGGTAGCCTCATTGCCATAACCAGCTTAATGAATTTTCTCGTCCAGCACTAATAGTCGATCAGCCTTGTCTTCCAGGAACTTAAAACTGGTGAAAACATCTTCTTATGTCACATTTTCCTCATCAATCTTGTTCTGGAACACGTTGAATGCTCTTGTAAATAAACGGCGTAAAAGTGTTCTTTCTTTAAAAAGAGAATTTACAGCAACCATGTCGAACAGTGAACCACCAGTAATTTTATTTTACCTTTCGTATTATTATTGCACGGCCAGAAGCTGTACTGTCACGGTCACCAAATAATAATTCAAACTGGGCCCTACAGTAGAAAGTATCAAATTCAATTAAATACACATTAGTTTATATATATAAGAACATAATTTCTCGTTTTATTCAAACTTAGTGTTGGCGCCAATTGTTACATAATAACTGCATCAACAAATGCCAAACCTATTAAAGGAATGGTTGTAGTCATATAAGTATATGTTCTGTGGTAGTCATAGCCCACATTGATGTATCAACTTTCCCAACAAATGTGGTTCCTCGTTCTGTTGTTTCGTTACTCGTTCTAGTTGTTTCGTTACACGTTATAGTTCTTTTAATGTTGTTTAATATTTTGTATATTTATCTGTTGGCCTTAGCCACAGAAGCAGTAACGTATTCAATTCAGTGTTTTGTTGCTGATGAAGAAATTTCAAGTTAAACTGATGCATTTAATAGTGAACTTGCTTTATTTAGTAACCGAAAATTCTAAAAAGACAGGCCGTCCAGAGATACAGAATATGAACTAAACTATCCAGCCAAAAAGCACACTAAACGATGAGGTGTGTCCGGAAAGCCCCAACAGGATCTGTACTCTAAGGAAGAGAATGCACAATGTCCCGGTGGAGGATACTGGTTACCATGGGCAGATATTCAGATCGACACCAGTCCAGCCCCGGAGACATCCATGTACGTAGATCCGTCTCATATAAATTGGGAAAACAATACTCCGGAGTCATCGGCCTTCAAGTCATCTTCTCTATATACCAACCTTCCTCGCACAACCTGGTAGAATAATAAGCAGGAGTTATCGCCTCCTAAGACTATATATCAATATGGAAATCCTCCCCACACAGCTTGGGAGAACAAGCAGCATTCATCGCACCGCAATACACCAATTTGGTACTGGAGCATTCCTCAAGCTACAATTGAACAGATGATCAACGACTGGAAAAAGAAGCAACGGCGGACCAGTAAGCATTCATCATTAGGAAATGAAAATAAGCCGGGCTGGTCGGTAGAGGGATTCCAAAGAGAACTAGCTAGAAGTAGACTATTCCATTCATCATCAGAAATTGACTATGATAACGATTATGGTCAAGCGCAAGATGAAATTACACAGAACGGTATCAGATCTTCTGCAGCAGAATCTGAATTAAACGAAGAACGGGATTTCAGACTAGCTGATGAAATGGAGGGAGATGTATACGTGATTAAAGAAGGAGAGAAATAATAGAGAACATCTCATTAAGATCGGCACAGAAAGGGAGGTGAGCATCTTCAGCTGGACATAGCTCTGCATTATTTTCCTATAAACATATATTACGTATACTTAACTTTCTCTATTCACTGTTCTATAAAGTTACTGTTACGAAAACATTCTTCTACCTGCTTCTATAGAAAAAAATTAGAAATGGTTTTATGAAACATTTCGTTGCATGTAAAAGGCAACTTAGTAGCCTCAAGGGAAGTTCAAATCTTTCTAAACCTTCACTGTGTGAGTCTTGCATATTCAAGAGAAAATATAACGAAAATACTTAGTGCATTAAAATATAAATGGTTAAAAATTCGAAATGTGAAAAATTGTCTTAAAAAAGGATACTTCCATATACTGTGTGCTTTAATGAAATCTTATTGTTGTAAAACGTTGTAAAATGTTTTAGAATTGTTAATAAAGTTCTAAATTACTCATTAACGCACTATTTATTCACAAATAAGGAATACATGTATTGTTAATTATTTTGATAACAAAAAAGCAGTCTATATTTCAGTGTATCTCGGTTTTCTGTTCTACAGCTCCAAATTTGACAAGAAGAAATAATTTTTAATTAGAATGATTCACTAATACATAATTCCTGCGTATATCGGTTTTAAAACGATTAAAAATCCGCAATTTCCCCGGCCTCCTTTCTTGCTACATGAAAACCTGGTAGCATATTATCTTTAGTGTTGTATCTCTTGCTTGTGGCCCCGGTGTAGGACAAAGTTTGTCCTGGCTGCTTGAGGAGACAGACAGGCCTACGTAAGTTAGCCAATAGCAACTTAAAACGATACTTTTTAGGGGTAAATAGGGATCTATGGCAGAGAAAATCAGGACATGGGTGTTCCTTTCGATACATTTTCATTTGCAAGGAGTCTCCTTCCAAAATTAAAGCTTTTGGGTAGTCACATAGCCTTCCAATGGTTCCCCTCCTGTAGGGGAATAAAGAAGCAGATTACTTGGTAAAAAGGGTTCCAAAATATAAATTGGAAGATATCTTTTCATTCAGTAAAGCTCACAACAAAATCTTCGTTCAAAGCGGAAAGATCAAACAGTAAATAAGATTGTTCATGAAAAATAGTGGTTGGATCTACTCCCAAACAGAAGAGTAATATCAGAGCTACCACGGAGTGAAACTGTGGCTGCATTCCGGAGGATAACGCGACATCATTGTCTGGCAGAGCATCTCCATGCATGCTGTGTAGTGAGAATGTGGTCATGGACTGGGAGCACCTTGGGATATACGCTGCACTCAAAAAATTACAGGAATAAACAGAGAGGACAGTTATATTGGGAGGCTAGAAGACGAATGGAAATGTTTCCAAGTGTATAGCGCATTAGAATAAATAAATATTTTCACTCTACAAAATCTCAGTTAAATCTATATCATCAGTGTAACTTTGTAATGCTGCGCTACGCTACGCTCGCTGTTCTCCCATAATTTATTAATTGTTGCATTCCAGGGGATGGACACGCTGTATCGTGTCGGATTTGCATTAGTTCTATGGTTTGATTCCTTGTGTTTTCCCCAGTGGGTCGTCTACCGCAATTTCCTTTCATTAGCCTCTCATTCCTTTTCCTTCTGATCTTTCAAGTGTGATTCTAGGTTTCGTGGCGTACAGCGGTGCCGGACACATGGCACGGAGAATGGTAGTGCCCATGGACGCTAGAAGGCTGCTTGGTTGACGAGTCGTTCACTTGGCAGCTCCGGTACTTGGACAGATCATCGAGTCTAGAACTGTTCGGAATTTTCCATGTCTCTGTAGCCTATAGCTTCCTGTCATTCCCCTTTTTTGAGGAGAATATTAGCCACAATAGATATGTGTGGGTCACAGTGCGCGAGGAATCTCAGTAACTTAACTTTATAGTTGTTGCAATCAATCTAATGCCTATAATTTAAACTAAATTTAGTAAACTGTTGTTTGATCACTGTTGATTCAAGCCTGCCTCGGTAGCGTGGTGGTAGCATGAGTGCCTCACGTTCAAGAGGTCGCGAGTTCGTATCTCGATCAGGATGAGTTACCTGGATAAGGTTTTTTCCGGGGTTGTCCCTTATCCTGAAAGACGAATGTCGGGTAACTCTAAGCTCTATGGGCCTCGGGGTCATTTGAGCATCATTTCACCCATTCCATTCATCGTCCGATATGGAGGACGTACACTAAAAAAAAAAAAAAAAAAAAAAAAAAAAAAAAAAAAAACTGTTGATTCCATTGCTCTTGGAGATACTTATCTAATAGACGTGTTATGTTGTAGATTGTGCTTGTCTCAGAGTGCAGTATGAGAGGTAAAAAAGCTACTCACCACAGCTTTGGAATTTGTTCATCAACTTTCTGTCTTTGCTTTTCTATTTTTTTATATTAACGCCCGAACTGGTCAGACAGTATCAGACGATGAATGAAATTGAACCAAAGGTCCATAGTTACACAACATTCATTTCATTTTATCCAGATAGTTCGCCTTACCGAGATTCGAACTCGAGAGTTCCTGAATGAGAGGCAGATACGCTAACACCTACGCTACAGAACTGGGCTATGTTCATGTTAAACTATTATGAGATTGGTTTTAATGGTTGGGCATTATTATTAATTCGTATTGCAAAGAATTATTTTATAAAACTGAAAAACAGTTATTGTTTGTCTACTAGTATTACCGAGTGGGATGGCTCAGATGGTTTCGTCTGTGGCCCGAATTCGGGAGGCGCGGGTTCGATTCCCATAGCCGACCTACCTGACCTACGGGATTTTTCGGGTCGTCAGGCGAATGCTAGGTAGGTTAATTACATCCCCCAAATTTCCTGTTCCTCCAATTCATCTGCCTTATCATTTCACATCATCCCTCATCTGGTGATCTCCTTGAGGTTAGAAGTGTCGGCAGGTGTTTCGGCGGTGCATGGCAGGATGATATACTCTGAGTGAACCACTTTCATCCTCCAGTATGTCGGTTGCCGAACTCTGAACCGGCTGCTGGGACCATTTCCGAACGGCACTAGAGCCCGCCTTGGTAGCGTGGTGGTAGAGGTCTGCCTCACGTTCAAGAGGTCCCGAGTTCGAATCTCGGTCAGGGTGAGTTAACTGGATAAGGTTTTTCCGGGGTTTGCCCTTATCCTCTAAGCTCCATGGACCCCGGAATCATTTGAGCATCATTTCATCCATTCCCTTCAACGTCCGACATGACTTAACGTTGGAGGACGTAAATTACACAAAAAAGACATTAGGGAAATTCCGTTGTCCTGGCCTACCGGTGGAGGTTTCCATCTAAGTAAAATGTAAACCCTACCCTCTGCACTGTCGTGGCTCCTTGGAACGGCCGCCTTCTCTCTCCTCTCACCTCATGCTTCCGCTCAGGGATACCTCACTTGTGGGCATAAGGTACAATAGACCACAAGACTGGTCGCAGTGCCGAATTCCTTCCGAAAAAGAATTCCTAATCCTAAGATCTACTATACCTGTTTAGCGAGTTTAGATGTATCTGAATAAACCTGATTTATTCCATAATTTGCCCATGCTGTTTGTTATTCAACAACGGGATGCGAGGTAAGCTGCCTTTAACTCTTTCAGTAACCTTTTCTGTATAGGATACTTACCTTTCCATCTTCATACCTCATTTGTTGATTATATTTCTTCTTGATTTGATGTCAGTGTTGGACAGCCTGCTACTGGGTATTCAAAGATATCACATATTTGATCCGTTTATAAGTTCAGTATTGATATTTGTTTTCCTATGAAATTATATACAATCATGGGCATATGTATTTGTAGAGCTACCAATATAAAGAAACCGTTTCATTTTGAACAATTTTACTTTTAAAACCGTAAATATTTGTCTTACAGAAAAACTTGAAACAGCCTAATTGGCGTACTGATGTATCGGTAACAAATTTACAGCGTTCTACAAAGTATCCAGTGGTGTAACAGTGGGCCTCAGAAGGTTAAAATGGATCGCAAAGGAAAGGAAAATCTGTAGATCTAAGGGAGATGATCGTGGCATTAATAAACGGAACAAATCATATTCTGAAATAGCTCGCACCGTAGGAAGAAGTCGTTCGATAATGCAGAGTGTCACTAAACATTTTACAGAAACCAATATGTTAATAAATAAACTAAAAGTGGGCCGCCCACAAAAATAAATTTTAGAGAACAAGGGCAGTGATCAAAATGGCGAAGAAAAACTCGCAAATTGCCTCTTCTTAAATGCTGTAGAACAGCATGGGAAACTCTTACATCCAAGATCACAGGTTGACTCATCAATCGTACTGGATTCCATTCCAGGGTACCTAGAAAGAAGCCGTAGATCAGAAAAAATAAAACTAGCAGATTAGTGATTGCAAAGGAATATATAGGAAAGGACAGTAAATTCTGCGAAAAAGTTATGTTTCCGGATAAAAATAAATTTAATACATACTATTAAAAAAATCGTTGGGGTAGTGCAGTGGTTTCGTTCGTGGCTCCCGTGCGAAGGGTTCCGAGTTCGATTCCCGGCTCTAGGTTTGGCGATTTTAAGTTGGCCCTAACCAAGACTTCACCTCCATCTAGCACATGTGACCCCTATACCCAACGTGGTTTGCAGTTCACGGCATAAGCTGTAGGTCCTCTCGCCTCACCGTCATACTCACTATCAATTTATCGTTGAAAGTAATGGGCCCGCCCTTTGGGTGCCTCCACCTGAGAAATGGTGTCCGGACATCACGTGGTGGGGCGAAGTTACCCCTTAGGCCAAGGTGCCATATGGGGAGTGTTGATATCCAATCCAACCCTATTAAAAAAACAGACTTTGTAAGCGTATATTTTCCATATCGTGTCTATGGTCGGTTTACAATGGTGTCACGTAATGCGTCTCTACTTCACCCTACTGAATCCTCTCATAATAATAATAATAATAATAATAATAATAATAATAATAATAATAATAATAATAATAATAATAATAATAATAATAATAATAATAATAATGATAATGATAATGATAATGATAATGATAATGATAATGATAATGATAATGATAATGATAATGATAATGATAATGATAATGATAATGATAATGATAATGATAATGATAATGATAATGATAATGACAATGACAATGACAATGACAATGACAATGACAATGACAATGACAATGACAATGACAATGACAATGACAATGACAATGACAATGACAATGACAATGACAATGACAATGACAATGACAATGACAATGACAATGACAATGACAATGACAATGACAATGACAATGACAATGACAATGACAATGACAATGACAATGACAATGACAATGACAATGACAATGACAATGACAATGACAATGACAATGATAATAATAATAATAATAATAATAATAATAATAATAATAATAATAATAATAATAATAATAATAATAATAATAATAATAATAATAATAATAATAATAATAATAATAATGAGAATGTTCACATATTGTGTGTTCCGTGCATATTCAGGGAGTCCTTCCTTTTTTCGCACACTCTAATGTGTGTGAAAAACTGAGTCTCATACTTGACTGATAATTGAGTCCCAGTAACTAAACGTGCACTGATAGCCGAGCGCTATGGACAAGTATGTAGGAACTAGATCTCCAGAGATTCGAATCCCAGACATAGAAATACGAAATGTGTATTACGCACATTGTAATGTAACTTACACTTGCTACGGTTTACTTGCTTCTATGGCATTTATGCTCAAACATAAAAAATGGAACACTCTACTCTGTTTTTAAACTAACTGAAATAAATGTTTTATTCCTATATGTAAAATCAAATAAAAATGCACATTAACTTAGTATTGGGTGCGTAAACGCTCTGTATCTACTACTGCCCTCATTCTACGGGGTGTGGATGAGACCAAATATCTAGTGAAATTTTCACGAGAAGATACTTCGCATTATGTGCCAACAACATTCATAATAGATGAATGAGCCTGAGTGTTTACACAATCAATATTAATACAATTTTCTAATACGAGGGGGGACATAAAAGAAACCGGATTGTTGTCATAAAAACTTTATTGATGAACCTTTTTACAAAATTACTTCAGTCATCTTCAAAATACTCTCCATTACATGCGATGCACTTGTCAAGTCTCTCTTCCCACTGTTGGAAGCATGTTTAGAACTCTTCAACTTTGATATTGTCCAGTGCCCTTTGCGAAGCTGTTTTTACCGCATCCAAATCGTTATAAGGCTCCCCTTTATCGTGTTTTTTCAGTGGTGGAAGTAGGAAAAAGTCGCACGGGGCTAGGGGAACGATAGACCACCTCTGAGATGCCAAATAGTGGGTCACTCGTAAGGCCGTGTGTGTTGGAGCGTTGTTGTGATGCAGAAACCAGTCACCTGATCGCCAAAGTTCCGGGAGTTTACGCCTCGCATCCTCTCGCAGACGCCTTAAAACATCCAACTAAAAGTGCTGGTTAACAGTCTGGCCAGGGGGTACGAATTCCCGATGCACAATTCCACGAACATAAAAAAAGACAATGATCATCATCTTCACATTTGACTTCATCGGTCTGGGAGAGTTGGAAGTCCTCCACTGGCTTGACGCTTGCTTGGTTTCTGAGTCATACCCGTAACACCAACTCTCATCCCCTGTAATGACTTTGTTCAAGAAGTTTGGATCACGTGCAATCTCTGTTTTCAAGTCCTGACACATATTCATGCGGATGGTTTTGTGCTCCTGTGTGAGAAGGCGTGGAGCAAATCTAGCAGCAACACGTCTCATGTGCAAATCCTCCCTCAAAATCCGCTGGCACGAGCTCCAACTGATTCCTGTCGCTGCTGATATTTGGTCGATCGTTTGGTGACGATCGTCGTTGATCTTCTGGCAGACCTTTTTCAATGTTCTCCTCATTTCTCGATGTTGATGGGCGTCCAGAACGACCTTGGTCTTCAACACATATCTCACCACGTTTAAAGCGCCCAAACCACTCGAAAACCTGTGTGCGGCTCATAGCGTCCTCCTGGAAAGCTTCCTGAAGCATTTGGTGTATCTCCGTTGCAGTTTTTTTAAGCAGCAAACAAAATTTCACTAACATTCTTTGTTCTTTTAAAGTTGCCATAACGACTTCGCAGAGGTGACCCGCCAACAGTCAGAGAAACAGAATACGACACTTGCACGTTCAGTTCTACACTGACGCCGTATGCACAGCAGTTTCATGAAGGTCTCTACTAACACCATCTAGCGTGAGAACCCTGCACTACGTCTACGAGTGGCAGCGCCCTTGGAGTACGGTTTCTTTTGGACCCCCCCTCGTACACTTTGGAACGGTAGAGTCAGACTGAAAATTTCAATGATTTGTGACCCGGCTATGGAATTAAGTTTTCAGTCTGACTCTACGTTTCCATACTTTGGCCTAAACATGGCTAGTGTGAAAGAACAATTAATTTTTCCAAAATACGCTTTGATACCATTCTGGCTTCATTACAAAGCTATACGATAGATAGGGAGTTGCCGGGCGGCTTGACCATACGCATGGTGGCTGAGCGGTAAACGTTTACGTCTCGTAAGTAGATCAACATGAATTCGAATTCTTGATGCGCATGTTTCTTTTTATTATTGTTAGTTTAATAGCAATGCCTTATGCTTTTCTTGCAGAAGATAAATAATATTTTAAATCCGTTCATTTCTAAAAACGCAAATAACATATTCTTGTCGTTTTCAAAATAAACGTAATATTACGAGGGGGGACCCAAGAGAAACCAGACTCCGAGGGCACTGCCACTCGAAGACGTAGTGCAGGATTCTCACGCTAGATGGTGTTAGTAGAGACCTTCATGAAATAGTTGTGCAGACGGCATCAGTGTAGAACTGAACGTGCAAGTGTGGTATTCTGTTTCTCTGACTGTTGGCGGGTCACCTCTGTGAAGTAGTTATGGCAACTTTAAAAGAACAAAGTGTGTGTGTGTGTGTGTGTGTGTGTGTGTGTGTGTGTGTGTGTGTGTGTGTGTGTGTGTGTGTGTGTGTGTGCGCGTGTGTGTGAAATTTTGTTTCCTGCTTAAAAAAAACTGCAACCTCGACACACCAAATGCTTCAGGGAGCTTTCCAGGAGGACGCTATGAGCCACAAACAGGTTATCGAGTGGTTTGGGCGCTTTAAACGTGGTGAGATATGTGTTTAAGACCAAGGTCGTTCTGGACGCCCATCAACATCGCGAAATGAGGAGAACATTGAAACAGTCCACCAAAAGATCAACGAGGGTCGTCGCCAAACGATTGACCAGTGCCAAATGGCACTGGACAATATCAAACTTGAAGAGTTCCAAACATGCTTCCAACAGTGGGAAAAGAGACTTGACAAGTGCATCGCATGTAATGGAGAGTATTTTGAAGGAGACTGAAATAATTTTGTAAAAAGGTTTATCAATAAAGTTTTTATGACAACAATCTGGTTTCTTTTGGGTCCCCCCTCCTCGTATATTGTGAACGCAGCGTCAGCGAATGCTTCCGAAGTTTTCCAAAACAAACTTCGTCTCTGGTAGTTTTTTTTCCAAAGGGTTTAGGTATTTCGTAATGAGGGCAGAATCCTAAGGCCGAATACTGCACTAGGTCTTCAAAACCTGCAAGCAATAGTTAAACATGGAGGTGGTGGTTTTATGGTCTGGGGATGCGTGGCTGCTTCTGGTCTAAGAGTGCAGAGAAGCTCAATGTAGAGGATTACTACTTCCAATAGGACAATGATCCTAAACATACTGCAGAGATTGTCCATTTATGGTGTCTGGTGCCTCTCTCCGTCTCTTTCTCTCCTGCCCAAGCGCCCGCGGCGGCTCAGTAATGCCACACGGTGACAGTATAAACAAAATTTCTATTTTTATTAGTATTTTGTGTGCCAATCTTTTCTATAAATAACTTCTCTCATCCGTTTGGGCACTGAGTGAACTAGTTTTTGGTCGTTTCTTCGCAAATATCATGCCATTCTGTTAGAAGCAGTTCTTTTACTTAAGACTTAAGTATGTGACGTCTTCTTACAAGGGAACTATCATTAAGCTCATATCTGTATTCGCTTGAGAGTTGTTGGCATCATTTCTGCTCTATGCGGGGCCTGTGTGCTAAAAATCGGGTGCGGAGTATAGTTGGAAGTACCCGAAAATGAATCCAGAATAGGTTGGAACTTATAGGCAATAAATACATTGTACGGAAGGGATTGTTTACCCCTGCTGGCAGCAGTCTACACATGGCATAAGTAAGGAGCGCTGGCACAGAACTCACAAGGGATATCGAGCAGATACTTGCAAGAGGTCGCATGCGACACATTTCAAGTTTCAGTTTTGGGTGTTGCAGTTCTACTCGGCAGCAGATTTTGGCATATAGACTGCACTTAGAGCAGAGATGGTGCCATCAAAACTCCCAAGCGAATACAGGTGTAAAAGCATAGTGACAGTTCCCTTGTTAGTTTGTCTTAGAGCTCTCTCCAAAGAGGCTCAATGTCGTTGATATCTTGTGTTTGTGTGGGTGTTTTTAGTGTGTGTGGAATGTTATGTTCCTGTACGAATACATATGTGCTCCTTACACTGCCACTTGTGATAATAAACGTTTTAACTCCACTATGTTGTTCGGGCTTGTAGGCCGTGGTCCATTTGTATTTCTTTTCGACGTTTCGCCGAAAACTGCGTTCGGCATCTTCAGGGTTCTAAGTCAAGAGACCCGGAGTCCAACATAGTGGAGTTAACGACTCCGGCCGTGAAAGCCTCAGTATTTAAATAAACATTTTATTCATTAATGTATAACTATGTAAATTGTAATTCCATTACCTATATCTGTGCATTAGTAGGGCATGAATTGTGAATTTTGATCTAAGTTTCTAATCGGCAAATATTCAAACTAAAACAGTTTAATTTCTATTTGCATCTGTACAATATTTATTATGTCTGTGACTGTAAGTACGGCAGGCCAGGCAGAGGAATTTTTAAGCCATTGGGTACAAAACAAGAGAGGCCAAGGTTCAGTGATAGGCCGATAAAAACCTGTTTTTAATTTGCTCTATGTCAGTGGTGCGCAACGACCTCTCTTCTGAGCTAATGACGTCATCTTGTTGCTTTACTCCTATGTTTTGTGTATGAAACATTTCCCTTACACTCACTCAGCATTAGATAGGTATGTTTTGAGTCACATGAATGCGTCACAGCTAGGCAAACAAGAGATGAAGCCAAATCCGCCCTCCCCTCTTTTGCATATGATTGGGCATCACTGCTCTATGGAAAGGCTAAAACAATATATGAGGGATGGGGATTTTTCTTTTTCGTTTTCCTTTTTTTTCGCTGCAAACTCTCCTTGAAGTACTGCAACTACTACCATGACCTCTCATAAATTTATTAGTTTTAGGATATGAATGAAATTGAATAAGCTTATACTATAAAAATTTGAAGCTTGACTGCCTCTTTTAGTGCAATGTTTTCCTCCAGAGGAAAATCGTTGTCCTTTACTGTTGATTGCCATCTCAGTCTCCTTGATGATGGTGATGCTACTTGAAGATGCCTTCATCTCATAGTAGTAATGGTTGATTATCTTTACTTGTCCTTGGCTACTCAATTTATGGTATGCAGGTTTATTTTGGAAATTCATAAGGATCAGGTTGACCTGGAGACAAGGATCAATGTTATATACATAATATATACTATTAATATTTTGTATTTATATTCCTAGATTTATTTTTATTTGCTGGTTTCTGATGCTATAGCAGAACTGCCTATACAGGCTACGTAGGCGAATTATCTTGCCTTTTATCAGCTAATTTTCTTAGCCACGTGGTACACTTATGCAGCTTTTCTTGGAAATACACTATGATAATAATTTAGATGTTTCTGTATCTTCAATCATGAAGTGGAGACCTTCTAGCTTCTTTATGTTAAAAGATAAAACCAGACCTGAAAAATTCAATGCCTAAGCCGGGATTTGAATTATGGATCTATGTTGGCACATTGGCCATGGTAGATCTTCCGGATGGAGACCGGAGATTTGAGGTTCAAATGAAATTAAATTATCTGTGTTATCTGTGGCAGTGAATTTTTCAGTCTGACTCTACATACTGTTCAGATAAGGGTATTTAAACATAATGAAATGCAGAAATAATTGAGATAATGGCACAGTAATGTTCGTTTGTTTGCTGTATTTCTGGGAACTAAATTGGTAGTGGTTTTGCTAATGGAGTGAAAAGCAGATTGAACTTTCTACCATGTGTTGCAAACTTGAGCATAACTGCCTTCCATGGAGATTATTATTTCCCCTGGTCAGAGATTGTGAATGCAAGATTTTACAAAGAGAAGACGTGCCATTCTTCACTCCTTGAAACCTCTTGAATACTGCATTGTGTGATGATTTCCTGAAAATGAGTTAACTGTACCAGTTACAGAGCTGTCATTCAACCCTATTGTCGACAAGCTGACCACTATATAAATTCAGCATTACTTATAGCATCAAATATAGACTGGTAAATATTCAGCAAGTTCATTTGAGTATACTGTTCTTAATTCCAAAAGTTTGTTGACATACTGACTGACCTCTTCACAACTATGCAAAAATTAATTTTCTAATCAGGAGTAAGGTTTGGAATGACTGCAAAGTTTATGTAGGAACAAATTTGGGAGTGCATTGGACGAGGTTTTTGTCTCAAGATAATGAAATACATTCAACACATCTATTTCCATTGTAATGTATTGGTAATCTTCTGATGTTATACCACAGCCAAACAGACGGGTCCAGTGGCAAAGCATGGCATGACGTTCAAGGAAGCAGCTCCTGCTTATCTGCAACTCGAGGACTTGGGTTCAAAACTTGTTGCCTATATACAATTAGTGCTTCCATAAACGTCATACAATGCTTCGCCTCTGAATGGGTCTAATTGTTCGGTTACCTTATTGTGCTATCTGCTTAAATCACTGACTAGTTCATAAGCTGAACTTGGCTGCATAGCATGCTTCTGCATCATCTATTTTGTTTATTTCTTTTACTTTAAGGAAGGAATTGTGGGTTATGGTATTGAAACATCCAATATATTTCCTTGCACTGTGGTAAACCATGAAAAAGACTGTGCAATACATGAAATTTTAATGCCGACTTCGGAAATGTAGGCTACATATGCTACTGTCTAAGTTATCTGAGCTTCAAAGTTGAATACCTCCATGCAGTTGCATTTGTAATCATCTAGTGGTTGGTGTATGTAGGACTAACGTTTCCTCTTATTCCATTAATCAAGGGACTAATTTCAGAATTGTTATTACAGTCTGCTTCATATATGAAACGTTAAAAAGGGGAAGCATTTTATCATGAAAATAAAAGGTGATATACTTGATTTAGAAGCTGTATGAATATTATTTATTTAGTTTTTGCTTGAAATATAACACCCATTAGCTAAGCTCAGCTGCGAAAGCTCATAATGTTGAAATTATGTTCAAATGCTCTTGAAATCCTAGAGCTTAGAATTACAGACATTCATCTTCTCAAGTTAAGCAAAAACCCTGAAGAACCCCTATCCAGGTAACTCAAGTATCAAACTCAGGAATTCCAACAGACATGCCACACCCACACCATAGACGTCATCGTCATCATTGTTAAAAAACTGATAAATGTTGAATGCAAGTTGGAAAAACAAAACTATCTTACTTATATTTATTTTGCAACCTATGAATTAGGTTGCTGAATCATTTCTATGCAGAAATCTTTAGAAAAATAAACTTTTAAAGCATCATTAAACTGTAGAAATGCAATGAAATTATAGGTGGGAGGTAAAATATAATTCAACTTTACGCCTTTTCTTAATTCTCCTCCTACACAGCATTTGAGTGGTTCTGTGCTCCTTTTTTACTCTTCGTTTAAGGCAATGCATCTGTAGAAATAAAAAAGTCCACAAATTTCTGCTGATCACCTTGACTTTTTATCATTAACTCAGGACATGACAGCATACAACATTTTAACAACTGTATCAAACCATCTTTAAGATATTAATTTGTTTATTCATAATTAATCACATTTGGATGTAGTAATAAGAAATGCTTCAACATTTTTAATACGAGCTTCTGCAGAGATATTTGTTAATTTTAATTAGGTTAAGAAAAAATCTGTTTACCTACTATTGAATTCTTCAACATTTTCAGTTTCTGTTTTGGAGATAATTAATTTTAGTTGAAATATTTTATAGTTTTTAACTGATTTTTTAAATCCTTAACTCCTGAAGCTGATATGATAAATTATAAACTGTAATCCAGTGAACATTTTAAAGGGAGAAAAATGCTAAAAAGGGAATTAAAAAGTGAAAGTACAACAGTGAACTAAATAGTACAAAATAAAATGGTTTTAAACTTATTGTTATTAAAAATGCAACTGTTTAGCATATACTTGTAAGTATAGTAAAAATGTAAAAATTGAAAAACCAATAAGTTTCTAATTTATTAAATTTCATTGACGCATTGCCCCTATAGAAGTAGTCTGTAAAATTATGTATCACTTTTTCAAAGTTATTGTCATAGGGATAGGTGCAAAATAACAGTTGTGAATTAATTTTTTCAGGTACTTTTATTTCTTTTGACGTTTCACAGCACGTCGGTAACCACACAGTTTGGTACATAACATAGCTCAACACATTGTCTATGATTATTTAATATTATACAAATCAAAGGTTTTATGTTTTATGAGAAAAGTGCCAAGCCAAGCTTCACCTCTTGCTTTTAGTTAATGAAAATGTAACTTGTGGCTGCTTAGATTTTCATCACACTTTTTCATGTTCTAGATGTCCTCCTGTATATTACAAATGTAGCTCTTTATGTACAGTAATAAGTAACATAACTCTGAATAAGCATAAGCACTTGAAGGCTGCATTAATATATACATATAGATACAAAAAAATAATAAAATAAAGCTCAACCCAACAGAGATAGAGGATAATTAAAGGAGGTAAAAATTTGTGAATTTAACATACCCATTTGTAATATATTTTCAGGTCTGGCATTATTATATACAGATCTTAACTAAAATGCAAATAACATTAGCACTTTTCACAATTGCCTAACCAAAACTTTGCAAAACAAACATGAACCATTAAACTACCAAAAAAAAAAAACAACATTAAAAGTAATGTTTGCTAAATATGAATATATTGGTATAATGAAACTAGAATTATACAATAGATCTGATGAATTACTATGTACATACTGTCTGAATCTGAATTCCTCTTAATGTCAATCCTTTTTGTCTAACATAGGACAGAAAAAAAAAAAAATATGTTTGCCACAACCCCATATGAATTTTATAACTATAATGAAAACAGGATATTCTAAACATTGATTTCAGAAAATATCTACTTCAGAAAGAAAAAAAATTAATAATAGTATTATCTTCCAAAACATCAGATGAACAAATGTATGTTGCTAACTTCAATATAAGATAAGTACTCATTAAATTAATTAATTACTTGCTTCAAGGAAACTTTCTAATAGGAGATAAATATAATGGGAGGGGGGGGGGAATAAAATAAAAAAGAGCTGAAAATATGGTAAGAACCTGAAGTTATACTTTATATTATTCATATTTTAACATATGACTTAATATCTCCACATATTAAACCAAATGCTAATTCTGATATTATATTTAAACAAGTTATAATTGACAAACGATCAGTAACATTCTATTTCAAAATAAAATTTAATATGTGATGTCATTTCAGGTTTTAAAAACTTGACTCTATCATATCAGCATATATCTACTTTAAAATGTGCATGTCATTAAATACATGTTTTGTTCCACACTATGTCAACATTTGATAACTAATTAAAATATGGAAAAATGGAGTTTATTTACCCACATAGAAGAAAACTAAATACTTGGCCATTTCAAAATAAAAGAGGATGGTACTTTGCAATAATATATGAAACACAAGTAACAAAATTGTGCTTCTGTCAGAATGTGCTGCACTTGAATGTTTAACATTATGCTGCAATCTCAATTACATGGAGAGGTAAACAAAAAAGCATAAAAGTGAATTTTCTTAATAACTGAATGGTCTGTTAGGTTATTGCTCAAAGTAATAAAACAATAAATTGAATGAATAATAACATATCTGAGCGCTTGTATGAATTTTTATACTACTATTATAATTCTAAGTAAAAGAGAAGAAAAATCAAAGTGTAATGCATTACACTTGTTTATACATTTTATCAAATTTTATTTGCTACTGATAATACATGTGCAGCAATAATGTTTATGAAAATTTTGATGCCTCATGCAATATGCCTAATGTTTTGTGCTGCAAAAGCAATCAAGCCACGCATGATTATGTCAGAAACATAATGTATAAATAAGAAAGTTAATATATTTTGTGTAAATAACATACTAGCGAGATTAAACTGTATTTGAATACTCCACAAAAAAATAAATTATCATTCAGTGTCTATGATTTACTTCCACAAAACAAAGCCATCTGACAGCAAGCTGTTTGCATTATGGTATACCTAACAAAAATGACCTCCTACATATTCAACGTAAACTCTGATATTCAAACAGATCAATGCAGTTTTACATAATGTGGAACAGAAACATAATACAATGCTAAAAGATTTCCATTTTCTTCTCATTCCTAAGGAAATGTGACACTTTCTTTAGCAGTTGTGTGCAAGTATTGCTTCATACAGTTTGTATGAAAATGAGATATTATAAATTTGGCATATTCTTCATCTGCTGTGATGGCACTTTGTAAATGTTTTTGTAAAGATTTTCTTATTATGACAAACATTGACACCGCCCTCACTTATTTGAGATTTTACATGCTCTTGTACATATATCTAGATACAAAATTAAATATAATCACCACCATATTACTGTTCATAAAAGAATTAAAAGATCTCACATAAATTACTTCCAGAAATGGTTGGTTAAACATGGTTTATTTAATAATCCAGCAAATGTTTTAAAGTACATATTAGCCTTACTTGGTCATAATGAAGGTTTGTAACATCAGTATGAGGGTAATAAACAGACTTCAGAGTTTTATTTATTTCAATTTAATTACAAACTTTCCTATTAAAAAATGTGCCCTATTTTTGGACCATAATATTTATTACCATACATTTTCACATAAGCTCCTATGCTTGGAACAAAATGAAACTCATATTTTAATTAAGATATTATATAAACAAAAGTAATGTAATAAATAAACCAAGAAGTCCTCACTACTGAAACATATTGTCACAAGTGACTGTATTAATTAATACTAATTAAAACTGCAAACTTATGTCCAGAAAGCACTATAGAAGAATGTAAAGAATCTACAGAAAACCACTCCAGTTGAATAAAGGATACAAACAAAATCTGAAACTAAAGATGCTGATCCATCACATGGCATTAAAAAGGCAAAGTTGTCTGCATCGTCTAAGAAGAAGGAAGAAAGAAGTGCCAAAAAGAAAGATCCTGAGAATTTCCTGGCCAGACCCAGTGTTGCTGCTGTAAAAGAACCATTCACAACCTCAGCTGTATATTTTGATGAAGAATGGCTGGTGCAGCAAGAAGAGGAGTACACAAAATGGCTCAACTGCTTACTTACACCTCCAGCAGAATTGAATTCAAATACTGCGCCCCAAACAGTGGATGTAGCTGCTATATACATGGAAAATTGTAGACAGCAACAAGTAGAACCTGCTCCTTCCAGGGAGGCAGTTTTCTCTCGGTACCACACACAGCGTCGTCTCGTCTCTTAGAAAAGCTGCAATGTCATTGTTCCACTCAGACGATATTGTTAATGTACTTTCTAAGACTTAGTGCATGTAGACAAGAATCTTCTAACAATTCGGGATGATAGAGATCTGCACCATGATATTGGCCTAAACTGTATGGTGACACAGCTCTTACTGTGTTACAATCCTCTATGGCTGCGCATTGGACTGGAGACAATCTATGGAGAAAACGTTCACCTTCAGTCTAATTCCGATGTATTTGGCTTAACTCATTTTATTGCAAATCGTGTGTTGTATGATCCATACATATTCAAGCAGCATTACCAAAAAGGTATATGTAATTAAAAGGTGATAAATGGCTTTGAAATGAAATCCTTGGTAATAAAGCCACAAATGTGTGACTTTGTTTTCAGAGGATTTGAAACAGGAGGTTGACTCCAGTAATGAAACAGAATCAAAAGAACAGTCATTGGGAGGAGATGGTGAAGATTCTAAGAAAGAAATCATGAAGTGCCTTATAAATGCTGTGTACAAATGCCCAACATGCTCAGAGACATTTTCCTCAAGGGAATCCCAGGAACAGCATAAATGTTCCACACCATACAGGAGCCAGATCTGCATGAAGGTGCTGACAAGTGAGGCAGAGTTATGTAAGCACATGTCAGGCCACAAGAAAGAGCCATGTCGAATATGTGGTAAAACCTTCAGTGATAAAAGTTTTTACTTGGCACATTTGAGAGCACATAGTGGAATTGGTTATAAGTGCATGGATTGTGGCCGGGTGTATGCCTCATCAACATTATTTAAAATTCACTGCAGGAGACACACAGGTGAAAAGCCATACATATGTGAATTCTGTGGTAGGACAGTTGTACTTATTCAAGGTTATCAAGCCCATATTAAGCAGCATACTGGTGGAAAGCAATTTGAATGCCCTACATGCTTTATGAAATTTCCAATTAACACCACTTTACAGAACCATATCTGGATCCATACAGGTGAGAAACCCTACGTCTGTGAGATCTGTGGTAACAGTCTTAGGGACCCAGCAGGAATATGGCGCCATACAAAGAATGTTCACGGACAAAAGCATAGAAAGTTTAAGTGTCATTTGTGCCCCAAAGAGTATGTACAAAATACCAAACTTAAAGCTCATTTAAAAAAACATACAGGGGAACGTCTGTATGAATGTCACTTATGTGGACAAAAGTTTATCATAAATTGTTTGACTAAGCACATTTAAGTTCACAAAGGTGAAAGCTTTGAGTGTGCAGTCTGCAAAAAGTCATTTTCATCATCATCATCATCAAGAGACCGCCGTGTTAGAACACATACAGGAGAGACCCCATATGGTTGTGCATCTTGTGACAATATGCATCTAAAAATTTGTTGAGATTTTTTTCATTTAATTCTTTTTTAAAATATGAGTGATATTTCCAAATACCAGATAAATCATTTTGTGAGATTTCATCATTCTTACAAAGAGAAAAACTTAGACACTGTATAATTTCTTAAAATAAATGTAAAAAAATTATTGGCATAATCATTTATTTTGTTGCAATAACTGTTGCAATCTGGGTACATCTGATGCACAGTATTTCTTTCCTTTTTTTTTTTTGTTTGCTCATAGGCATTATAAATTTAGGCATATCAGTTTATGCCATATATTATCACTACGACAGTTAATCTATTTTATTTTATTCCACCTTAGTTTATTAAAAAACAACACAGTGTTGCACACACTACATACTGAAAAGCTCCTCCCAGAAAGACAAAGAGGGTAAATTGCTTTCATTTTATTTTTTGTCAGCCAGCAATCTGCTACTGCATATTATTTATCAATACATCTTAACTGTTTTGTATATATCTATATATATTTATATATATCTTACATAATCTATATCTTAAAGGCACTTATCAGCTTTTTTGGTACAGGGCCAAATTCCATTTTAAAGTTTCGGAAAAAATACTCACTTTTGATTTTGTGATTTCTTTTAGAATTCTGCTTTCATTAACAATTGAAAGAAAGAAAGCATCACTTTATAAGATATAATGGCAGTTAAAATGTTCCAAAACTATAATAAATGTAAATAAAAAATATAAAAAAACTGTAACAGTCAGGGTTGGACGAATAAGCTATCTGCACATAATTTACATGAAAATACATAGCGTAAAATACTGCTTTCCATGCAAAGTAAAAAAGCAGAATGAACTAATGTATGACTTTATTCAATTACTCAGTTCCTTTTAATGCATACTTCCCCAACTGTCATTTAGTGCATAAAATTTGGAAGATACTACATTGCGTGCATTATTAATAATGTAGAAATCATAATATTGATTTTAAACGGTTATAGTGTAGAACGTCCTTTATCGCTTATTGGTTTGAAATAAAACCATTTATTGATGGTATTGTTTATAGCAAAGTTATTGTTGTTTTCTTGTTTGTTTCTAATAACAAACACAATAGAAAGCATTCAATTAAGAATTTGGTCCCTGTGCAAGACTGCACAAGCTTCTAGGGAGAAAGAAAACCTTCCTGGTTCTCTGGGTTATTTACATGTCTTTTGCTTCTGAAGAGAAAGAAATGATGGGATCAGCATCTCAATCAGTGCAGTATGACTATGACTTCATGACCTGATGTTTATGCACATCAATGGTCACCTCTCATTAATTTTCTTACATCACAGTCATAATTATGTAAGCTGTTAGCTGGTAACAGTGTTTCAAATGCTAACATAACTGGAAATCTACATCAATAGGATGTAAAATATGAATTTATCTGTAAATTTATGTATTTTACATTTATTTTGCTTCCGCATAGTTTACTGTAATGTAGATAATATTTTTCTGCATGTAAAGGCCCAACCCTAGTAACAGTACAGTGAAAGTAAATTTAATCAAGTAAAATGTTTCAACAAATCTATTGTGATTTGAATGCATTATTTCACAATGACCATTTTTAAAAATAGTTCATTATAAGATCTGACATATCCTCTGTAAACAAACATGGTTTAACTCCAAAGAAACCCTCTTTGTCTCCCTTATATGCATTTTAACATTGCCTGCAACTGGTTTTCCTACTAGAAGCTTTATCCACAACAAAGCATTGAAGAAAAGGAGATAAATGACCATATGAAGAGTTTCAAAGATAATAGTTTGAGTGGCTAATACATCAATCACAATTGACCTAATTCAGCCTTCCCTAATTTTCTTTCGTTACATTCCTTAGTGTATATATGAATACAAGTAAAATATTCCATTTTACATAGGATTTACTTTAGCTCTGTAAGTCAAAACTGAGAGCAGCCAAAGAACGTCTACAAGATATGATTGTGTCATGTTTTATTCCAATAACAAAATGATAAAAACTGACTTCTGCTTTAGGTTAGTCAGTAATGATGTTAACTTTGCAGAAATTAAGTTTGATAAAACCTTTAATAAAAAATATTCTACAAAGCACATCAGGAACTAATTTTTTGAGAAGATGAGTATAACTTCACATCATTCAAGCAAGCAGTGCAAATTTTATTGATACTAAATTAGTAGGAAAGTCATTTCTGAGCAAACAACATACGCACACTTCCCAAATTGATTACTGTGCAAAGTAGTTTATTGACAGAGCCTGTTGTCCTCAAACAGGATAACATAGTCTGTTCTATTGCTTTCCAAGGATTAAACTGAATAACAAGATAGATATTATGTTAGCAGAGCCATCTTATATTCACTAGTAATTGACACTTTTTCAGAGAATTTATTTGCACATTACCAGCAAGCAGAAGGAAGTTCTTTTCGTACAAAAATGTATTCATCTTAGACAACATTTTGTTACACTGCTTGCTTTACCTTGACAACATAGGAAATGGCATTTGTGTCCTCATCAAAAAGAACTGGTAGGTATTGCATATTCTCCTGCTTTCATACAAATGTACTTTAAATTGACTGCTCTCACTTTATTTTAAAAAATTGACACTGTAGTTACAAGAAACATTACAAATGGAATGAAATGCAGGGGTTTCACTTTTATTATTTGGATCAAAACAATCAAGATTATATCACAGTTTTTGGTGTGATGGTAAGAGTAATGGGTAAAGTGTGAGATCTGTTTTGTTTATTGCAAAGGGTACCTATGTAAGACCAACTGTAAAGATTGGATGTAATTTTATGAAACATTTGGTTTTCTGCATATAATGAAAAAGAACAAAGTGAAATATTTTACTTAATTGAAATTGAATTGATCATTACTGAAGATAATAATGTCTTTTTCATGTTTTTCATTGTTTCGAGATACTTAACAGAAAATCTTGATGCAATTAGAACGAAAATCTGTTGTGCATCCAAAATGTGCGAGTGTATTAATATTTCAGTTAAACCTATTGAACTAATCATTTTTACTATCAAAATATGTAAAAATTAATTTATTTAAAAATAATTGATCAATGAAATACAGGTCTCATTCAAGAATGTGCAAGACAACACATTTCTTCAAGTAATTTAAAATTTGTTTACCCAAGAATCCAAACATAGTCTTTTAAATTATTGTGCTGAAACACAATGCAGTAAAATGTGGCAATTAAATATGTACCTCGATTATAGGTCATGAGACCATATCAACAATGAGCAATTCAATTGATTTAAACTAGTGCCTTTTTGTTGAACTTCAAATTAAAACCATATGATATTTTTACATTTTAGAGGATAAACACTTCTTAATTTCAGCTAAGGAATCTGCAATGTTGTGTATACAAAGCAATGATGTATAGTAAATTCTGGCATGCTATGTTAAGAATTTTGAAATTAATGACGTTATGCTTCATTCAAGGCACCATCTGACACTTTTAATTTTCTTATTGTTGCAAAAGTTGGCTTAAGTCTTACATTGTGATATTTACCTAAAAATTGCGGAAAACTAGGTTCTCTTAGAAAGAAAAATGTGAGTTTGTAGGAAATATGAGATTAGATGGCATAAAGTCTATCAACAATGGAGGATGTAGTTTGTGAGTCAGACAGACTGAAAAACACTTAAAGGTTAAATTTTACAAAATTCTCACATTATTATTACTGTAACTCTATGATTGGGTGTGAAATGCTAACAAAGGACTATAGCTTTTCACATATTATTTTTGGTTTTGCTGCAGGAGTTACCCATCAAAATTCTCACCAAGACTATAGTGATTTAATCTTAAGATCAACCAGAAAGGGTCACACTGCTTTGGACCAGAGGATACATGCAGGAATTTAATTGAAATATCAAGCCACATACACCCTGTATATTTGTAACAGGTACAGTCAGAATCAAAGAAGTGTTAAGCTGGATTTCCTACTTAAATGAATATAAAAAGATTGCCAACTTGCAGTAACTTTTAATGTACTTATGGGTAATAAAGCAATGTTATTTCTTTTATGTTTCCTTATTTAAGTATTCTAATTTTATCTTCCTCTTTATGTGTTATTGCTACATTTACTTGATGGAAGCAATTTGCTTGTTCCAGATGGATGGACTTTTAGAATTTCTGTTTGAGGATTAACAAACAATCTGAACATTTATAACTGATTTTCAAAGAAAACATATTCCGTTAAAAAATATACATGTTTTATTAATTCCTTGAATAAAATAAGGAGCTATTGGGGAAAAAATATGATTTTGATTCAAAACTTATTAAAATTACTTTTCCAAAGGCACGGTAGTGTAATGATTCTGGACTGTGCCTGTAACATTATTATAAAACACAGAAAGAAAAATATGAGGCAGTTCTAATTTAATTTGTACTTACACTGTATGATGATTGACATTTTACTTAGAACTTAAGAACAAGAATTTCAATCTCTCTGACAAGACAGTAATGACAATAAAAACATGTGGAGGGCAGTGAAAAAGAAACTATATATGTATTATTCCAGTAATTTGTAAATAACATTATTCTTTTTCCTTTTCTCTTTTTTTTTTTTTATTTGTTAAACAATACTAGATTTTTCTTCAGTACCAAATGCTACAAATCACACATATGCCCTATGAAAAGAACTACAAAGCCTCATTTTATATTCACAAAGAGTGAGAATAGTCAGGAAAAGCAGAAAAGTTGTTAAAAAGCAAGCACAAATATTATTTCCTCTGAATCTTAAACTACAAGATACTCTGTCACTAAGTTTCTATTCAGTATGGTTAGGTACACAAAAAGCATTTCATACACAGTTTCCAAAAAGGAGAGAAAAATATTTTTAGTTCCATTTTTTTTTACTGCAAGATTTTTTTCCGCATTAATTTTTTTTATTTATTTTTGCCAATGGTATTTTTTGAAAATATTGGAACCACATTTAGAATAAACCTGTCTTGTTGTTTAAGTTTCCTGGCACTTGATATTTAATATGTTCAACTGTGTTTTGTATTTGTTTATATATAATTATATATTATTATTACAATATATGTATATATCTAAATGCTTATAGAGACAATATATAATGCCTTCTGCCTAAGGCTGTAAATAAATCTTATATAACATTCTCCATTTCCTCCAGCTTATAATATTATTTATAATTATGATTTCTTTTGCTAATGTGGACCTCTCTAGAATCAAAAACTTCTTATTCATTGAATCATCAAGCCAGTTTCATTTTAGTATTTGCAAATTTCACTGCAAACACTGTAAATTGTGCTATGTTACTCATGACATAGACTAAGAGTTCATAAATTCATGTTTTTGTTTATAACAACCCTCTCTTGTTCTCATGTCTATTGTTTCCTTGATCCTGTTTAGTCTTTGTGCAAGATGAACAAAGAGCATCATATGATACATTAAACCATGGTGTCACAAAAACAAACAGGACGTAAAGCACCAAATTCCTTGAAATGGAAGGGAACGTATCAACACTAAGATCCTGATATTAAAGTACTTTTGTGCCACCATGTTCACCATTATATTTGTTTGTGCAAGCCATTGCAGTTCGACATATTCATATGCATTCACTTGTGTGCAAGTCTGAAAGAACACAGCATTTAGTAGCGCAAGTAACGCCATCTCTGTTCATTAAGATATCGCTACGATTCCAGAGATGCTATTAGGCTATGGAACACTACAGACTGCAGTTCACCGAATATTGATGAGTGACCACATGAATATTGATGCTGGTCACTGGTGTCCATCATGACAGAGGAGGCAGTAGATGTAACTGTACCATTGTTGCCACAATATGCACCACCAGCACTACAGCCTGACATGACGGTGGTCTTGTTATCCGGAGGTAAGCTGTTACTGAACCTTAAGTGAGAATGAGAACCCTCAATGGTGTCTGCAGACGTGACAACCGAGGCAACACTTGTGCTAGTTCTTACGCCTGCATCACTGCTTGCAGAGGCCCAACATGGAGGTGAAGGGGTTGTCCTTGTGAGTGCTGTCGAGGAAGCCGATGTGGTTCCACATAATAACAGCCTTCTCTGAACATCTTCATTGTCCTCCAACACCACCTCAATGTCTTCCTGATCGTCCAGGTCAACAGACGTAGAGTTAATCACTGAACAGTTCACCATATCACTTGTATGGACCGCTGTCCTTGCAGGGGATGGCACTATACAAGAAGAGTCCTGACTCAATGGATTCGCAGTGCACAACTGCAGTTCCTTCACTGGGTCGACGTCAATGACAAGATCATCTGTATCAAACCTGGGACGTTTGCAGCTTGTGGACGTTATTTGTTCTTCGAGCAAAGTCGAGGACACAGGAGAACACGGTGTAGGTTGTAAAGGATTTGAAGTGACCGAAGAGGACGGCTGAGAGGTCGAAGTAGCCGCCTTCACCTCCGGAAGATCTAAATCTGGGGTAGTTACAATATCGATATCAACCACATTAACGTCTTCGTCCTCGTCATCTGTGTCATCGATTGAGGTGAGCATGCGGGGGGTGGGCGGCATGTAGAATTGGCTCAAGACGTCATGTACGTCGCAATCTTCAACCTCGTCGAACGAGCGTTTCCTGGAGCCAAAGGCGCTAGAGCACCGGTTGGCGGGGACAGAAGAAGATACATCCATTGCTGAAGAAGTGACACTGGGTGCCAAGGTTCCAGTGAGATTACTATCATCCATGCCAGGGAGGGTCAAAGAATTGTCAGTTTCCGTGACATCTACCACCAAATCATCCATACTCTCCTCACACAGGCAATCCGGCTCGACGAGTCTTGGACTCACATCCACAGCAGTCTTTGCGAAATCCTCGCAAGGTGACGCTGTAGTCGTGGTTGGCGAGGCTTTTCCTGTCGTAGTGGTCGTTGTTGTGGTCATCGTCGTCGTACCAGCATCGAAGGAAGGAGTTGAAGTGGTGAAGGGAGAGGTGTTTTCCTTATCGGCGTCTAGGCAAGGTGATGACAAGTCCTGGGACATGAGGGAGGGAAGATCATCAGGATCAGATCGGGAGTCCTCCTTGATACCGAAGCTGGGAGACGAGCTGGAGTAGCATCTGGAGGAAGGGTAAGAGTGTAGCTGCTGCTTGTGCAGTTTCTCCTCCCTGGCCTCCTTCTGGAGCCTCTTCATTGTATTATTGATCAGAACGGAGCGTCTCAGAGAACTCTCCGGATCCTCTATCTTCTTCAACTTGTTGATGGAGATCTTGAGCACCTTGCGACGCTCCTCCTTGAGACGGTACTTAGCACTGATCATGGTGGGTCTCGTTTTACAGAAGCTGGAGCCGTAGCTGCGGGGACTGAAGAGGTCGTCCTCCGTAGTCGTGGAGTGGCTGGAGGCGGCGTTGCTGTCGCCATTACAGCTGCTCAGCAACTTCATCCCTCCTGATGATATTGGACCGGGATGTAGCACCTCGTCCCGGTTCTCGATACCTGTAACATTTACCTTAAGTTATTGTAACTGGTCACTGCTAACGCTGAACATTGTTCAATCAAGTATCATCCTGTATGATCACCAGATCTACAAGGTGCAAAAAAATTACTACACTTAATGTAATTAAACTGTAATAAATCATTTGTAATTGTGTTCAAGGAGTTTCTAAGCAAATACAAATTCGAATAACTGCTTCACGTATTTCCGTTTCCACAAGAATCAATGCAATACATCCACTCTGCCAATCACTCATTTATATGAGTATTGCATATATTATTAGAACTGTAAAGACAGGATTCAAAATACAGAGGAGTTCAAAGCGATAATGCGCTTAGCTGCTTATAGATAAATCTTATCTTATTAATACTACCTATGTTTAGAAATTGTATTTCTAATTAATTTCCAGTAATATATATATGCTCGATGGTACCTACTAGGGCAATCCACACACAGTGAAGATTGACCTCCCCTCTAATGACAAGGGAGTTACTGAGCTGTCCCAAAGGGCGCCCAGCGCCTCCGTGGGGCTTTCCATAGGGCAAGACCTAGAGACTAACAAGGGGCCCCCCCCCCCCATCTGGTTCTATGGACGGGATGGAAGTGGATAACCGATTAGACCTCGGTAGGGCCGCCTGGTGATCTAGTACACCTTCTATTAGCTATGCAGGTTAGTACGCGGGAATATAAGGCTTCCCTCAACCCCATCCAGAGAGGTACCCGATCTCCCACGGTATCGGGAACCACTGCCCCCTCGAGTCCAACCCAATCCGAACAACTCCCATTCAGGGAGGGGCTCGAATGTTCGGCCCGAGGTTCCTCTAGTAACGTCAGAGGTACCACGAGTGCTAGGGGTCCGCAGTGCCCGCACCACGGCAGCTGAAGGGGAGGGATCCCCTCCCCTACTGTAACCGTGTGTGTAAATGTATAGTGTTTAACGCCCGCTTTTACTACATACGGCACCGCAGGCGGTGTCACTGATGATACATGAGATGAAGATGGAGCATCGGTGGAATGAGATGGCGGGGGAAACCGGAGGTCCCGGAGAAAACCCGCTCCAGCACCGTGTTTTCCAACACAAATCTCACTTTGCGGTCACCTGGGATCGAACCCGGGCCGCCTTGGTGAGAGGCAAGCGGTCTAACCACTGAGACACGGCGCGGCCCGCTACGGTAACCAGTAGTATATACTTTGTCAGCAGTGATATCCAATATTTAAAAGTGAGATGTTTCGCTCCCACCAAAAAACTCATACCCTTAATATTTTTATTCACGCCAAAGAGCTTTTGTATATTTTCTTCAAAAGCGCTCCTAAAGTTGTTTGTATTAAAAGTAAAACATATCAAAGCTGTGTTTCATATTTCTAACAAAAATGTTTACAATAATAATACTTAAAACTTGGCTGTTTCTCAGGTATACCTTTAAAAGTCAAGATTCGGACATAAAAGTTTTTCAGAACTTTTTACTGTGGGACCTTTGGTATCACCTGAATTGTTTTCTTCACAATGCAACTTTAATTTTGAATTTTGTTAAACTTAACTTTATTATGAAGAAATGTCTGCTTCTTGCTGTGTACAGTTGAAGGCAAAAACATCTCTCCAGAACGAACTATGCATTTTCCTTAGTAAAATTGCCACACTTGTGCAACTGAGCCCACTGAAATTTCAAGTTCATATCTGCTTGAATATAAATAATAATAATAATAATAATAATAATAATAATAATAATAATAATAATAATAATAATAATAATAATAATAATAATAATAATAATAATAATAATAATAATAATAATAATAATAATAATAATAATAATAATAATAATAATAATAATAATAATAATAATAATAATAATAATAATAATAATAATAATAATAATAATAATAATAATAATAATAATAATAATAATAATAATAATAATAATAATAATAATAATAATAATAATAATAATAATAATAATAATAATAATAATAATAATAATAATAATAATAATAATAATAATAATAATGATGATGAAAGAAATTAAAGATTACTATTGAATGAAATGTCGATGATACGGTCGGAAAATTTAAGTACAATGCTGGTTACAAAATTAAATAGTAAATTAGCATCTGCGTGGAAGAATAGAGCTGTAAATCTGTAGTTCATTGTGCTGCATAAATTCCTTTGCATGTTTATATTTCCATATGCTGCCTGGTTTATTTTACGACAAATTTGAGGGCATGAGAATCGATGCGATATGTGCCATAACATCAATCGTTCGCGTTTTTTCTTTTCTGTTTACATTTCGAGGGTATTGTTTCCTGGTATTTATAATGAAAGCTGCAACTATTTGTCAAAAGGAGGCGCCATTTATAAAAACGGAACCGTAGAAAAACACTTGCAAATGAAGTGGAATTGTACGGCGCTGGTGACGCGACAGAAGGACTGGCAGAATCTACGGCCTCATGCATTATTCATATGACAACACAACTAGTTGCCCTCTCTTTCCCTCTCTGTGTGTGTGTGAGAGAGGGTGTATGTATGGCCCACACCAAAAGTGGAATGGGGAGGGGGGGATCGTGTCCATGATACGGTAGACCCAACTTTTAGTTATAATCGAATTTCAAAACCGAAGCGAAGGTTGCATCAACTGCTGATGAAAAAATACACAGTCAGTTTTTCTTAAATTTATGCACATAAAGCTTTGTTGCCTGATGGATCTAATAAATTACCTACGAATTGCATGCAGTTTACACATGTTCTTACCTCCAGCAAAAACGTTAAGAAAATTTCATAAAAGTAAAAGCAGCGCAAACATTTCAATAGAAGGAAGTTTAGGCCATTCTGAACAGACTTTCTTTAGCCTACTACGAGTAGATTTGGCATGGTATGCTTTCTACGATCTCTAAAGTTCTCGTGTTATTTACAAAATTAAAAATAATCAAATTAATTTTCTAAATCCAAAATATGACAATTGAACTGCTAAGATATGGTCGACTTGTGATGCTGATGCAATGAAATAAAGAGAAAAGGTGCTAATAAACAACGTGACTATCTGATATAAGTCGTTCCCGGTGATTCAGTTCCCGAGGTCGTGGGTTTAAAACCTGCGGAGAAGGGCGAATGGATATTATCGGATATAAAACTCCTTGGCATGGCTTCCTTCGAAAGGGAAGTACGCTGGTGGTCCCATGTCGTAGATTTACGGCACGTAAAAGAACCTTAAGCCTGAAAAAGAGGCCTTTGAGCAAAATTAGGTGGTCTTTCACGTACAATATAGAACGGAAAGCTAAGAACCACCGCAGCGTCCACTCAATTTCAATTTCTCTGATATAAGCAACACTGCCTATTACATGTTGCGGTGTGAGAGTTAAAGCTACGATAATTGATTAAAGAAAGCATAACAGTACTTCGGTTTCTCCTTTACCACTTTGTCAGTCTATCCGTTCGCCTACACTTATGAAATTATTCATGAACTATTGCATGACAAAGCTGCAAACATCAGCTAGAAGACATTTCAAACTGGTTACAATGACTACAAAATAAATACAGTTTATAAGGACGGTCATACGAAATTACATGAGTTTAGGATAAATTAGCAATATTTTTGCTAAGCCAAAAATGTTACATGGCGATTTCAATGTAATTACGTTTTGGGTCCCCTCAATAAAAGAATAACAAGAAGGAACTATAATTTTGTTCATATCTATATAAACAGCACAGCTCACTAGTAGTGAACTTACCAAGTTTGATATTTAAGAAGACTGTACAAGCGCTTATCTGAGTTAGTTCTAAAGGATTTTATTAAAATATAGCACGATAAAATCTACAGTAGAACCTCGTTTACTCGGATCAACTCGGACCAGGGCAGATAAAAACATGTACATCACTGGAATATTTTAAATGGAGTTTAGAAATTACTGTCGGTACACTTTTACCTAAAAACACATACACTGTATGTACCACAATAGCTTATGTATTATTCGACAGAGCCTTGAGGCATATCGACCTTCAGGTGACCAGCGCTGTGATCGTCCCTTATCAGGTCTTATCTGTCGATTAGAGGACTGAAATATTAGTAAGTGCAGTAAGTTACGTAACATTGGAAGCTGCGATTGGAAGCTGCGTGTGTCTATATGATATGTTTTCTCGCGCCTGCTGATGTATGACACATTGCTGTCCAGAAGACATGATCATATCTGAACAGACTATACATACACTGGACTCACTGTGTATGTGCGATAAGCTGAGGTAAATATCTCTATGTTGCGATTTTCTCCCGATACGTCTTCTCGCTTTGCCATGTAGTATGAGTATTTGCACAATATAGCTACAAAATAATTGGTAGTAAAAAAGGCGGTGAGCTTCTGCTGTCTCAGTTTAGTGTATCACTTAAGAGCAGCGCGATCTCGCATACGCGTTAACTTAAGAAGTTCATTTCGCATTGCTTCGGCTTGACTCTGGAAATAAAGCATCAATTTCTCTGTGTTTGCTACTGCTTGAGTGTGGGCCATAACCACACGTGGTTCATCAACACTGTCTGAATTTGAATACCCTTCATTTTCAATAACACTGCATGATGCAGTGTAATCGGTTTATAACCTCCGTCATTGTCAATGTATTCTTCATAAACATCAGAACAGCCATCGATATTTTAAAAAAGGCTGTAACATCTTCCACACTTCATTTTTCTTCTTCAATCTTGTTTACTGATAGGTTACACATAACAAGACACAATTTTCTACAGGACTTTATCCGTTTCTGTTCCAGCCTCGTCAGAAGCAGTTGGGGTGAGCGCAATGAATTCGCCCGCTAGCAAGAAAATTCGAGTAATTTACTTACTGAGAACAGCAATTTATAATCTGTAAAACAAGTCTTCATTTACTATGGTAAACAAAATGTTCTTTATTTTTTCCTTCAAAACTGGCCCGGGTTAACGAGGTATTACTATATAAATTTAATTGCATGTGAAATTGCATATGACTAGAAAACCGTCAACGATATACAAAAACACTTGTAGAACTGGATAATATGTGCATTAATATTTCTATCAAAACATTTTTTTTTTTATTTGTTCCATTTATACCTCGCCTCTAACTCCAACGGCCATATCGGTGGCCGTTCTCCTTTGAAACATATCGAAGATGTTAAAATCGCATTCGTTAGGTTTCAATCATTAGATCACGCACACATTCGCACTCTCATTCATACTTCCAGACTCTGGGGAACATGAGGAGAAAAATCCCACCCCCACCACCGGGAATCGAACCCGGGAGCCCTAGCACAGCAGGCAGGTGCTCTACCAACTGAGCTACGGGGTCAGCCAAAAACGTTATATCACTCATCAGTCATTTACATTTACGTAAAATATAATAACAAACAATAGTGATGATGTGCATTGCATATAAGCAGTTGCACAGAATTAGTAAACAGGTTTGGAAATGACATGTCAAGGAAGATAGTGTAAAGTAGTTTTTACGAGCTGGTCAGCGATAAGCAAACTCTTTAATGCGGCCGGTGACGCCTCGCCCCAGGCGATCAAATGCCACCATGCTATAAATCTCACGGCCGTTAAACCTAGCCTTAGGTAACACCCAACCCCTTTTGACCAATCTACTTAATTAAACACTAAATTTACGTCCAACGGGTTCCTCTTCTCTTCTATCTCCATAATCTTCTCTCTTTCGCATACGGCTTTACTCTTTTAGGCTGGTTTCCAGAAAAGGCATTAGCCAGGGTTATCTACGACTACCTCGCGTTAAAACAGGTTCCAAATTTTCTTGCACCTATCAGTTACGCTATGGACAAAAACACCTTCCATTGCAGGGGCAAAGCGATCTTTCTTTCCCTCTAGAACTGCTGAAGCCAGTGTTGTTATTTTTTAGTGTGTTTTAAAAGAAGGTCAAGATAGAATGAGAACAGATAAGAACCTTGCTTTTTATTAGTCTTTATTTTAAGAAAATTTATCTACTATCACCTAAAACTGTGTTCATATCGCAGAATTATTTATGTGTCAAAACACGTTGATATAACTTTTGTATTTTATTCTCTTAGTCTTCAACATCACCATGCATGTTGAATAATTAGTATTAAATAAATATTTACAACTTATTCGGGTATTTATAATTTGCAACTTCACTAAATAAACTCTATTCATGATATAATGAACATAAATTAAATTCACAATATGAAAATTCTCATCGAATTAATTTTTGACCACACTTATTTCATTCCTGACCGAATTTCTAATAATGCATCAACAACTATATTAGAGAAAAGTAAGTCAACTAACTGCACTAGAGATGAAGTAAAAAAAACTGTCAGAAATATTAGAAGGGATAATTAGAAATGAAAGAATAAGAGAAGAGGTATACTTAAAGAAGTCAATAACTGAAGTTACAGAAGAGAAGCAAATGACGTCTTGTTAATATGGAAGGATTTATGCTTCTTTTAAAGGGGTGAAAATTAAATTTGTGCACATTGTTAATTATCGTCAACAAAATTCATTTGCAGCATAAAACTGCTTATTCGAATAGTTTACTACACGACTTGCAGCACGTTTGCACGCCGCAGTGACAGGATTCTATCGTCATTCGCGTAATGTCATCACGTGGTTTGCAAAAATTACTCCAGCTTTTTAAAATTAACTTCCGCGGAAATAATACAAATTTCAGGAAATTAGAGAAGGCTGTTACAGCCATTGTAAGGTAAAAGATTACGCAATATCGTTGTCTGTTTGGACAGTATGAACAAATATATACATTATTAACTTTTAATATATGACCATGTGGATCTTTGCACAGTCAAAGAGTACTAAATTACAGGAAAGGTTTGCGAACGTACTTTTAATCTGTCAGTATACCGGGATAACTTTGTTGACTGCTTTATTTCAAAACCTTTGCAGCATCAATGGGTTCCAATTATACGAAAACCAGCCTGAGAAAGGGTAGTCGGTTCTGTTTCTCGTTTTGCCTTGTTCGGTGCGTTGTAATCTCATCGAATTCCGCTGATTTGTATCTGAGAGAACGGTAACAAAATAAAAACATTCCAAGCCGTTTGGAGAACAGTGCCAATATACTCGTAACGGAAGGAGGAGGGCAATTTAATTTCATTTCCTACACAGTTTCACATTCGGATACGGGGGAACAAGTGCCATGCCAATAACCATCGGCGAGTTTTCCAACCTCCTATATCATTACAATGGACTTTGTAATCCGCATCAAATTTTATATTCCTATAATCGAAGTTGGGAGATAATGGATATAAACATCGGAAAGAATAGCTCTGTTTATCAAAAGAATCAGAGGATAACTATCTACCACGTCTCTCTCTCTCTCTCTCTCTCTCTCTCTCTCTCTCTCTCTCTCTCTCTCTCTCTCTCTCTCTCTCTCCTCTCTCTCTCTCTCTCTCCCTCTCTCTCTCTCTCCCTCCCTCCTCTCTCTCTCTCTCTCGCTTAAGTTACACAAAAATCCAACATGGGTTTCAAACGAATTAAAATGCATTTTGAGGTCACTAGAATGTGTGCGGGAGAGAATATTACATTATAAAATCATATCAGATAATATACACTTTGTAAGTAAGTACGCATCTTTTAGGCTACTCGGTGATGGATTTTCGAAAAGCAAAAAAGCGTTAAAATGTTCGTACAAAAATCTCCAGCAAGCATGTTACACTTAAAATGGATATGCTCATGAAGAGCAAGAAAGTTGAAAATTGATTTTCTACTAGTCTTTGTTTTCTTATATTTTCGACTCATTATAATATACCTAAGTTTTGTTTCAAATAACTTTGCCAACTGAAATATATCCCTCCACGCGCTACTGTCTTCACCTTTACCCTAATTGGCTAATGCTTTTGCACGTGCTATCGTCCAGTCATGCTGAGAGGCAGGTTTGAAGCAAAGGGTCCTCCTCCTTTATTTCGTGTTAAGAAACACGCATTCCACAAAAATTAGCTCTGTTACGTAATGCATTTAACTCCTACGGTTATGAAAATGTAAATTTTACAATTCTCTTCGAACATATCAAGAACTCACTTTTACCACACAACAGTCCTATACAGCAGTCAATGAGAAGTGATTAGATCATGTGAGCGTTAAGAGGCAAGGGGCAAGTTGATGTGAAACAAAAATTTTTGTTCACATTCCCTTAAAAGTTCTTAAGTCACGTATGTCCTTTAAATGCGAATGAGGAAATTTTGAGCAATATCTTTCTGGGTTTAAGATTTTAACAATTATGTCACATAAGGTCTAATTTTTCACTGTAAATAACATATTTCAGATAAGATATGTAAAATTTTAAAGTTAAAATGTTCATTTTGTTCAGGGGTATTTAGCGAATTGTATTTTGATTTCCAATTTTTGAAAATTATTTTCTTAGAAAGTGGACAAAACGCCACATTTTTGTGGTGCAGGGCTAGCGGTTTGCCTCTCATTTACGAGATGCCAAGCTCGAATCTCGTTAAATGCGAGTTACCTGGTTAAAATGTTTCAAACATTTCCTTGTTTCACATTTGATAACGCATTAAAGGGCATTTATTAATTATCATGAAATATGACATGGTTCTGAATGACCCAAACCACCCTCCCCAATTTTTTTTATCTTTATTTCTTTTCCTGGTACTGTTCCGCACATGGCAACTACTGCAGGACTAAAATGGTTCTAGCTGATAAATTTCTATGGAGCCCTCATCATTCTCATTGAAGCTAGTATAAATCAAGACTACAGCATTCATTGCAATTTATACAAAATATACTCAATTTATGACAATGTTTTTCACAGGAATAACCCTTTCGGAAGTTAATGCTCGTCATACTACACCTTACTTTGGTAAGCCATATTTGAAAATGTGCCATTTTGTTTTGCCGGATCTCAAATGTTTTGTCTCCCTTCCCATATGTTTATAGTGGCCGCGTTTAAAGCATCCCCAACCGGCTCTCTTTGTAGGGAAAAACTATTCTTCCCCCTAACCACAATGTCATAAACATCTTAGGAAACACCAACCGGGGTCAGAGGTAAAGAATGTTAGGCACGTGTTTACAGCTGAGAAAACCCAGTGTTGCCGTTGTTTAAAATAACGTTTAGAGGCAAAATATAAATAAATAAAGCAGAATTCACTGTAGGAAATCGTCATTGATCTTTTCAAATAAATTGTAAATGATTAATGTTTTCTATAATAATACATAATGTTACAACTCTTTATAACATAACTGAAAAGAGATATGTTACCTATGCTGTTATGCTATTAGTACTTCTATTACGTACAAGAAGTAAATGCGTATTATTAGCATAATATCTTAGTAAAACATCATTGCAATTTTAAAGGCGTTAAATTGCATCAGTGTGCATGAATTTGTGAGGGATATTTACTTGCAAATTAAAGAAGCACTTTGGTTATTCTGGTAGTTAATAATAATTTATAAGCAAAGATTGCACATTAGAGCTTTGTTTATTGCAATCGTGAGTCGTTTTATCCAAAAACATTTTCCTATATTCTATGGCAGGTACAGGTGGTGACTTTCTGTTGATTTAACAAAGCAATAAATACTTCAAAAGTAAAAAAGAAATAAATAAAAAAATTAAAAAAACGAACCAAGGAATTAAAGAAAAACTAGTAAGGAAACTCTATTACTCTTTTTAAATTTTCGAAGCTTTTTACAAGGATGTCTGCTAATTTTATAAGTTTGAATAAAGTTAAGCAGTATATTTTCTGGGGCGGGGGGTGTTCTGCTAAACACAATTTAAATAAATAATCACGTACATTCCACATAATAATTAAATATGTCATAAACGCTTTAGAACTCGAGAAAGTTTAGAAATACTGTTAGATATATATTACAAGTATTTATGGAAATCCATGTTAGCATATCCATGTTAGGTTTATTCCCATGGTATCCACATCTTAATTAAATTACGCAAGAGCTAAACGTTAATAACTATTAAACACTAATAAATTTATAAAACTATACTAAGAAAAACACTATGTAACTTCTGTAAATATAAGCTTAATTAACACACATAGGAAGCACGTTTGCACAGTCTAAGCTAATTTCTGAAGACACAAGAAAAATATTGCAACAGCGCTTTAACTTGGTGAACGTTTTAAGAGAGGGTCGCTCCAGCTTGAGACAGGTAATAAGGCTTGTGACATAAATGGTGGAGTGTTGTTTGTACAAAACCAAGACAATAGTGATATAAGAATCTGTTTTTATATGAAGTTTGAATGAGTAATGCGGGCTGCAGGTAGAGAAGCAAGGACGTGGCTGCAAGGACGACCAAGACTAGGGAAAGTCGCACCAGCAGCAAGCAGCAGCATTCCGATTAAAGTTTCACTTGGAGAGAGGGACTCACGAATCGAGCTCTGGAAACCGCAACAACACCGCCCCCTCAAAGTACGGTTAGACACGCTCCTCCTACATAGATGGAAAATGTTCAATATCTTTAACCTATGCTTCTTCTGGTCCTTTCAACATTAATGCAATGCCTCAAGTGAAAGTTGCATATTGCACCTTATTGCCAGATTAACACGCTTTTGTTCTCTGTTTTTATCATAATTACCTCTACAAAACTTCAAAACTAATGTAGAGACAATGTAGCAAAATGTAAATACATTTTTCACCTTCTTTGCTGAAATATGAGTATTTAAGGACTCCTATATATTCTGATTTCTTATACTGTAAGTGCATGGTCTTAATCCTAGGCACAACTTAATTTTAAATGACCCTTTGTAGAAAAGCATAGGCGAGAAGCATCACAGTTTGCATTTAATTAAGTGGGACTTTAATTTTATGAATATTTTTAGCTTATTAATATAATTAAAGCAGCTCTTATTTTGCATTTATATGAAGTCATTACGTTTAAATCTTCTTACTTTTAGTACAATCACCAGTGACGTTAAATTTTGGACTGGTATGTATTACTTTTCATTATTACATTAGATTCATATTCTCTAGAGAGGATGAGTAATGAATGCATCCTGACAAAATTCTTCTCCCGGAATCGAATTCGGAACCTCCTAATTTGGAAATTAGCATGCTAATCATAGACAGCAAAGGCACCTGAAACCTAACAAAACTAATAACTGGAATATTATGAGTATTCACAGCAGCACTGAACACCTAAGATTTAAAAAATAACATCAAATCACATATTTTTGGTTAAAGCTTTAGAATTTATGGCTTAAGATGCTTTGCCAGAGCAGTATTATAATGTTACTTTAATATCACCAATTTCACAGATGTGTTGTTTTAAATCCAATAGTATCACAACAAATAAATGTACTTAAAAACAAGGTAAGCAACGAATACATTTAATGTATAAACATATTTTCCTTCAGATAGCCTTCTTGAATTTTACAGTATATTTTCTTGAGATACATTTTCATACAATTAAATGTTGCGCTTCAGAAATTCCTCCAAGTTGCCGTCTTGTTGCGTCTTTTCTCATGGCAATGACAGAGATCAAAGATGGCAGACAATTGAACACGCAGTTGAGTTGCGTATTGGAGGCTGACATTCCAAGCCGTGACCATGGCCTACATATCTAATGTATCGGCCGCCTGCGGGCCCTTGCTTGCGCACAAATTTCGCCACTGGCTCAACAATCGGATGATACCTATCTACTTTTCTGTTGCATCACATATCCGCAATACCTGACTGAAAGAAAGCTGCTTTACTTCAGTGATCAGTGCGCCTTGATCTCTACATCTCTTTCCGTTGAGGAAGCAGTGTATAGACCAAATATAATTATTTAATACAACTTCAACAGAAGGTCCCCCGAATAAATGAACGCTTATTTTTAGGAAAGAAAGAAAGAACAGGAAACACGCACTTCTATGTGCGTTCCATTAGAATATTTCAAAAGCGAAAATATGACATTTGGTAGCTAAATTCGGAGGATTTAAGATGAATTACAGGACGTTTCCTAACGAATTTACATTGATTTTAATTTGTCCAACATTCCTCGATAGATTTTATCAGTTTGAAGCAAAGAAATTGCAAATAAAACGTAATTTTTGAATAGGTTTTTTCCATGTACATATATACAGAACCATGAAAGGCGGTTACTGCGGGAAAGGGTGTAAATCTATACATTATGCCAACCTGTTTTTGTTGCAACGAAAGGATTCCTTGATATAAACATTCACAAATTTGACAAAGCTAACCTCTTAAATTAAAACGTCGTATATTTAACATATTTGTATGATATATTAAACGAATAAAGTCCTATTTATTCGGAAGAAATTTGTATAATGGCTACTACGTAAGAGACTTACTGCATAAAAATGTAAATACTTTTAAAAACAGAAGTTGCTTTAAATTACTTTCTCATGGTATCACATTTCTCAGATATCCATTAATTTTTTTTTTTCTATTTTTAATACTTTTTATCGCAATTTTAGTGTGTTACCATTCCGTTTTTATCGTGATTTCATAAAAAATATTATGTGATTTCAACCCAGTGCTAAACCTCTTAAACATCTGAATATCGATTCAGTTGTCTGTATCTTCTTCAATCTGTAACGAAATTTTTAAGTACTCAAATTATTTTTGAAAATGTTTGTTTAAATTACCTAACATGAAATAGTTCGAGGAAAAAAACCTTTCGTATATTCTAGCCGATATAAAAATGAACAGTGGTTTTAGAAAAACTCATATGAATGTAACATGAAATGCAACAATGTTTCTAATTGTGGATTTATTACGTTATTATAGTTATACTATTACACAGTGCATTTCCATTGCAAATCTTCAGCTATCTTGATGCATTCTAGTTAACATGTCACTGCATCCTTTACAAAATGATTTTGATTAAAACTTCACATGCATTATAATACATAACGTTTATGTTTTACTTGTTCGTCATTCAAATCTTGTTGCCATGGCAACAAATATATGTTCGACAGATGCAGTGCAAGCAGAGAGCAGCAAGTCGTGCACTTTGTCTCCATCTGTTGGCGTACGGCCAAAGATGGCATGACCCTGAATGTAGGCTAGATGGCGGTGGTGAGGGGAGAGGCAGTAGACCTACAACCGAAGGCCAAAGCTTGTGGCCTCCGCTTATTTTAAAGGTTACAAGTTTTCATAGCACTTGTTAAATACATACAGTGCATAGGGATTTTTAAATATTTCTATGGTGATGTCTCTTTTTTCAGTTCAAAACCACGGAATGTACTTAAATTTCGTATTTATTTACAGAGATAATTACAAATAAGCGGTTAAGATTGTAGAAAAATCATCAGATTCTTGCCTGCCTTATGGTGCAATAAACTAATTTTCAGTACCGAGCACAACTTCATCTAATAATCTTAAGATTAGATATTTGTGATGTATGGGTTCTGCATGAATTCCAAGCGCACGATAAATACTTTTGTTAGCTCAGCGTTCATTAGCAAACAAATGCCCGAACTGGACAGATAAGCACAGAACTTTCCTAATGATATGGCCGTTTGAACTTCGGTTCGAGCTAATGATTCTCAGTTAATACCAATATTTGTTCTTCTCCATGAACCATAGGACTCTACTGAAAACAGTCCAAAGTAGAATAGATGCTGCAGGAGTCTTATTCAAATGACAAAACTACTCTTGAGATCCGGTAATAAGTATGTGTCGCAAATAGTTACAAATGCTATTTATGGAAATTCATTTATGACATTAATAAATTAGATTAAAAATTCTTCAATCCTTTTACACTCTCTCGGCATTAGGTAATGAAAAGTGTTTAGTTATCCAGAATGTGCCAACTACTGATATTAAAATAAATAAACATAGTGCATAGTAAATTTGAAAAAATAAGACCAAGAACTTAACTAAAGAAATAGTTAAATTAAAATAAAATACTCCTGTATTCTTTTATATTTCTGTTTATTTCAGAAAAAAATATATCTTTGCTGATTTATTTCTTTGCTTTAGTTGGTCAATATTTTCCATGGAAGTAAAAAAGAAAAAAAAAAAAAAAGAAAAAACAATAAAGTAGATAGTCACCTGTTGTAAATTTCAACCAAATGTTCCATTACTTTCATATTATAGTAATTAAAAAGTTTTAAAAGTGTAAGTGGAATGAAATATAGAATGAAATAATTCCATTGATACAATACGGCGATGGTTGGATTAAATCAGAAAAGAAAGAATAGAAAGAAAAGTGAACACATTTTCTGATTATCATAACACATTAAGTGTTAAAGGATATAAACTATTCACTAAAGCGAAAGATCAGGTAAAAATAACGGTAAGTTGGCAGTTCTAATTGCAGGAACATGTTTTGCATGTGAATGTCGAGGTAAGCTGAAAAAGACGCAGAAGTAAAAAAAACACTCGTTTTCTGTAATACAGTGAAGGTGGCAGGTCTTTAACATATTTGTACGTATAGAAACTACAATCCATATCTGGTTTTACTCATTTCTAACTTCCAGGATCAAATAGGGAAGGTATAAACCGGAAGTAATAGCCTTGAAGAATGCGAGGCACTGGTATCTATTTTCTATCCTATTTTTTTCTTTCTTTCTTATTCAGAAGCGCGTAAATTAGCACATGCGGCAGTGCCGGTTAGACGTTCGTAGTGAATCTGCTATATCTGGCAAAACATCCAGCGTAAAATGGAATTGTATCTTCCTCTTTCAAAGATAAAATTGCCGGAAAAAGGAGTTAAAGGCTCATAAAAGCTATTTTCGGATCCAACACTACCCACTGCACTGCGTGCATTTGTCTGTTTTAGGGCCTCAATCAGTTCGTTTTGCGTCCGCTAGTCTTAAATGAACATCCAGCATTTTTCTATTGTTTTTTCTCTCTCTTCTAGTTACCGAGTTTCACAATTCAAGGGAAATTTTCTCCGTAATGTTATGACCACAAGTAACTAACACTTTTCGATAACCTCAATAAATGACCGACTTAGTAGGTATTGCATCTTTTGAACCAAAAGAAAAGGGACATTCGATTAAACAGGGAAACATTAATTGTAACCTCTGTGTTTAGCGTAATGAATATCGAAATAACTTTTAGATTAGTGCCAATCTACAAACGTTCCCACTCAGTAACGTAACCATTTGTTTCCTTTTGGTTTATATTTGTAGACATTTTGCGAAAAAAAAAAAAAATGCCAGAAAACTCAAGAGCACTAACAAAACATGAGCGTTCCTTTTCTTTCTTTTTAACCTATTTCAATTAACTTTTAAATTCGTTAAAAAAGTTTTAAACACATACAAGTTCAACTCCCTATAGCCATACTTTTAAAGAGACTTCTGAGTTACAGTTAATTTTTGTCTAAATTTCATCCAAACTCAGTCTACATGTGAAAAGTCGCAAACTTTAGGGGAATCCTCGCCATATTTGAAAAGTGCTGCAAATTTCTGTCAAACGTTTGCATACAGAAGTTCCATCATTTAAGTGCAGCGAGATTCGTGAGTTGTTTTAAGTGTACAGACGGATGGAGAGTTGAACAAAGTAAAGCTAATAGCTACTGTACAATAGGGAACGCAACTAAAAATAGAGCAGAAGTTACTCATTGGAGTGAACAGTCGAGGCCAATTTCTGCCTACTGTCCACTCTGCTGTGTCTGTAACAGTTGAAAGACGTATTGTTGACAACGAAGGTATATTTTGTTTTCCATGTTTCTCTAGTCATTTAATTAGCAGATTCAGTTCGAATTTCATAACGACATTTTCGTCCAGGGATGAAACAGAAGCAGTCTAAAAATAGTTTCTCCGAAAGAATTTTTATCTATATTTTCCACTTATTTTTGTATAGTATCACAACTTCGTAAATCGCTTTGATTCACGAAGGCTTTTAAAACTTCTTTAATCCCATAAAAATAGTTATCTGAACTCTTTAATTAGAAAGTGACATGAAAGAATTTTGTTCACCTATTAGCCAGTACTGGCAGTAACCTGTTGATTGTCCTTTGTCATCTAGACTGATCGATAAGGAGCAGGCGATTACAGGCACGTGTGCTAGCGTAGTTGAGATCGATACCGAATCGGCCCCACCGCAAGCAAGGTCTCTTGCCTGCCACTGACAAATTGAGATGAACCGGAAATACGTAACTCATCGCTATGGCGCATGGGAGGCGCGCCTGTTTCCGAATCGACGATGGTCTCTTTTCAATTCCAATTATCTGCTTTTTCATTAACGAACTAAATTATCGATATGTTCAGATTTATTTTACAAATTTTGACGAGTTTTCCTGAAGTGCTCACTTCTAAAGTTCCTAGATCTATGATTTAAGCGTCTTAAAATAAAGGCCAGCATATAAACATTTGTTTAAAATAAATCTGATTTATTTTTTTTAACTCTAAGTGCGCATTTTCAATATTTCCATGCGTGTATGTGAAAGCAAACTTAAAAAGTGTTTATCAATCTGTTTTACTTTATTCTGTGCACTTTTTCACTTGAAAGTGAATTCTAAACGTCAATTTTAAATATTCATTGCATTAGTAGCAATATTTATTAATAAATTCCACCCAAAAAATTCGACACCATTATTTAACATGAAATTCTCATTTGGAGGCGTCCTCATCCTTTGTATGAGAGAGGGAGAGAGAGAGATGGAGAGTGAGAGGGAGAACAGCATAACTTAACGAAAAGTCGGTTTCTATTTAAATTTAGCTTCCTCCAAGGCATCGATACGAAAAATTTAAATATAATCTCCTACGCATAAAACATCCCTTTACTGGACATTATTTTTTAAATGGCTCTAACGATTTTGCTTGAAATACTATAATTTAAAATATTTTCGGGGCAAATAAAACTTTATGGGAATTACTGTGAATCCTTTTCATTCTGAGTACTTTCGTATAACTTGTAAGCCGTCAAGAGAGACAAAATCTTATTGCATACAAAAGTAATCACGTTAAACCTCACAATTTATGTCGAATAATTATTTTTCCTTTAATTTTTTTGTTAAATTTATCCGATTTATGCCTGAATGAGTTTTCATGTGTACGGTTTTCAAACTGTAAATCTTATTTTGTTGTGTTGTGACCTTGCAAGGAAGATGGAATTTCAAATTCATTTCATACAATACGATAGCTTTTAATAATTTGATTAACGTTAAAATAATTTAATCTATAAATTTTGCAATGACACATATTATTTTTCTTTACAGTATATGAATTGTAAATTTTGAATTAATCATAATCTGTCATTATAAAACTTAAAGGGGTTAAAAATTAAATATAAAATATATCTTCACATTTTAATATTAGTCTACCTTATCTTTCTTATATCTACAACGAAATGTTATTGGAACTTTATTTGGACTAAACAGAAATGGAAGAATAGGCTTTTGTAAGATTAGAGAGCGAGTAGAGAAAGTTTAATTAATCTTAGTTTTTTTTAGTGCAACAAACAATAAACAAAACAACAACGGAAATGATGGATGCTGCAAACCTAACAGGACATAGTAGCGTAGAAGAACCGTAAACTGGTAAATCTGAGCGACACGCCCTTGTAGAAACCACATTTTCAAAGCGTGACATTGTAATATTTTTTCGAGCTCTCGTGCAGAACCCGTCAGTTACTTAATACCTTTAGGTAAATCCTGGAAAAGTACTCGCGATATTGGCTCGCCTAGCAACTTCATGCTAAACAAACGATGCGTGTCCTGAACTGTTTAGCACTTTTATGCTGCAGTCGCTAACATCTACCACCCACTACCATTCTTCTAACTTAAATGCGTTAGTTCGCAAACTTCAGATCATCTGTCTTCTATCTCATCTACCCCACATCGATAATGTTTTGGCAAAGTGCCAAAGACAACCTTTCCTTCTTTCTTTTTCAAAAATCATTCATTTCCTTTGTCTGTATGAGCTAACAAAAGGTCCTAAGCCACGAGTGAACATAAATTTGTTTTATTGTCATTTAAAATTAAGTATTTCTTCTAAGTGATTTCACCAGAATATTCCACGTCATAGTAAAGATAATGCAGCAGATAACATTTTTGCTGGATTAGTTCTCGAACACGGTTTATAAAGACGTGTTCATAAAACCTTTTGCCCATTTAAAAAGAAAATCTCTTTTGTTTACTCTTTTCAGAAAGTATAAGCAATGCATTTTAGAATACGCTTCAGTTTTCATTTATATAATGTTATATCATTGTGGCAAAACTTTTATAATGTCTAATGTATCCCCCATACAAATTTCTTTGCCCGATACAACTTTACATATTTTATACTACAATACAGAATGTGATTTTTCTATCCTCTACTCAGGATAAATTTTAGACTAGAAATACCTTATCTCAAATTAAATAAAATGGATTGGTTTATATATACAATATGCAAAACAAAACAACTGTTTTCATATTGTAGGTGGCTGTTTCGATTGGTCAGGCATAACAATCAACTATGAATAATTTGTAAGGAATGAGAATGTAACACACGATATTTTTCTGAGCTATATGCTGTAGGTATAATAAGAAGTTGTCTGGAAGTAAACATTAAACATAGTTTTGTAATAGTGTAAACAGAGTGAAAGTGTGTACTCTGTGCCAGATGATGTAGGATAGGGTTTCTAAACCCAGTGGGAGAGCCCGAAGTGTTTTCTGACCACCCAGAGAGAGGTTTTTTTGTGACGTGTGACTCGCTTCCCTCAATAACAAGGGTGTATACCTTTCTTTGGCTTCTTTCTAATCACTTTTCCACTCGTCGGAAACAAAACACTGTCTGTCTACACTGAAACTGGTGCACGTCCTTGGTTCAAAGCAGGATGCCCTTCCAATATTCGTGTAAATGTTATTTACAGTTTTATCCATACGTCAAAATGTGCGAAAACTATTCATTAAATTTCCTTTAACTTTTCTTTGCTTGACACAAATTAATTACTAAGAAAATGGCAGGGCGTCTTACGTATTTTCTATTTAGCCACACATAGGTGACGTAAGAAGAAAGAACTTGATGCCTAGAACAGTTTCGAAGTTTCTCGGCTACAGACAGTCCCTGCTTAGGTTTATATAAGGAAAATCAGGTCGTACAATATACGAATGCACATCCTACTCATAAAAATCATTCTACTTAATAAAACCAAATGTTCATGTTTGTCAATTGTCTTGCAGTAAGTTGAGGTGAGGTTTGTGGTGCAATGTAAGCTGTCAAGTTACTAATTGTCGCAGGTTTTTTTTTTTTTTTTTTTTTTTTTTTTTTTTTTTTTTTTTTTTTTTTTTTTTTTTTTGCAGTTTGCCCTAGTCGTTAAGCGACTGCTGGGAGCGGTTTCTCGTTCATAGCTTCCCTTTCATTCAGTTTACCTTTCATCTTTCAGATGTGCTTGAGATGGTTGACGAAAGAGTATTCCACGTGGATAACTGCAGCAGTAGGAAGGGAACTGCTACAGACTGAAGGCTCTATTGCATTTCCTTCCTATTGCACTTCCTTCCCTTTATCTTTTCCTCCTGACGAGTAATAGCCACAATAAATCTAAGGAAGTCGCAGTGCACCAGATGTGTCTTCCTTAACCTGACATTTTAATTACGATTTACTTTCGGTATAGTCTTGAGTTCAAATGTCCTCGAGGACAGCATTTGGGTTACTTGCAAAACAGAGCCTGTTTATGTCAAAATTTACTTTTGTCAGTAATTAATGTAATAAAAGAAGAAACTAATAAATAATAATTAGTAATAATAACTTCCAATATATTATAAACATTTGGGGTACAAAGCAAATTTTAATTTAGAAGGGTAAAAAGGCTAATGTTTTAGAGATTATAATTATTTATATATCTTCCCAATTCAGGAAACTCTAAGAGAACATTGTAGAAAATTGAATTTGTTATGAGAATATGTAAAATGCATAGTATTTCAATAAAACTGTTAGCAAATGAGTCGAAAAATCAATGCTTGTTTATATAAACGGCTTTGGGCATATGTATGAGGCAGTCGAGATTCATAGAATCCTTTTCTTAACAAGATGCTGAAATTAAATACAAATTTGTTGTTTAAATTACTTGTTTTTAGGCTACCCTATTGCAGATAAGGATTCTAACAGATCCACGTAAATTCTGTAACTGGTGCATTATTTAAAAAGGTACGTTGAATTCGTAATTCTTATCTTACCGAACGTTATCTTTGTTTGCATTTCAAACTCGTGTCACATCGAGAAACTCGAGGTGAAAAGAATGTCACGAAATGGCTCGACGTTGCGATATCAAAGGAAAATGCTGACGCAAACAAAGCAGTGTTTAACATAAACCGAGCACGCATTTCCTTCACTACTTCCTAAGCCAGGAAAGAAAAGAATCATGAGGGAAGTGATCTCGTATTAGAGTAGTGGAATATATATTATTATGTGTTTCAAATGGTGAGCAACCAATTGGAGTCCTGCGGTGTTGTCGTATTGCATTCCCCCTAAGTGGAGTGTTAGGAGCGCCAAAGTATTCAATCTCTAATAAATACTATTCGTGCTAAGATAAAAACTCAGATTTTGCAAAAACTCATCCATGAGGAAGGAGTTAGTAATGTATTTAACATAACCGTAAAAATCCATTACTTTTAGCTCAAATAGTTTTCTTAATACAAATAAATAAAGTAGATGCCATTATATTATAACAATGCGTGAAAGTATATTTGAAATTACTCAGAACTGAAACGTAAACATTTGACATGACGTGGTAAAAGTATGTACTTTGAATAAGCCAAGGTGTTTGTTAAATTCGATGAGAGGAAACGATACACTTCTTGCTAGTCTTGCAGAACGTGTCTGATCACATTATATCTTTGTTTATGAATGGTTCGTAATCTCTATTTACTCAAGAGGGTTCAAAGCAGTATTATTCAGTTAATCTTCCATGAAAAAGTGTATCAGCTGGATCAATGAGACGCGATCCACCTTTCCCCTTACTACTGCTAGAACAATCCAATAGAGTTAATGTGGGCTCAAATTATGTTGCAAACAGAAATAATATTTTTAAACTGACAGACGTTGAACGACTTATTCACGAAGAAATTGACAAGGAACACAAGACTGGGAAAACTGCGTGAGACATAAAGATAAACTACAAGAAAACGACTTAGCACGCAACGAGATTTTGGAACCTAAGGTCATAAATTTACAGTACTTAGACGTTGAAGACAATGACAATGACGAATTATCTCTGAACGTAAGTAACATTCACAGCTATATGGATGCACTGCTGGTATTTTCGTTGGATTTGAAAAATAAGTAATTCATAAACTATAATTAACTTTAAACTAAATATTTAAAACATTTGTGTAATATACGAATATCCATGTTGCAATTGTGATTTAAACTGCATTATTATAAAACTTTGAAAAATTCAGTTTGCGTTAGCGCCAAGAACACTCGCAAGTGTGCGAGAGAGAGGGAAATACAAAGAGTGGGGATAACGAGGTGGCAACGGTGAAGGCTCTAACGCATTTGATTGGCTACAGGCGAGAACTCTTCCCATTTAAAACACATTAATAGGTGCTTTTCATTCCATAAGCATTATTTCCCAATGACAGTTTTCGCTTATGTAGGATGTGCATTACACTGTCGCTTATTTATGCCAGAAGCACCTGCCTCAGTGTTAAACTGCTGTCTTTGGGAGCGTAAGGCAAAGAAGGTTGCAGTTTTGTAATATTCGGAATGGAATTTATTCTTATGAAGTACTAAAGTGTTGCAATATTATCTTATAATATTCAGTAATTACATTACTTTAATAACAAGACACTGCGAGGTAGCACTCAATATTTACTTCACCTTGCGTGAATTACTTCATCGTTATCCCTAAATGAACGATTCAGCTAGATGTTTCGTCACTTGTTGGAATCTTTTGCTGAAGCATACATTAAAATGCTCATACAACTTAGTACGAAACAGTTTACGCTAAACAGCTCTACAAAGAGGCAGACTTTCACTGTCATTACGTCACAAGATGGTTGTCTTACAGCAGGCCTTGGACAGTCCTTCAAAAGCCTATAAAGCCCGTGCTTCGATGCGAAAAGGAGTAATTTTGCGTTTTCACGCTGTTCCTCTTCAGGGAATATAATACACGGTTTGCACCCATGATTAGCTCAACCGAATATTACTAACGGAACACGAGTCCTCCCATCCCGGAAAGGCAAGTCAGGTTTCGACAAAGTTTCGTTTAGAACAACGTTGATTCAATTTCCAGCCACTCTGAGGCCATTCACTTACCGGATGTTAAAGTAAAAAGCTGTGGGGAAAACAATAGCTTACGTTGTACGTTCAGTATTTTAAGCTAAGAAGTCCTTTGTGAACCACGATAACAAAAGGGAAAGAACAACCGTCCCTAGCTTTATTTGTTCCTGTACTTAAATATCAGACTGTGATGTTAAAACTGTTTAAATTACGAGATTAATTTTTAACGAAGCTGCAAATAAAATAAAAGGACACGAAGTGTAAATTAAGCCGCCTTTTAGAAAGCGAAACAGACTATCAGAGAGAGAGAAAAAAAAACTGATTTATTCTCCTCTTTCAAACAATTTTTAAATTTGATAGATGTTTTACCTGCTTTACCTGGAGTACATCATAACAGTTGAAAGTAAAGAATAAGCTCTCAAATGATATGTTTGTTATAAAACAAAGGGCGACCATATATAATTTGTCTAATACAATAAAATTTCGGTAGCATATTATGGATATATCAACAGGAGCTTTAGGCGTGAATTTATCAGTTAAGTTTTGAGTAAACCATTTACATCGGAAACTATTGAAACATGTTCCATATTTTGGATATAGATTTTGCTTAATTAACTTAGTTTAGTTCGTAATGGGTTAGCCCATAAGCAATGCAATTTTCTTACAGTGAAAGTTTTGCGTGCAAAGCAAAAATCGTAGCAAAGTATTTGATGTTATCGATACAGAATTATGTGCTCTAGAAACACTGTTTTTGTTTTTTTGTATGCTTATACTATAATGTCTGTTCTTTACAGGTAAATAAAATGGAGTTAGTCGCGACAAAGAGTAATTTCGACACCTGATTTCTTGCGTTTAATGGAGGTGCAAAAAGCCACAGAACCTGCTCAATATTTTTTCATAGTGCTTCGAAAAAGAGACTTTCTTAGGCTGAGGTCATAGTGATGACACATTTCCTTCACTATACGTCACAACCTGCCGCCTTCAACTGATCTACAACACCGTGAACTGACATTATGGCCGCTGGACAGAGACCATAAAGGTTTTATGGAAATTCGAAACTTCTTTAATTCCCGAGGAAGAGTAAAAGTTGGCGAACCTGTCAGGTCTAGCAGAAAGGTCAAGACAAGTTTTTGTTTCCCTCAGTTTCTCTCACAGACTCTCTTCTCAACAAAAATTACCTCGGCACTCGACGGACAGGTTATGATATAGGTTGGGAATGTTCTGCACATTGTTTGAATAAAAGCAAAAGCATTTCCGGGGAGAGATTTCTAAACCTGCAGATCAACCAAAAATGAATTTAATTTTAAGCATAAATTAGCAAAGTACGTAATTAAAAAGAGTGGTCTGGCAGCCCTAGAAGAATAGGTTAAAAATGAAATTTTCACATAAAGTTTTATATCAACGTCCTTTAAGCAAATCAGATTTTGATGTAGCCTTTTCCGTCTATTAAATTTCTCTCCATTAATCTCGGATTTGTTCAAAATCATCGAGCGCCATTAGCGTAATTATCATCAACCAAAACCACTATGACTATTAAAAACTGACATTTTGTATACAATAGTTTAAAAAACTTTGCCATTTCAAATTAGCGAAATCCAGAGAAAGTTCAGAATAATAAAGATGTATTTAAAGTTTAAGATTTTGCCGCTTATTTCCCAGCAAGTACTGACATTTGTTTCTATTGTTTGACTTGTTCTGGCCGGTACTACGTATTTCACATTTTCAGCCACAGATGTAGTGAGTGTATTGGAGAGTCTATAAATAAAAACATGTACGTATACCCTGCCTAGGAGTCAAACCAGTCACGTGAACTGCCTTGCTCAATGTTTAAACACATTGCTCAAACAATTAAAATTATATTCTTGAAAAATAACTAATATGTTTATGATTTATTGCTAAGAACTCTTGAACGCACATTAAAGGTGTATTTTTATTTCCAAATTTGGCTACGTGCGCAGACATTATTTTAATGCTGCCCCATCATAGGCTAGTTTAAGGCTGAACATTTTTTTTGCAAACATCGAGGCAGAATCATTAATTTTCCATTTTTCCTCAAGAATAAGTCGGTGTTTGGGCAATGCACGCTTGGCTGAGTTTGGTGCCAACAGTGGGATATATTAGGTTGTTTCCATAGAAACCGAACCACATAATTTACATTTCCTGACAAATCTGTGGTCTTTTGCCGTTTGATTTCGAGAGAAAGTCACTGTGAGCGAGGGAGGGGGAAAACGTCTCTCTCCCCTCCATTCGTGTGCCAATACTGTGACCCTCTCGATTCCGACATCAAAGTGGGTCAAGTCTCGATATGGTTCCACAAGAGTTGAGGTCGAACCGAACACTGCAACCCGCTAGGTATCTACCGTGCGTAACGGTGGCGCAAACTATGCGTCCAGCACCAAGCCACAGTTTCTTTTTTAGTTTCCTATTGCATCACCATGCTGTTTTCACGATGCATTATATACGTGATAGATCAAAAACTAGCACCACTCTGAACAAAATTTCAGTTGAATTGTAGATATTACATGAATAATACCGTATGTATTCAGCTTGAATAGTAGAGCACCTTCCTTGGCGTCACTTTCTTGAGAACACTTACACGCCAGATGCTTCAAACCGTCGCGTGAGTAGGTAAGCAGATATATTCTCGGCTGAGCAGTATAATTCGATGTCATCAAAGCTCTGTTAGTATTATTTAATATAAACACTTACACACGTCAGTTATCTTAATAACTGTATGTTAACATTAACTGTATATATGGAAAATTAAAACTGATATTTTGTTTTTACTCTACAGTTGCGCATTCACAATCATCTACAAATTTGTAATGGAACCAAGTGCTAAATTCAGATCATAGTATTCTCTGAAAATGTTGGCCAAAATATTAATTCAATGGGGGAAATTTCTGAACCGAAATGAATGGAAAGTATGTTTTGAATTTAAACAATTTTATTACTTTAAAGGCTATGAACTGCAAAGGAAAACACCAGAAGAGTATTACTCGACAGAGTGTTGAGGCTTACTGACCTTCAAGTGACCAGCGCCACGATCATCTCTTATCGGTTTTACCTGGTCGATTAGAAGAGTGAAATATTAGTAAGTTACGAAACACAAATAGAGCGATTGGAAGCTGCGTGTGTCTATATGATATTTCTCGCGCCCGCCGATGTATGACACACTGTTGTCCAGAAGACATGATTACATCTAAACTGAACTCGCTGTGTATGTGTGATAAGCTGAGGTAAACATCTCTGTGTTGCGACTTTTTTCCGATACGCCTTCTCGCTTTGCCATGTAGTAGTTTGCAAATATTTTAATGAGTGTGTTAGACCGATTAAACAGTTAGAATTAATTACATCATCTTTAATCGATGATAATTCACAAAATGTTAACTGCAATGACATTTTGAGGCTGATATACCATTTGTTGTAACGCATTTGAAATGTTATTTTTTATGGTTTACGTATTTAATTTGAAAATGATTGTTGGCAATTGATATGATAATTAGCTTAGACTTGCTTCTGTCACCAATGAAGAAGAGGATCGTGTTTCAGTTACACGCATGTGTGTTAAATGTGACATGAATGTAGTATAAAACAACAGCCAGTGAGCTAGAAAAAGTGATGATGAGACGTATTTCCGTTTCACCTGTTCCCTGGGAACGTAAAAGACGCTATAAAAGTGATAAAACATACTGAAGGTACGACCTAATGTGTTGCATCATATGTCCGAATAGGATGTTGTGTAATGTCGACACATTAGAGAACAGAATATACTTCCGTCATTAGCACGAAGGCAAACAAGGAAAATGAATAAAGCATGTAACTGCACATCCCTACGTGTAGGCTAGTTGCAATACCGGAAGTCCACAAAGTGAAGTCTAATAGTGTATTTCTCGAAGATTTCGATAAGACACTTCACATAGGAATGGATCCATAGCTGTTTTGTATGCCTCTAATTTTCTATAAAAATACAAGTATCACAATACATTAAAATGAACATATATGCCTCCTAGTTTTCATACACAAGTTTTCTTAATGAAAATACTGTTCACAATAACCTAAGGAAGGCTAACCACTTTGATTTTGAAACAGCTCTTCACTAACAAAGAAAAGCAAATTTCCTGCTGATGGCTAATGAAAATAAAATAAAAACATTAGTCAAGATTTAATATTCCATCCTTGCAGCAGATAAATGAAAACTTTTTGTACTCTTTGTTTACTCATGTAAATAGACAAAAGCTTTTGTAATCGTTTGATGCTCGCTTGTTTCCGCTTCAGTGCAATGGTTTAGCAACAAATATTTGCACAGAGTACCAAGGTGCTACTCTTTGAAAAGCCCTAATGAATAGTCCTCAAGCATGTAAAAGATAGCTTGAGAGCTTCATTTAAAATAAGGGTGTTGTTTCACTTTCGGCTAAACTGTAGAAGTAAAATTAAAAGTTGTAACATTTTTAAGATACGAGTAACACAACTATCACTGAACCATATGGTTCTAAGGTTACTTAAGTGGTACTTTTAAACAACCTTGTGGATTACATTAAACTCAAGGTATTCAATATAACCGTATAGTATCAGCATATATTTTCGACATCAGATTCATGTGTTTTTTTGTTTTTTTTTCCATCGTTCCTATGAAATAAACTTACAATATTTTTGAAAGAAAATTTATTTGAACCGTTGTTAATATTGTCTGCATCCTCTAATATAGCCTTCATACAGAGAGAGAGAGAGAGTGAGAGTGAGAGTGAGAGAGCTTACTTACGTAACTGTGCAAGAATGGATATTAAAACATTTTTGGGGGCGGTTCTTCCTTGATGCGTTTGAATCGCCGAGTCACCTACTTGTCTTTGAATTAACTTACATGGTTATGTTTTATGTCCTAGCACTTAATTTTCATTTATAAAAGTTCTCCAAATTATATTTTGTAATGGAGCCGCTCTCTTGGCGCCCACACGTTGATAATAAAGCTAGCTTACTTTCCGACTAGTGGTTCGTTATTAAAAGGCCAAGGTGACCGTAAACACATGCAGTGGGTGAGGAGAGGTTGGAGGGGCAGAATGCATTGCTGGTCACCATGGCTACGGATTCGATTCATAGAAGCCGTAGATTCCGCACCAATTCGTGTTGCCAACACAATACGGGACTTTCTTCCTACTTTTTCGTTTATTTGAAAAGAAATTTGTTGATACAAGTGGTAACCCGCTTGAAGTGAGCCCCGCGTGTCATGTGCTACCGTTTATTATCCGTTTGTATCCTGTGTAGAAACTTAATTTTCTGTATGATCAGTGATTATTAGCTGAGCTGTGAAGTGCTGGATTCTTCATATTTAAGGCATTTACAATATATCCAGCCCAGACTTGGTGTGTTCCATTCTCCAAACATCCTTTTCTCTATGGAAAAATGATGACAAACGCGACACGGTAAATGTTCGTAGGCCAACACCAGTGCTATGTTTAGAAAAACTTTGCAGCGAAGCATCTTCAAAATGCACCAGGACATTTAAGACTCGTTGGTATGAGGAACATAACTGTGTCTGATATATATATGAAACGTTAAGCTTCATACAATGAAACGTTAAGCTTAACACGCTTTTCATGCAATATCCCATTAGGGAAATAGACAAGAAATGATATTTCATGGATATAATGAAAGCGAGGTCTCCTTAAATAAAGATAATTTTAAGGAACTTTGGATTCATATACAGAGGGAAGACATCGAAATTCATAACTACTATTCCAGTATAAAATCCGTTTTCGCGATGCTGATTTTGTGAATTTAAGTTAGTCAATTTTCCGAGTCACCTAATCAATTCGCTCAGAGCCGCGCCTGACATTACTCAAAATGAGTTGATTACTGAAAAAATGGAATATAAGAGTAACCGCTCGTCCACATCCCTACAACTTATTTGCTTCAAGAGAAGTTAAGAATAAAGTCGCACAGCAATGCAACTGTGTACAAAGAGGAAGAGGATATAGTTTAAGCTCGATAATGAAGCATCACAGCTTTTCAGCTAGACCTTCAATAGAGACATTAGTGAATCAATGAGAGGTTTTTTCCTATAATTTAGCCTAAGTAAAAGCTGTGATAGGACATGAAATGTTCCAGCAATTTTGACAGTTGAAAGTGTGAGAAAAATAAATTATAAATTATTAAACATTAAATATTAACAATAAGAAGTTATGCTTTTAAAGCAGCGACATTCACTTTTAACAAAGGAAACTGCGTTTTTCTTTCTTTTTCTTTCTTTTTTGTTTGTTCCATTTATACCCCACCTTTAACTGCAGTGGTCCTATCGGCGGCCGTTCTTTTTTGGAACATATCGATGGTGTTAACTCGTAAACGTTGGGTTTTAATCATTAGATCACGAACACATTCCCACCCTCATTCATACTTCCAGACTCTGGGGAAGATGGGGAATTATCTTAGTCGGAGAAAAATCCAAAATCCCCCAGCCGGGAATCGAACCCGGGACGCCTAGCACGACAGCTCCACTGACTGATCTACGGGGCTAGCCGTTTTTCTATTATGATTGGGCAAAATAGACAACTGAAATAAAGGCTGAAGGCCTCATGAACTGTATCGATTTATAAATGATGCCTATAATTTTGATGGGAACTGTAGAAAACGTCACTGCGGTATAAAACAAGGCTTGTCAATCAAGTCTTCAGCAAGAAGAGCTGCCAATTCCAATGCAAATACGAGAGGAAAAGTGAAAACTCCACCAGTTAACTTGCTCTCTCGTTTTAACTCATTTGGAACGATGTTAACGGCAAGATTGACAATAGCAAAAAAGAATTATTTCCACAGTTCACTCCTTGGAAACGATTGTTTCTTGTCTTGCTGCGGTTTAAAGACGGTAGTATGTGGCTAAGGGAGTGGAAAAACAAAAGAAATGCTAAACGAGGCAAATTAAGCAAACCTGTCTTCCTTTCGTACTTTCCCTGAAGTTCAGTTGGCATTATTAATATTCTTTAAACGTCATGAAAGTGTCTCTTACAGCTTATCAGCATAACGGAAGGTGCAACTCCTTTTTAGACCGACTGAACACTTGAGTACAAACAAACCTTTTCATTTTCCATGTCTACTTAAACATACTGAGCCATAGCCTTAAGCTTTAAATAACACATAACAAAACAAACAGTATTATATGCTATTTGTGTCTTTTTTCCCTTCAGTTTCATACAGCACTTAATGTAAAATCGTCTAATCAAATGAGCCAGGTTATTTCACTTCCAGAAATCACGGAATAAGCTTAAACATGAAAAATATTAATTTAAAAATGAAAATCTGTGCACATTTCTACTCTAGATTACCCTGCTTAGCAATAACAGTAAAAATCTTCAGTTTTAAGAAGATTATATATAATGTTACGGGCATAAAGTCTTAAGACTTCCTCAATGGCATGCTACCTACCAAATTGAGAGGTCCGGTGTTTGACTCCGTCTGGAGAACGGTGTTTTACCTTTAGCTTGGATTACTTCCCGTATTTTTGTACAGTGTGCTTTAGAGAAGATTTAGCTGTGCAGCGTGATTGGTTATCATATCCGTTTGTTTCAGATACGAATCTGAGATCGTTTCACACTGCAGTTAAAGCAGAAAAGGTGTTTAATCTGCAAAAGTGAAGCATTTATCATTTAGATGGACTTTATGTATCTGAAACATACCTAGAGACAAAGCGCTACCAAGGCAATAATTACAAAATTATACGTTTATAGGATAACATTATTGATTAAACGTGAAATAGAACGTAAGCTCATGTACCTTATGAAGTTCATTTTACGCTTAGAGCGTTAACATCTGTTCTTCTGCTATAATGTTACTAATTGTTGTAATATATTTATTATTCAGTAAAAGTCTCTTACTGGCTGTGTAATTTGGTTGCATAAAAATGGTTCGCAGACTTCCTGGTTAAATCTATACCTACTCTTTTTTGCTGAACGTGCATTTCGATGCAAAGATTGCTGCATCTACCGTGTAATTTCAGTGTGGCCACACTTAGTCACGTGATATTGCTGCCACATTCCATCCAAGGTCTAACTGTGGTGCCTTGCGCTACGCAACAAGCCGTCACAACTACTTTCACCCGTTGCAGCTCTCAACTGTTCTTAATTACTATGATCTCGCCGCGTTAGCTCACTTCACGGCCCCGTACATAGGAGTGCCTTTTTCTCATTTTCACAGCAAATATCAAAGTTAGTGTAATCCAAGTGCAAAATGTCAAACATTTTCAGCTTTCATATATATTTTTGTAGATTTTCTTACTTATGAGTGACAACATGTAACCTAAAAATACAATTTTTAACACTATATTCATTTATTGAGCATTTAGGTTTACAATTCAGCGTGCTGTGCTCAACAAATTGATATATCACTTTAAAACAAACTTTAATTTAATTATTTTGCCGCTTAATCAAATAAATGAGAAGAAAAATACGTTTTAATATAAAATACTACTGCAGTTTACTGTTCAAATAAAACATGCTGGGACGTTGCAAATAGGTTAATGTACACAAATTCTGAAGTTCCTATGGAGCATGATCTACGTTTCCATTTTAATTAAACACCTGTCACTTGTAAGAGAAAATATAAATTATGCCAGTTTTAAGAACTTTTGCCAAATTTCGTTTCACGCCATTTAAAAACACAATTTTTCAGTGCGTTTCATTATGAAATTAATGCTTTTGGTGCCAATGAAAACAATTTAGTATTGCATTTATCAACACTGTAAAAAATGACAAATATGAACAGTTTGGAATCCAATCGTGTCGAGAGTTTGAGATCGCAGCAAGCAAAAATTTGGACTACAATTTACAAAAGTTAAGTTTTGTAGGGTACATGTTTTGAAAGATCTCAAATGATTCAAAAAAGAATGTACACATATAAAGGAAATTATGACAACAGCATTTAAAAACTTAATAAGACAAAGGTAGTAGTAGTAGTAGTAGTAGTAGTAGTAGTAGTAGTAGTAGTAGTAGTAGTAGTAGTAGTAGTAGTAGTAGTAGTAGTAGTAGTAGTAGTAGTTGTTGTTGTTGTTGTTAATAATAATAATAGCAAACATTCTACATATAGATAGCACTTTTTCAAGTAATTTTTATCATAGAAATATATAAAAAGCAACTGCTAAAATAATTCAATTCAAAGAAATCTTTGAAATCTGTCAACACGTTTCTTAAATCGTAGAGTTTAGGGAATCTAATTCCAAGGTTCCTTAACTTCCTGTAATTACTCCGCAAGGACGGAAACACTAGGATTGCAGCACTAACAGAAGAAGGCAGTGATCCGCGGATAGTTTCGACAACAGCGTAGAGACAAACATCTAAAATGCCGAGAGACAGTTCACTTTGTGTTACAAGCTTTTTAAATGCATCATCAACCGTTTCATCGCAGCTGTCTGTGGTCCGCTTTATTGCCCAGCATATGAGTGAGCAAGAAGTTGGTCATTCTGACACAAGATGGCACTGAAGCACCAATGTCGGCAAGAAATCTATAGCAAGAGGGAAAACGGGCAACAAGGAAGTGATGATCCACGGAAGCATGACGTATTGTTGTTAAAAACAGGGACATACCCGACTTCTGCAGATGAAACTCAGGAAACTAGTCCTAAATGGACGTTGGACTAAGAGTGATCTATTTAATCCTACTGTAACACATTTTGTTGTAATAAATAACTGTACAAAGCTTCAATTTTTTATCAAAGAAGCCACAAATGTTGGGTATAATATCACTATTTTACTTCTGTTTCTACATAATGAAACATATTTTATACAAATAATTATAAAATGTTCAATTATTTTTTTCAAAGCTTCAAAATGCCTAATACAGTCTCTTTGTGACTTTTTTTTAAATAGTGAGAATGAGGTGTTACTTATTTTTAAGTAAATACTGTGGAAAATGTTTTCCTAATACGTTACGATAGTGAAATTTCATTTAAAATTTGAATATATGCTGGAAATATCTACACATTTGCGAGGTAACCAATGTAAACATTTACTATACTATACACTGGGTAGAGAAGTATAATTATAATAATTATTATGATTTGGAATATGCAGAAAAATAAGATGGTTCGGAAATTACAAATCACTTCTTCCCAGATTTTGGGGCAGAGGCAACAGTTTTTGCTTCTTTATTTTCCAAATTTCCAATTTTATCCAATATAACGTATCTCTAGACCATAGCTTTTATGTACATATCTATTTTCGAATAAAAATACCATGAGTAACCTGACCTAATGAAAATCGATATCAGAGTGCGATTTAATTAAACTATTAAGAAAGCAAGAAACGATTATAAGAAACAAATTATTTCAGCATAATACCGATACTAATTGAAATTACGCTAACCAGAGCTTAAGTCTGCGTTGCTACGGAAGTTGATCGTCTTTTGGAAATGTTTACAAAGCAAAAACTTGCGAAGTGATAATCACTATTCCCTTCCCTTTCATTGTTGAGAAATAAATAACATTGTGTTAGAAAGGATAGGGTTACAAGGGTAAAAAATTAGTTTTATGTTGGCAATGTGGTTTATAAAAATGGCGTTTTCTGTTAGCATGTGATAGACAATTATGGCTGTTAGTAACAATAAATGAACTTCTTTATCTGTATAAAGAGTTTCCGTCCATTTTGAAATGATATTGCTGAGGTTTCCGGGCGAGACTAAGAAGCTTATGTGGTCTCACCTTGCGCTAGGGAATTGTATGGTTTCCGTAATGATAAACAGCGAAGTCCAGCGTATGCCAAACCCTCAAAACTACGGCCAGGGAGATCTGTTAAACCCTGGATCATCCCGTTTGTTTTATTAAGCGGTGGTTTAATGTTAATGCCAAACTTCGACACGACTTCAGCTGCGGCAATGAAGCAATTGTGGGAGGTGTAACAGGATCGAAGTCTATAATCCATTATATAATTAGACTGACATCCAACTAAGGTGCTCACGGCATTAATGTGGCATCAGTTCTTATCACGCGATTTACTTCACGTGAGGGAAAGATATTCTGGTATCTCTGATTGGCTAAATAGATTCCTACTGAATGGAAGCAGAGTAGCAACAAACTCTACATCAGCCAATGAAGAATACGGTTGTGGAGGTTTCAGGACGATTAAAACGATCTGCAAATACTTAGATGTATCTGTAGTGCTGTTTGGTAAGTAAAGATGAAACCGCTAATAAGAGGCTACAAAACTAGTGTTTTTGAAGACGAAGTCTACTTAGGAGAAGCTTTCCCCCGGAAATAATGTACATGCAACAAGCGTGACTACCAGGTTTCTTCCATGGATGCCAATTATCCATAATTTGCCCTAGATCCTATTGTGTTCTATGGCCTACAGCAAACCCCAATGAGTTGGCGTACTAACGTACCACTTTGTGATTCTGAGAAGTCCACTTTACAATAAACAAGCCTCATAAATAGAAATAACATCATTTGGCTACTGTGAAGGTTATTGGATGTTTTATCAACATTACAAAACCATGCACTGACCCAATACATATGGGTCTGGCTTTTAGTCTGCTATGTTGATTGTGAATAATTTTATTCTGGAATTCTTTGTTTAATAATGTTTACTTTCACTTCCGCTATATTATAGTAGCAAGAAGAAAAACTGCAATCCCCCCATTTCACATACGCCTTTAGAGATGATTGTGAAAGAACGAAAATGAAAAATGTGTTAAGAATTATACGAGGGTTGTTCAATAAAGATCATAATTTTTTTAGTCATAATTTTTCGCACTAAAATTCAATCTTATTATATTCTGTTAGCTTAATGTGAAACAAAGACGCCGTAGTAGTTTCATTGTTGGTACTCTTGGTTCCCGCCTGTGAGAACCAGGCAAGTTCAGACATGTGCAGTATCGCCTACCGCTGCAATGGAGGTAACATGCAGTTAAAGTTGATGTTAGAGGAAGATCCGGAGATTTTATCAACGTAATCACTGCTGATGAAACTTGGCTACATCATTTTGATCCTGACAGCAAACAGCAAAGCTCAGTGTGGAAATCTCCTTCATCACCAACCCCCAAAAAGCAAAAGTGGTTACTTCTACTGGGAAAATTATGGTCATCTCATTCTTTGATATTCATGTAATGGTTTATCAGCATGTTATACCTGCACACACATCAGTAACTGGACAATACTACAGGGATGTCCTGAAAACATTGCAAGTACTTATCAGGCGCAAAAGACCACATTTCCGTGAAGCAGGCTGGATGCTGCACCAAGATAATGCGCGGCCGCATATTGCCAATATTGTTGGTGAATATCTTGCAAAACTCAACGTGAAGTGCATCCTTCACCCTCCCTATAGTCCGGATTTAGCCCCATGTGACTTTTTTCTATTCCCTAACTTGAAGAAACGCCTTAATGGGAGGCATAATCCATCATCAGAAGCAGTGGTGAAGGCTGCGGAAGCGATTTTGAAGGATCTCTCAGAAATGGTTTCCAGCATGTTTTTGAAGACTGGCAGAAACGCTGGGACAAGTGCGCTTGTTTATAAACTTAATATTCCTGAAATATTTCATTTTTAAAGTATGATAAACAAAGTTAGTAATGAAACTGCCTTAAAAACAAGGTACCCTTGAAGCTGTTGACGGTTTTATATTTTTTAATACCTGTATACCCAATGACTCTCTGATGAGATTAAGAGAGGGCACTTCGATCTATGAAATATTTTGTGCCTACATATTCCTGATGGGGCGTCCCCCCTAGAGGTGGCCAGATCTTAACAGTTTCTGGTGACTCGCCTCCTCCTTTTTCTTCTGGGGGACCAGGGACTCTAAAACCTTTCCCGATCCGGAGAACAAGGCTTTACAGACATAAAATTCCCTGCCATGCAACGCCGAAACTCCTAATAATACTTGGAACTCCAGTACAGCCAACCACGATTGAAATTGAAGCGAAATGAGAAGTGATCAATATTTCTTTATCTCTCGATGAAGATTCATGCCCATGATATACACAGCCTATTGTCTAAGATGATTATATTTTACGACACACGCTTTCGCAAGGCATCTCATGGATTCTTGGAACTATAAACCCAAGGGATGAAAGCTAGTACGAGAAAACGATGGGAGATTTTCTGCTGTTTGCTGAATACAGTCCAAGGAAAACCACCAATTGTCCTTGACCATCAAGGCATATTACGTGCAAGAGTTTTGTCATTCAAACGTAAGTAAGACCTTGCTGCTTCCAATCGTGCATCAACCAGGTCTCCAGATTTTGCAGAAACCTCCACATGCCAAAGTGTGTGGACAAATGCTCAAGGTTCGGCGTTCTCCATACTCTCCGTGGAGGTCACTGCTTCAGTTTCCTACTCGCAAGGTTAACGCAGTTCCAACCTTCGTTGCATAACCTTTATGCCACATCCTGTTGAACTCACGATTCTACTATGAATATATACGACCTGCTTAGAACTTCAGTGCCTGTCTTGTGATAAGAGGTTGTACTCTACTTCTTAATTTACAGCAGCAATAATTGGGTACTGTGCCGCTGATGAGAGTGGGCACTTCGGCCATAAAACACTCACTCCTTCTTGTGATATTTAATAACCAGGATAGTCATTAAAACTAGCAACTGCTTTAGGTATTTTACTTAATGTTCGAGACCACGAGACAATAATTCAGCGGATAATCAACATTGTGTTTTAACCATGGTTCAGTTAACAACTTAAATTATTTACTATTATTTACCTTTCTATCGTTTATTACTTTTGTTTCTTAGATATTTAATTCCACTAACAATTCGACAGGTAAGACTTCACCGGAAATCTATGTTTTGACGTCCTATGTTTTCATTTGAGAAAACGGTCCGTATATGTGTGTGTGCGCCTGTGCACGCGCGTGTGTGTGAACAGCATAACTGAAAAACAAACTGTCGGATACAGGCTTAATTTCTTAATTTTAATATCCCCCAAAGATACAACAAAAAGATTTCCAAGAAAATCCTCTCAGTACAAAGTATCCCTGCAGGGAAAATTTGCAGTTACTTTCATTTACATAAAAATGGCTTAAACTACTTTATTAACTATCAAGTGTGTATGACATTTCTATAAGTAATAAAAAGTATTTATGTATAATCTGCAAATAGCCTGTGAAGTCCTCTTAATTAAGAATCACATTATTTTCTTATATATAATTTTTTATTGATCGATCAGCAGTACAGTGAAGAATCACATTTGTGTACACAAAAACGTGCTTCGTTTAATTTATATTAAATACATTTTGTTTCTTGTGTAGATATTACTGATTTTAATTTTCGAATAGTTGAAAGTTTTTACGTGCTTGGTCATTATTTACGAGTATTCATTTCTCGCGACTTCGAAGAAGGAATGCGGGATGTCAATATCATTGTATAGAGACGGACCAAGGTCTAATTATCCTTCATTTTCCTGAATGCCCCTTGTTCCTAAAATTGTGCGGAATGAAATTTTCCCTGAAAACATTTTACTGGGCTTACATGAACTAGTTAGAAAAACAAGTTTATATGCGTATGATTTTATATATATATAGTAATTTACGTCCTACAACGTTAAGTCATATCGGACGGTGAATGAAATGGGTGAAATGATGCTCAAATGAGTCCAGGGTCCATGGAGCTTAGAGTTACCCGACATTCGCCTTGAACGATAAGGGAAACCCCCGGAAAAACCTTATTCAGATAACTCACTCTGACCGAGATTCGAACTCGGGACCTCTTGAACGTGAGGCAGATACGCTACCATCTACGCTACCGAGGCGGGCTTTTATAGAATAGATGTGACAAATGAACAATGGTAGATAAATTAATGTGACTTCACTTTAATGTCACATTAAACCCAATGGTTTAATTTAGTTTTTTAAAAATCAAAGTTTCTGTTGCCAAGCAGAAGCTGACTAGTAGTTGGTGACAATTTAATTTGCGCCTATTTAAAATTTCAGCAGCCATGATCAAAAGTTGGTGACTACGGACATTATGCAACTTTCCTCCACACCAGGAAAGGAGCCGCAGTTATATTTAATACTAAATTGCAAACAGGTCCACTTCTCGTCAACTGCCACTCCACCCAGCTTCCTGTTCAGTGAGTTCCGGGCGCAGGCCGAGGCCGTGTGGGACTAAAACAGTCTGGGAGATATTATCTTAATTACTAACCCAACACTCCATTGACACAGCATCCAGGTGAACGAAAGATGGCTCAGTGATCGTTACAACGTCAAACTTTCCAGTAATTGTCACTTTCACTACAGTCTCCTCCTGCTTCTTCTTCTTCTTCTTCTTCTTCTTCTTCTTCTTCTTCTTCTTCTTCTTCTTCTTCTTCTTCTTCTTCTTCTTCTTCTTCTTCTTCTTCTTCTTCTTCTTCTTCTTCTTCTTCTTCTTCTTCTTCTTCTTCTTCTTCTTCTTCTTCTTCTTCTTCTTCTTCTTCTTCTTCTTCTTCTTCTTCTTCTTCTTCTTCTTCTTCTTCTTCTTCTTCTTCTTCTTCTTCTTCTTCTTCTTCTTCTTCTTCTTCTTCTTCTTCTTCTTCTTCTTCTTCTTCTTCTTCTTCTTCTTCTTCTTCTTCTTCTTCTTCTTCTTCTTCTTCTGTTTACTATAAACATGTTTCAAAATGTGTGTGTCAAATGATTAATAATCAAACAATGGAGGCATTCTTTAACCGATTATTGTATACCAGAGCATTAATAAACTTTTGAAGTTTGATTGTCAAAGCTAATGAATACTCATTTTTTACTTTGTGTAGCAAACAGTTTTTTACACGACGAATTTTACATGCCAACCCTGCTTCCATGTAGACCTACGCTCTGAGATGTATTGTCCTTGAATGGTGTCTTTGGCCCCACTCTGGCTCTTTTTTTTTTTTTTTTTTTTTTTGGTATACATTTACTATTTTGGTCTGATTATACAAATATTACTTGATCTTTATACTTCCAAACTCTGCTAATTATTTTCACATTACTTTTATTGGTTTTGTATAAATACTCGTCCTATTTGTTCCATTATGCATTCACACAAAGCCAATAACACCAAGTGAACATTCAGTAAGACTGATATGCTTAACTGGAATATAAAACATTATTCAAGTTGCTCGGAAAAGCATCCAGCAGAGAGTAAAATAGTTCAGCGTGGTCGATGTGCAAATCCATCTCTAAACGGATCTTTGCTCCAGCCAGATTTTGACCAAAAGTGAACAACCATCACTCTGGTATTCCGAGACGTTTGTTTATTTACTCTCAATACAGAGGGCGCGATGCAGGGTAATGCATATTCATGGGTTGGTTCTAACAAGTTAATTTTGAAGTTGGAGGCGGTAACTGGGACAGGATAGAGCAATCAATTTCAATTTCCTGGAAAGACGGGGCGCCTCACGCGCCCTCCCGCCCTAATCGCGCACCAGAACCTCCCCAAGCTTGGTGAAAGTTTCCTTTTGTCTTATCTCAGCTGTCTTCGTGTTATTTTCTCTAGCAAAGTTTTATCACTTTGTACACACGCAATTATACCAACAGCTTTCCTTTTAATAAATAATTGCCGTTCAGAAAACCTCGCTTCATTGGACACAGAGTTCGTTTACAACGTGACGAATTGTGAGAAGGTGCCACGGCTGCCATCAAAGGCGAGGCGAAAGGATTTTAATGACTTGTACCGGAGTGTTCCGTATCCAAACTTGCCAGAAACTTAAGGAACGATGATTGTATTACTGCCCAGCTCTAGAAGTTGGTTCCTCCTACTTTCAGAACTTACTACTTCAAAACGTAAAAACATAATAAACCTATACTATCTGTCGTAAACATATGGGAGGAAACAGAAGTACTTTAAAGGAACGGTGGTTATGTTTTCAAGTACCATTTAAATGTGAGAATACGGAAAAGAAATGTCCATCACGCCTGTCTATCTTACCAGTTTTATCGATTGAATTTTATCGTCTTATCATCTCAGAGTGCAATTGTTTTCTTTTTTCCTAGTATGTGTAGTCAACTGTGCTAATATTAATTTGAAACTGTATCTGTTGGAGATTAGCTAAAGTTTCAACTGTAAGTTTGTTCTTTAAAGTTAATACTTTATAAGTGCATGGTAATATTATTTTATTTGCAAAGTAAATGCAATTAATGAACGCACCCGCTCATGAATTAATAAAATCTGGAATTACCGTTATATTATGACGAGTAAATAGAAAAGTTTCTATTAGACAAAAGGAAGCTATTTCAAAATACACCACTCTGTGTACGAATGCTATTAAAACGTGTTACAAATCGATATATGACTGGCCCCGTAGCTGAATCGGTAGAACACCTGCCTGCCGTGCTAGGGGTCCCGGGTATGATTCCCGGCGGTGGGAGTGCGGATTTTTCTCCGACCAAGATATTCCTCATCTTCCCCGGTAGGTATGGTTGAGAGTGCGAATGTGAACATGATATAATGATTAAAACCCAACGAATATGAGTTAACACCTTCGATATGTTCTAAAGGAGAACGGCCGCCGATAAGTTAAAGGTGGGATATAAGTGTAACAAAAAAAAAAAAAAAAAAAAAAAGATCTGCACTTGTTTGCAGTAATACAGTCATGTGTGTGTGCGTGCGTGCGTGCGTGTGTGTGTGTGTGTGTGTGTGTGTGTGTGTGTGTGTGTGGTTAATAGCTTCTGCTTTAATGTAAATTCAGGTACTGTAAGAAAAGGAATAAATAATTTTAGTTTCCTTTGCACAATATTTATAAAGCTAGGCAAAAACAAATATTTTCTTTCACTTTAGGTAATGTTTGATGATAATGATAATAATAGTAATAATTTTTTCTCTCTCCCTTTCTCGTCAATACTGACGTTAGGAGGCGCTTGGGTTCCCCCAGAGCGAGGGAGACGAAGCATCTGACCTGAGATGAAATCAGAGTTGAGGGGTCGGCCCAACGCTTGAGATGAATGATTGATGGAGCAGTTGGTGGAATGATGGTGGGGGAAACCGGAGGACCAAGAGGAAACCCACCACAGCGCCATGTCAGCCACAAATCCCACTTTGCGGTCACCAGGGATCGAACCCGGGCCGCCTAGGTGAGAGCCAAGCTGTCTAACTCAGCCATGGCGTGGCCTATAATACTAATAATAATAATAATAATAATAATAATAATAATAATAATAATAATAATAATAATAATAATAATAATAATAATAATAATAATAATAATAATAATAATAATAATAATAATAATAATAATAATAATAATAATAATAATAATAATAATAATAATAATAATAATAATAATAATAATAATAATAATAATAATAATAATAATAATAATAATAATAATAATAATAATAATAATAATAATAATAATAATAATAATAATAATAATAATAATAATAATAATAATAATAATAATAATAATAATAATAATAATAATAATAATAATAATAATAATATAAATAGGCACGTTGCTTGTTTATTTCCATTAGCTCCGATATCTTACAACGTTCATTACGTCAGTAATACTTAAATGGTTCTAAAAAATGCAATCCGAGACTGCTATATACGTAGCGACAACATTACAAATGAATACGAGATGGGAAACAGAAACTCTGCCTATTGTCACAATGGTTACTGCGCATTGTGTGGGGGCGGTGGGGGTGGACGCCGCCGTTCAGTGTTTTTGTCGGGTGTCAATGAGGAGGAAGAGATAATAATATAATAAAAATTCACCGCAACTACAAACATTACTATCACGTCAGCGTGATGATGGATGTTATGAATATGGTTACAGGTTAAACACAGATGTGTGCCATTGTGGCGATGCTGCCAACATTGGAACAAAAAAAAAAAATGTTCTCTGCGTGTGAAGTCGAATGATAACGTGCAATGATAGCATGGTGCTAACAACAGATACAGCGAGGGAAATATGTTTCCAAATGATTTCATACACGATTGCTTTAAATGTAATCACTCTGTTTAAATCTCTCATATCTCATACATCATTCAATATTTACTCGGCGAAGTTAATGAATTATAACATGCTAATAGAGGTACATGACAAAGTTGAGAAGTAGGAGAGGAAGAATAATGAGAGAAACGTGATATTTGACTGGGAAAAAAAAGCGAACAGCTTTAGACACTTAGGATGTGCCCAGCATATGTAAAGCACATAAGTTGTCAAAAATGAATGGGTATCAGTCACCATCATCTTTTTTCTGCTCTTTTTCATTATGCTCTTGATATCGTTCCACAAATAATGATTAATTTGCTTAATTGTTCGTGAATTTCAATTTTAATATGGCTTTTAACACAATTTTGTTCGGTGAAGCCTTAAAGGGAGAACTAATGAATAAATTATGAAGTGCTATGTCTGTGGTGCAACGCAGTAAATGCAACATTGTGACGATTGAAAGATTTTGGAATGTGGATATACAAAATAATGAGGCATGTGAGCTACACCAACAAAATAAGAAACGGTTTCAGAAATATCGAATGAAGGAAGTATGATGATGAATCTGGTCTTGAAGAGGGGGAAAAAAATTGATACTGCTAGCTGGGTAAGATTGGTAACAATAAGCTACAATCACAAGAAGAGCATGGTTTTGCAGTGAGAAGTGTTCCTTTGGTCAATGAATTGTAATAAAACTGAGATGTGGGGTAATGTAAATTTAATACGTGAAGATTCAAATAAAATCCAAAATTAAACATTTTAAGTTTGAAATACAGAGAACATGAAGGCATACAAAAGCAATTAACAGAATATTCGTATCTAGATGAGTAGAAAGTAATTTTATTGCTAACCTTTTGAATGAAAGAATAAATGGCGAAAGGGAAGACGGAGGTGGATTGGGGTTAGGACATTTTAAAGCTAAATGTGGGTAGACCAGGAAGTCAAATAACAATCGAGTCACAATCACGCGAGAGGCTAGCATGTTTTGACATCCCCTCCCTACTTGTATCGATCTCCCTGCTCCAGAGTAGCATCCCAAACCAATCACGTCTCTTTTTTTCCTTGTCATGAACAAATGCACAAAACTCGAGCTTTGTCTCTGGCAATTCTAACAGAAGATTTCATTCAAACCCGAAGCAAACCTGACACGAAAATAGCTATTTCGCTTTTAAAGATGTCGGTACAAGTTACTCTCCGCATTATCAAGATTTTCTTTCATTAGCCGCGTGAAGATGAAACTCCCATCGGGGCCTCAATCACAGTTCTTAGGCTTATAAGGCTGACACTTTACCACTGAGCCACTTTGACACTACTTAATTTCTGAGAAGGTGAAAATCTTATAAGAAAGAAATAGTTATAGCGATCTGGACTAGCCGATGAAACAGACATTTTATGACGTAAAATTGATTTATTAGTATTTTTATATTATTTTTTCCAGTAAGAAAACTATCGCATTCAATCCAAAAACTCGATGTAGAGATTTCACAAGAAATACATGTTCTGAAGTCATCCTGAAAAAAAAGAGCATTTTTACAAAAGGTTTGTGTGGATATACATGCATGTATGTGCACGAAAGATCAGATAAATTCAAATATGTAAGTTCAGTTGTTTCCAAGATACGAAACGAAAATTTTCATAAAACTCATTTACATGGCATTCGCTATTACTGGTTTGATTTTTTTTTTAGTACTTGTTATTGTTTTAGGTGCATCCTCTTTTCAGTTGTTTCTCGCAATGTCATGAAAAGAACATAAAATGCCAAGGTCAGTAGGTACATAGCCACTCCCTTTTAATCATTAGCAATAGTGAATAGAGAAAGTTATGTAAATGTAACAACAAATATTTGTTTTTACTTCCAACCTAATGTGTTACGATCGCTTTAAAGAAGTCGCGGGTTCGATTCTTGTTTACTGCATTTTCCATCATTTCCCTTTCACTTGTTTCCTTCTCGTCGTTCAGCTGGATAAGTTTTGTAACGCATAGCTGTGCCGGACAGATGGCGCGAATGTCTACTCAATTATCCTCGTTGGACACTAAGAGAGCTGCTTGTCGATAGGTCATTACCGCCAATAGAACGGTTCTTCACACCTGGAATTAAGGACTTCCAGGCGTCTGTCCGTGGTTCCTTGACTACATCCCTTCCTCCTAGGGATAGAAATCAATATAGGTCGTAGTGCACGAGGAATATCCCTTCCCTTTATAACCTTAAGAATTGGTGTGAAAACTTTTGCTGCTACCAAAATCTGTTTTGCTCTAGAAAATTGTGTTTTAAAAGGCACAGAACGGCAACAGCGTCGTCCTACTTGTGAAACCGGTCATGGTATTGCTTGTTCAACGCGATAATTCCATTTCTCTTTACGTAAGAGACAAGAGGGAGAGCGAGCTGCATTTTCATTAACGAAACATGCTTTTGTTTCTCATCTGCAGTTGTCATGCACATGATAAACCGCTTGCTTCTGACACTGATACACCAAGCTGACCCACATTCCTCCCTTACTCATCGCACTTTTTTAGGTAACATCCCGTGCTCTGTCATTTACGCGTCAATCCTACATATGGCAACTGTGTTTGTCAACAATTTCATATACTTTGATCCCGGTGTTCTGAATCTAAATATATATATATATATATATATATATATATATATATATATATATATTTAACGTATAATTGCTTGCCTTAGCATTTCTTGTGTAAGGACATCTTGTCAGCTGTTACGGTTTACAGTTACGTAAGTCACTGAAAATGAAGAGGGCTTCAGAAGATTTTCCCACAAAATTCAAGATACACTCATGAAAATATCTTAAACATGTGGTATTTTAAACTAAATATTTAAGAGTCAATTTTGATAAAATCGAATACTTCGACATTTTTTCTTTTCACAGAGCAATTTGAAAACCTATCTTGGAAATCAGGAAACTTAAATAAAAAAGTATGGCATTTAACGACTTTTCTTTTTCATGGCTATGTTTAGTCACACGGATCTTTATCTAAAAGCGCTCATTATTCATGGGACCTCAAAATGTGCATTTACAGCCATATCTCGGCATCGAATATATGGATAGAAGCTCTATCTTCTGTAGCTACTATGTACCCAGTAGAGAAAGTAAAATCACGCAAACTGTGAATTTCACTAAGAGTAGAATACCAAATTGGGACATTAGAGGTTACATGTTTCGAAGCTGTTTAAAATTGATTTCCTCAGGTTCTCTTTTGTAATTTAAAATTTGAATTCTTCATATTTACTTCAGAATTAACTCAAAATGTTTAAATAAATAGTATAAATGTCGTGTAACTTTTCATTTGTTATACTTTGAAACTGAATAAGTACCAAATAAATTTGAATAATATGTGTTTGAGGAATAGCCCTCACAGATTACTTAACTTTATCCAACTGATTTATTAGCCAATATTTATATAATTATAATAATCTAAAAGTTATGTGGAACACATAAATTTCACATTTCTGTGCTGAAGAAGTGATGCAATTTGCAATAGGAAGAATCTGACCTCCCAACTGTAGGAAGGACGTATATACAGACAGACCTACTGACACACATTCTGCCGTTGCACGCTGCCAGAGCTTCTCACATCGTGAAACGTACAAATTTCTACCACCTGTTTCAACAAGTTATATCACTAGGTTACGTTCGGCAAGGGATTTTAATGACTTGACGTTACTAAATCATAAGGACAGAGAAGAGGCAATGTTGCTGTGTGGGATGTTGAGAAACAAACTCTTTTCCACGAATCACAAGCACTTATTGTGAGCACATTCCTTTCTTCTCATAGCCACTCGTTACTTTCTCTAGTTGGCTGAGAACGTAATGCGTTCTACCAAAAATTCGATAAAGATTCCACTGAAAGTCCCTAAAAATTAAAAGAAGGGCGTTTTTCAGTACATTTGTTTCTCTGGTACACTATACAGTTTAGATGATAATGCTAGAAGTTGAATTATTATTTTGGGTTTTTAATTTTGACTGCAAACGAATGTTTTATCCAATCACCTGATTATGCTTGAAATTAATTTCTTTACCACTTAATTACTGTACACGTATCATAAAATGACGCTGGTTGCATGAAGTTTTCATAAAACCGTTCAGAAAATTAGACTTGAGTTTAATATTTGGTCGTTTTTACATTAACTCAAGAGAGAACGGTCCATAAGGAATTTTAGGCTTTCTTTTTCAAATCCCTTCAATTTTACAAATTACTGGAAATAAAGTACTTCTGTTGTACATTTGTATCCGTAATTTGCCTTATACCTTAACGCTTCATTTTAGCAGCCTATTAGTTATTTAAACATTTACTGTAACAAAGCAATTTGCGAGTTTTAAAAACAAAGAAAATATATTAGGTGTGTATTGGATAGAGGAAAATTATAACTGCTTGGTAGCTACCAACATCTAAACCCTGAGTGCAAGTTAAACAAATAACTTATTCAACTAACCCAATGTTTAGATAGGGATTAAGATTACTATGGAGGGGATTCGATAGCGAAACCTGTGGTTTCTGTACCTCCCCGGGAGGAAGGATGAGGCGAGAGGAGGCAGCGCGCCCGACCCAAGAAGTCACGACATAGCGGAGACACCCCCCGACACTTGTACTCTGTAAGAGACCACCAGAGGAGGATATGAAATTATAACTGAAATTAAATGGAGTGACAGGAAATTCGGGAGATGACTTGCCTGGCGACCCGGAAAGCCCCGAAGAAACCACGGGTCAGATAGGTCGGCCACGGGAAGCCTAATGTTTAGTGTTAGATGCATTATACTTCAAAACTTCGCCAAATTTATTCAGTAGGAAAGAAGAAGAAACCAGTTCTTGCCACAGGTTCCTTGAATATGCCTAATATTGTAGAAAGATATAATCTATTTTTGTGATCTTGAACTATATAAGGTGTACAATTATGTAATATAGAGACCTACAAACAAACATTGCTGAAAGTATTTGGGCCGTAGTTCCCCAGCTGGAGGCACGAAACATCTTCCTGGTTTTCTTTCGCTTTGAAGCGTAAAAAGTGAAGGAAAGTGTGTCAAAATAACAGCCCACTTCTTGGCCGTGCGGACATGACCTCAAGCGGCAATCATCTACTGCGCACGCTGATATTAATTCACACATTTTTGGATAAACAAACGCCATTGTGTCTGAGATAACGAAGCTCGGTTTGCAGCTGCACTACGACATTTTGAAGTGGGTCGTCATCTAAAACAGTGGTTCCAACTAGATGGAGAAGAAGACGTCGACTTTGGAAATGTTGATGGATTTAACTTCGAGATTTCGTTTTGCAGACGCAATATGCATTTAGTATCTCTGCACACCTGTTAATCCATCAGTCTTTCACTGTGTTTTCTTTGTTGACGATTCTGTGTTGCCGTATGAGAATTCCGTGCCAGTGTGAAAGAACAATTAATTTCCATTAATTTACCTAATAGTGGTTAACTATAAAGCCCGGGCCTTAAAGTACTTACGCGTTGTAAGTCGCCATTAAGGTAGTTGTCTCATGTGTTTATGAGAACTCCTAAGTGGATTACCGGAAAAAACACGAGTCCATTTGGAGAATTTAATGTCATATCGGCACGTTGGCCATAGTAGCTCAATGGTTAGAGCGGCTGGACGGAGACCAGAATATCCGTGCTTCAAATTCCGGCTAAGGCATTGAATTTTTCAGTCTGACTCTATCTTTCCAACATTAAGGTCGTTTGTTCCAAGACCCAAGACTAGCGGAAAGTTAAAATTTGAAAATTTGTACGCTTTTCATCATTTACATGAAGCTGGAGTGAATCCAAGTATGAAATTGTTTATTGTCATAGTACGATTTATGTCTAAATGTGTTTATACAATAACTTTGTTGTAATCGTTTGCAGATCAAGTATTGTGTAAAACTTGTTTAAAAGTAGCTTAATTGGCTCGAGGATGTTAATTCACTGCCTCCGGTCGTGATCTAACTTGACCCTTTCGGTAATAAAACTTCACTTTTATAGCTGTTATATAACGCTTCATCTGATAATTCAAATGTGCTCTTAAAATTTCCGCAAAATTCTAACTAATGCCCTTGGAAAGTTGTCATACAATTAGACGCATATCAGAATTCTGAAAACAGGTAAGTTTATCCGAGTAGCAATTAAACCTACATACTTTTTATTCAAAATGTCTAAAACTGTATACTTTCGATTTTTTTTGCCTGGTTTTGTTAGGATTTGTAAAACACATAAAAACCAAAAACCGCGAAACTTCAAAATGATATCCTGAGTATGACGTTTAAAACCAGCTTAAAAGGCTTTTACAAAGGGGACAAGAGTCTGATATCTCCCAGAGTAAAACTTTTTTTTTTTTTTTTTGGTGTGCCCCTAACTTCAGAACATGTAATGACTGAAGTGTTTTTGAGAGATGGCCTAATGTTTGAAATTCGCGACGTTCCTTCAGAGCTTATCTGTGGCAGACCGCCAGGAATGGCCGTCCTACTGACTCTACGGGTCTATAACCAAGATCACGCTAGATATACTGGTGAATGGGTCGAAAGGTCCATTATCCTGTTCGGATGTTATCATGGGCTCTTGGTTAGAAAAAAAAAAGTTTGTGGCCAAGAATTTCTACATGTTGCCTCTTCGTCCTCATTTCTGTCTCACTTCTCTTACTTTCTCCTCTTCCCCCTTTTATTCTGCCTTGTTTGATCCTGCACCATATTTTATTCTTTAACCTTTTCTCCATTTTTTGCCATTTATTTGCCTTTTAGTTTGTATATCGCATATATTTCACTACTCAGCACCTTTTCTTGTAGTTTTCAACATTCACAGCACATAGTTCGGGGGAAGTCTACGGTTTCCGGCCCCCCTAATAGATATGTAAGCCCACAGGGTGGCAAGGGGAGCCAGTCAGAGTCATACGCTGCTGAAAGCAGAGATGCTAAAACTTCCAGTTGCTATTTGTTTACTTTTACCAAATTTTTAAGTGCAACTCAATAAAACCTACCCTTAAATCCATGCCAGTTTCAGCAGTATTTCAAATGCGTCAACAAATACCCTTTCAATTCATGTAAAAGTTCAAGTCTGTAAGTGTAACAATTTACATAAAGATCGTACATTTTTTTAGAAAGCTTTTCGTGGAACCTAACCTTAATTTTACTGCACTTTCAATCAAATGTTAAATGTATTTGCAAAGTTTTTATAAACCCTTACACACAGGAAGTTAGCTCTGATAGTGCAAACAAAGTTTACGGGTGCTTCAAAAACATCAACTTTGTAAGACATTATTTACTTATTGTTCGTCATAAACAGCTACTTCGAGGGCGTTAGATGTTCTATTACTATTTTAATATAACACAGAATCCTCCATCTTTAAAGTAGTAAGAATATTTGTGATCTGAGATAATTTGGAAACAATGGCATGTTTGCTTCTCATCATTCGATGGTGTTAAATATATAAAGAACCATTTCGAATGTTTGAAATAAAAATGGAAATTAAGAGAATATTGGAGCATGCCAAGTAAGACATATTTAAGTAGTGCCTGGCTCATTTTGTACGGGTATTAGGGCAAAGTAAAACTAACTACAAATTCTGGTATGATACACAAATACTACTTTTTAAACGATTCTGATCAAATTTAACAGATACATTATTTTTTTAAAATTACGTCCTCCAACGCTGTCATATCGGACGATGAATGGAATGGATGAAATGGAGCTTAGAGTTACCCGACATTCGTCTTTCAGGATAATGGAAAAACCTGGAAAAAACTTATCTAGGTAACTCACCCTGACCAAGATTCGAACTCGGGACCTCTTGAACATGAGGTAGGCACGCTACCATCCACGCTATCAAGTCGGGTCACATACATTAAGCAACATATAAGAACATGTAGCAATATGTCATAGTTTATTTTCTGGGGCAGGTATGGAACCCAGGCCTTCCGAGAAACTTGGGCATATCATCCTTTACTCAATAGAAGTAAAGTTTCTTGATAAAATAAAAATAACTCGATCTCCTCTTTATTTGTGATTTTCTTCCCTTCTATCTTTTCTTTCCTTATCCCCCTTATTTTTTTTTTTTTTTTTTATTTATTTTATCCATCGATCAGCAATTATGCTTTACAGATGTTTGGTATAAGATATATAGGAACAGGACACATAACAATGGAGGTAGCCATGAACGACTCCTCTAACTAAATATGGAGGATAACTGTAACACAATTGAGAACTTAAAGTCTGATGGTAGTAATCACGTGTCTGAGTCATCTGTGCTGGAGACGTCACTCAGGAGAAGATCTTGGGGCAGTCTGCGCTTCAGGCGAGTTGGCTGGCGAGTGCGACAGCCGAGACGGTAGGTAACAGCTCCAGGGACCTCCTGGAGATTGTAAAAGAATGGACGTGCCAGGCGTCGGATGTATTGGTGAACGGGTAGAAGACCAAACTCATGGTGAAGCTGCTGGTTTCGGATGAACCATGGAGCGTTTGTAACCGTGCGAAGCACCCTGTTTTGTAGTACCTGCAGTCGGCGGAGATTAGTCTTACTGGTGCCACCCCAGACTGGAGCTGCATAGGTAAAAATAGGACGGACTAGAGATGTGTAAAGAAGCAGGGAGGATTCATAACCAAGTGAAGTGCGCCTGTTGAGTAGAGGGTACAGTTTTGATAGCCGGGCAAACGCAAGCGTAACAGACCGACAGATGTGGGCGTTCCAAGTAAGTCGAGTGTCCAGTAACACCCCAAGGTATTTCACTGGCACATTGCTTGGTAACCATGAGAGCGGTTCCCCCAGCAGCCGTAGTGATGGAGGATCCCTATAACCCCTTATTTTGTGACTTTCTTTTTATCTCAACATGACATAACATAAAACTAATTAAGTTGTTTAATGCTGGTTACGCCAGCAAATTTACAAGATAGTATTTACGAGAGATCTAAAAATGGAAGGCAAAAAATATGACTGAGTTTCACGGACAGAAAAAGTCAGATCTGCGGAGTAGGCTGTAAATCATAATGGTGACTGTAAATAGCCATAAAACTGTTAATATCTCTCGCTTCGTTTGCCTACTCGTTGACGGCTGGGCGAAGTTTATTGCACAGCGAATTCATTTTACGCTTGTACCTCAAAGACTCGCGTCTTCCGAGTGCTACCGGATGAGATATTTGAGCTCTTTTCAGGGCCGCCCCATAGCTTGTACTGCAGCGGAAATAAATACATCATAAACATGGCAAGAGGCGAAAAGATGCAATACTTAGAATAGCACATGTAGCTAGTAGCTTTAATGACTTTTACTTGGAAGTGAACACTGAATGTGTTGTACTGGTATGTCCTTTTAAAACTACTCTCACCACATGTTGCATTTTAAAGCCCATCAAAATGTCACCATGAGATTTATTTACATGTTATTTATCTGATCACAGAACACTTTTACTTTCACTTTAAGAAAACATATTTAAATGAACATACTCACACATTTAAAATTTTAAAACTTATATATTCCTTTAAAAATTAATAACTTTTTTTTTTGTTGCAAAGTGGAAGTAAAATTTCAGATTATATGGATGAACACTGCATGACCTGTAACATCTGAATGCGCGAAATTTGTTGAAATAGAATTGTGAATTTCAAAATTTAGACAGAATTGTTTATTGCAGTGCCATATCGATTGCACAATATCAAACTATGATATTTTGGTTGTAGTAACAGCAATGACGAAAATGGATTTTGAATTCAGACCTTGAGCATTTTAGTGCAACATTCCAAATTTTAGCAATTTACATATGTGTCTTTGGTACCCAAATTCAAAATACAAGTATCGAATTTTTAAATCCGATGTAAAAGTAAGAGATATTTTTAAAGGTATACTTAAATAGGTCACAAGGGATTAGCTTGTTCAGCATATATACACTTAATTATAAAATTGTACAGGCACTTGAAACATTTGTGGAGTCATTAATTTTTCGGTTTCTTAAAGGAAAACTACTATATTTACGAAAATACATGATTAACTAATATTTGGCTGTCGAGATTTATAATTCAAATTGCTTCGTCAGCAACGTTATCATGTACCTATCTAACGACAGACTATCAAGATTTTAAAAAGCATCAGAATGAGGTTATTCTAAAAATAGAATAAGATGAAATGAATATTATTTTAAATTCTAAACAGGCTGAATTATTTTATTTTCAGTTAAATATTAACTATTTCTGGTTATTTTAGTAATAAAGTATCACTCCAAAAAGTAGATAAATACAATAAATGTTTTATATACGTATTACGACCCCATTATCAATTTCCCATGTATTATTTATTTCCTTTGCAAGTAATGAGAGCTGTGATTCAGTTTTTACTTTCCAGCCTCTACTACAGTACAAAAACGGACGGTTCGCTCTCTGCTTCCCTAATTTGACGGTTGGATAGCTGTGTGTTACGGACATTTTTGTCTTAAAACTCAATGAAATTTGAGTCTCTGCTGAGTTTTGAAGCCCGGTGTCGCTCGCGCTTCTGCTGGTGGTCTGGGAAACCTAATAAGACATAGGCACAGGTACAGCTTATGCCTGGCATTCCTTGTGAAGTAAGTGTTTAACCAAGAAACATATTATATTTCGTGACCGGGGCGCTGCAAGCGAAGAGAAGGCGGTCTGGCAATAACAAGGCCAGCTGGTGCGTCACGTGACAAACAGCGGCGGCGGTGGCCTGGTTCTTTTTTCATCTGTACTACACGATTTACTGCACTAAGGTGTTTTCAATTTTTATTACACTGGTTATCGCTTCTGAATTCATCATTAGGTGGTACGGTAATCGTTTCTCGGTATGCACAGTCCAAAATAGGATTTCTTGTTTTAATTGAAAGTGAAACAGCGGCGGTTTTTCTATTACGTGCTAAATATGATTAGCTCTTATTTGAGCTTAGTTGTTTCGCTTTACATTCCACCGTTGTCTACATTCGTTGTTATCTTGAAGAAATAAAAAAATGAAGAAAGAAAGGAGAGAGAGAGTGAGTGAGTGAGAGAGAGAGAGAGAGAGAGAGAGAGAGAGAGAGAGAGAGAGAGAGAGAGAGAGAGAGAGAGAGAGAGAGAAAGAATCGGCAATGCAACGTAAGCAAAGGCTCGCGTACTGTGGCGCTGTTGCCCTTTAAGCAAATTTAAAATGAAAATCAATTACATAGATGTTTATAAGGTAGTAGTCATAAACTGAAAGCACTGAGTAACCGTGGTTCAAGTTTCAAAAGTATCCTGGATCGTTAAGTTTAGACTACGTTATGGGAAACATGTTTCGATTAAAATATATATTCAATGTCCGATCACCATTTGGTAAGAACAAAGATGAGTGCACCATTTTTCACAATTACATTATGCTTTACTGGACATTTTCGCACATTTTTATATATTACATCGAGTTTTCATTTGTAAATTACAAAAGCGTGACTTCGAATGTAATTTTTCTGCGAAATAAAGTTACCTATATGTTATAAAATATTAGTGATATTCCAGAATGAATTTTCCCCATGATTAGGTATAGTCCAGAAGATGCACATGTTCATACTATGACGTCACACTGTTTCCAAGACCTGCCGTTACGCACGTAACCTTTTCCCGGCCTATACATTGAACTAGTGTTCTGCTATCTGTCGCTGTTTTTGTGTAGATAAGAACCCTGTTTAGTATCTACGAATTTCCATAAATGTTCGCCATTTTCAGATAACTTTCAAAAGTTTTAACGACAGAGATAATACCTTACTTTTAATATACTACGCGTGCTTCATTCCATCCTAGCATTTTACGACTTAAAAATTCAAAATTATTAAATATTATTTAGGAAATTTCTTTTGATTCAGACTGCTAATGTAAATGACATATTCTCACTTCTATGGACTTCCTATTTGAAATTAATTCTTCACCTTAAAGTCGTTTGTATAAGCATTTATGTGTTACACTTAACTAAAATTTCTGCATCTTCTATCACTTATTTCTATTACTTTCTAAAAAATATTCGCATCAAATTGTCCGTATTCACTTTATCGTAATCGACAAACTTTTGCAGAAATAGGTTTCCTATATGTTAGCTTCCCATTACATCGCGATGAACAACTAAATAGCGACATCACTTTAAAAATAATAAAAATAAAAACATTTAAATTTTCAATGGATATCTCCGAAATGCTTAATGTAACAAGAAACATTTAAAATATATTGTGTTTTTAGAGAGATCTATATCTTTGTATTCGTTCTTTTGTATGTTTAAGTTTACCTGTAATTATATGAGTATACTATAGTAAATATAATACAGATCGCCAATGTGATAAACAGTTTCACCATATTATTATAGTGAGATATTTTAAAGTTCATAGGTAGTCGCGTCACAGAGGTACGGAAATTCCAGTTCCGGGTTCGAATATCCGTCCAATTGCTGGAGCTGCCTAGAAATGGCAATAAACAACCCGTTGACCAAGCAGTCTTCTAATGTCCGCTGGCAGTACTCTTTAATTTGAGCAAGCATCCATACCATTTGTAAGGCACCGCCAAGAACCTAAGAGCATACTTGCAAGATGAGAATGAAAGGGAAATCATAGAAAGGAATTCGTGGTAGATGAGCACCTCAGCACTCTCCTACGGACCAGGGAAAATTACGAAAAACCCAGAGAGAGAGAGAGAGAGAGAGAGAGAGAGAGAGAGAGAGAGAGAGAGAGAGAGAGAGAGAGAGAGAGAGAGAGAGAGAGAGAGCAGTTCACGAGAATCGAACCCAGAGTCTCCCAAATGTGAGCCCTACTTTACCGTTCAATAACTTTTGAGAGCAAACTCTCATTTGACGACGAAGACTTGTGGCACCAGAATATGATGTATGTAGCGACTCATGTTACAGTCACAGTCTGCTTATTAAAGTACCTGACAAGTCGCCGTTAGATAATGGCCTTCAGCTTTCCTGCCTTTTAAACCGGTCACCTTCGGCCTTCTACGTCACGTATTGTCTCACTTTGGCTTTGATATTTGAAATTCGTTCGGGAACGTTCAAACACCATATCAAAAGTTTAAAGTTTTATTTTCTAACTGCACCCTTGAATTCTAAGATGTGGGGCTTTCCGACACGGCACCAGTGAGTTATGGAATTCCCTCTGGGGTTTCCCATCTTAACCCACTACAAAATCATACTTTACATTTTCAATCATGTAGCTGAAAATTTAATTATAACCTTATCTCACATAAACATGGAGCGATTTTCAATTTTACTCTATATGCTTTTTAGTTAAAAAGGTGTTACGTTCGAAAAATAATGTTATCATCCAATACCAAATATTCTACTATATACCATTGCCAAAATATTATTTTCTATATCAGGCTCTAAAGAATATACTATTTTAACTGTTTAGCTACCAAACTTACCCTGTTCAGAGAAAGAAACTAATAAACCCAACACTAAATGTTTTCCAGTTCCTTCAAGGTGTATGATGTATTTTCTTCATCACTTTTATCCTCATTTTCATTAATATAATACGGACTCTAAATTCTCTCCGTGAAGAAATAAATGGCGACCGGTCTAATGTTTGTTTATTGCTGTCTTTTAACCAATCTTAACCTTGTTTTGCTAATTATTTTCAAGTTCTTAGTACTGGGAAAATGAACATGCCATCTCCGACAGCTCGCTCTAAATTTTTCGTTGTGCGCAAAAGACAATGATTTCTAAACTTGTGCTTTTTTTTCTGGGCTAAATTGTACTGCACTACTTTTGTGTTTCGCTTAACAAAAGAAACATCCGAAAAAGCAAAAGTATGATTTGAAAACAAGTACCTCTGCCTTTACATTTAAAAGTGTACGAAGACAATTTAATTTATTGTACTACTTCAATTTTTATGTTACAAGAACTCTTTATTAACATGCTAAATAATTCAAATTTTGCATAAATTGTCACACCTATGAACGAATGTTAAACTAAAAGACTAATGAAATACATTTATGAGCGAATTTCAAACCATTACACTTGAAATTATTCCAGATAATACAATTTGGAGCACTTTATAAGCGAACTCAAATAAAATGATACTGTCATTAACGGGCACTATGAGAATTTTAAAAATGTAATTTTAAAGACATTAGCATATCTGTAATCAAATATGGTTATAATTAGGATCATGTTCTGTAGGTGACTTACGATCCACCCACTCAATCAAATTTGATCAGGAGTGGAACACTTTACGTAATATTTTAACAACCCTCCCCGATACTTAGCTGAATTACTAAATCCGCGGCAACCGAACGTGCATCTACCATTAACGAAAGTTGCTTAGAAAGTATCGCGTTGCATAATGGCCAGTCTTGCTTGTACCATTAAGGATGTTGCAAAGCCTTGTGTTTCGATGTCTCGATTATAGTATTTCACCTTGGCAGAGAATGTAAAGACATTCCCTCCACTTTCCATCTTATTCACAAATTTTAATCAAGGTTAATACAACTGCAATTAACTTGAAAGGGTTTTAATGAAAACCTCGAAACTAACAACGTATTGCTTTTGAAAAGCCATTGCCATATAACACTGATGGTTTCTTAATTAAGATCCCCGTTTCGATTAACAAGTGGTGGAAGGAATCACTAATTAGATTATTCAGAAGTCTGGAATAAATTCACACACTGTTACCAATATGACTCCGTGAAAGAAAAATCAACTGAAACAATTGCAGATAAAAGGGTATTTTGGCCAGCCTCCCCCATTCTTAACCTTCTTGGTCTTCATGAACCACTTATCTTCCGGATGAACCGAACCTTTTTTCCCATCCCTCTCGGCATCTCTTAGCAAATACTTAACAATGTCTTATCAGATCTCCAAATCAATTACTTCAATTCTTTTTGATAAATCTCAGCACTATGTTTCTCATTTCATCATATTCAATCGTTTTCCCAACTTTGACATTGCAAAATGAGTTACATATAATTACTGCAATAGATTAATAAATGCAAATTATGAAAATAATATAATTTGCAGACTTCATATATAATATGCAAGTCTTTTTTAAAAAAAATAATACGAAGCGTTCGGACCTAAGTTTTCCCTAAATGTTTCATGCAACAATTGCAACAATTGAAATCCTAAATAGACAGTCGAAAGTTAAAGAGCTCTAAAGAGCGGAATTAACTCTGCGATAATAGGGATTTAACCCTGAAGTGTTTAGCAATGCTGACGAACTATAGTTTACAAAAGCTGTAACAAAAAGGAGGGTCCTCTGTTCAATTTATGCCCCGTTTCAGGATTCAATATCGCAGAAATATTTTTCCTTAATCGAAGAGGAACATACTTGACAGGAATTTAACAGACCATCGATATAAATTCTGGACTTGCAATAAAATAAGGGATTTTGCGGTTGGGAATTGTCACACCTGCAATGTTTGGAAGACAATTTGCCTGTTAGTGGTCAGCGCTTACATGCTCAGACTTGACGAGCAACTTTCTTTGACCTACTGCTTTCACTGCTGGACTTGTGACATACTGCAATAGTGATGCCATTAAAAGGGTCGTGACTTCAGCTCTCAAAAGGAAAGGCGTGCTGGCTTTGCTTTGTTTGGATGTAAGGAACCTGTATTTTAGGAAGAATCTGATTGATGATGAATTCGCCAATCTTTCTCTTTATTTTCTGTATGGCTTGTCCAAAACATATAAAGTAATGCACTACAATAAGAAATTGGACAAAAATTGTTTCGAGGTCTGCTAAACATAGAAAATAAAAAGGGAAGAAGGAAACAACTAAGGATATGGAGGAACTGGTATGCGAGCTCGTAATTGAGAAACAAGAAATCAAGCAAATGGCTCATTTTAATGATAGGTTGGGAATATTTTAAGGATATATTTAAATGGGCCAAAATTGCTAACACCTTATAAGAAAACTATCGGAATCAGAATCTTTTAAAATATATCTGTTTTAATTTCTTCTTGATGGCTGCCTGTAAATATTGCGTGTTACAATTATTTTAATAAACAAATGTTATTCGTTTAAATAAAATGCCACCTACAGTTTAAACATATTCTTCTATGGTAATATATTTTGGCTCACTTGGGCCTTCTGTCACACGCAGCGACCACAACTAGATATATAAAAAAGTGTAGCATAAAATGCGAACAAGTCATAAAAATAGCATGTGGTTACTCTATTTTTTAAATATAAACCTTGACTAATGTCACATTCCAATCGACAATTTCATAATCCACATTCTAAAGTTAATAAACGAAATGGTTTAGATCTGAGGTATAGCTTTTTTTTTTTTAGGAGAAGATAGATTTTGCATACGGAAAATAAAATTGAAAAAAAAAAACTTGAGATAATGAGTCATCGTCTACCAGAACAGTCATGTAAACGGCGCAGGGTTTTAAAAATGGCGACCAAATATGTCGCAACAGCCCAAGGAAATTAATATTAAGCGGGTGTGCAGTTTGAAGATAGTGCAATTCTTTGCACCAAATATCAAAACATTATTTTACTAAATGGCTGAAGTAGGTAACACTTTGGCCGCTCCTTAAGACAACAAATAGGGAATGATTTGTGGGAAAGTACCAATAGAACTGTCCTTAAACTCCCAAGGTAATACAGCACAGCAGTTGTGACAGGCAATCCATGTCATGCTTACATCGTTTTTCTTGACATTAAACATTTCCAAATTATATAAAAATTTAGCAAGCTAAATCTGCTTTAGTTCACCGTCTGAACGATTTATTTTTCTTTCGCACAAGGCAATAACCATTATGACTAATAAAAAACGTTGAGTTTGCTTCTCCCTTCTGCACATAAAAGGGACCGTATTATATAATTCAACAACATTTCCAGGCATATAGTAATATATACAAGAGTCGGCATTTTATGGGATATTTATGAACTGGTAGAGACTAGAAACAAAATAATAAGACTATTACACATTTTATTTGCTTCAAATATGACAAAATAGCCTATGTTGTTTATTATATATTACTTCTTCCGTGCACGCAGAAATGTAGGTCCCTAATTCAATGTTTTCGAATCTCTTTCATTTTACTGCAAATATTGCGTTTGTTTTCCAGAGGAAATAAAAGGAATAAGAACTAAGAGGAGAGAATAAAAGAAGAGAAAGGATAAAATTAAGCTCGGAGAGGTGGAAACAAGGAAGGAGAGTCTGTGCGTGCCCAAGTGGGAAGCTTTTGGGATATTAGGTAAACCAAATGTATGTCACAGTGGGAAAGAGAGAGCACGCGGAAGTTTCTGTACACGATAGACCTTCACTGCAGCATTGAAATTTCTCTCTCTACCACCGTTTATCGAACACTTCCGTTTTACACGCTGATTCTACTGCGCCGTTAAAAAACCGTGAATAATTACATTAATTCGCAACATAACAGCAGGAAACAGGAGAAGCTACAGTAGTGATTGCAGAAAATAAAGTTTGTGTTACATTCTCTACGTTCATTCTGTACGTACCTAATGTCTACAAATATTCTTCTAAAGTTTATTTTTTATCCATTGCGTACAAACGCGAAGTCAAACCTCTGTAGAAATAATTTCATTACATTAGTCTATCGCTAAATGCTGGCTTTGAAATTCCATAGTCCTTCCAAGGTTTGCGAGAAATAATTGAATAGCGACAGCACTTGAGAAGCTTAAAACGATAACATATCTCGGATGTTACAAAACAATTGAAATAAATTCTAAGAACCACAGTAGTTCTTAAAGTTAATCAGTTAAACCTAATTATACAAAATTCGTTCTGAATATAAAGAGTTTCAAAACTTATTTCTTAGAACATGTCCGTAAAGCATTTAAAGATATACTTAAACATAATGAAGATATGATATTTTAATAAAAGCCGTTATAACTATTTTTGAAAAATTAAAAAATGTCGAAACATTTTACAAGTAAATGGTAGTTTATATTTAAGGATGCTCTTTAACTTCTGTGGTTCTCATACTATATTGAACGTGAAATACCGTTTAATTTTGCTCAAATGCCTCTTTAACAGTTTGAGAAATTAGAAAGTTGTACCAGCTATAAGCATAAAAAGATAAAAATCCTGATGAACAAGTTAAATTACTGCAATGAAAAAGATGCACCATGAAAAATAACAGGAGGCTGACACCAAAAACACAACTTTTAATAGTGAACCTTTGAATAAAGAAATACGTAGGTAAAACAAATGAGGTGGCTTGATTTGAACCTATCCTAATTACGTAAGCATTTTTCACAAGAATTTAGTTTGTGGAATCATTATTCATTCAAAATTTTTTAAGTCACACGTCGTTCAGCTCGTCACCGAAGGTTTGCCATGCGTATGTCATAGCTTGACGATACTGGGTGTAAAAAATGTAGAGAGAGAATCATAACAAAATATAAATGCAGGAGTAACGAAGTAATTCTTAAGTTAGTGAAATATCAATAACACTCTTCTTTTGTCCCTGATAAAAATACATTACATTATTAAATAAGAGTACTTACTCATTTAAATGACTAATGTATCACATGTTAAGTCTTTTGGGAGGGTGCATTGCTAGGCAGTTGCACTTCCTTGCGCCAGCGCATCGGTCCTGTTAATTTCAGCTGTCTTGACATCATTGTTGCATCATGTTGTATTGATTAGAAAGTCGACCGGAGTGTGCGTATCAACATGTGTCTGTTATCTTGTGGTTTGGGCAAACATGGCGGAAGCCGCACGTGATAAGACGCTGCCAGCCCACAATTTTAATTCATCCATCTATTTTTAGAACACGTACCAGACCCTAGAGCTGGGAGACCTGTTCTGTCAGCTGGCGAGGGTTCGTAACCTGAAGCCTGTGTTTAGCACCAGTGATTATCATTATTAACGTCTCACTGTAGTAAAATGAGGGCTCGTGCTGCAGCGTGTATGTTTTCAAAACTTCATTGTACTGTTAAGTCTCTCCCCTCAACCTCAGAGTAAACATTCCCTGATGTCTCATACTGTAAAGCTGTTTCTTCTTTCTTTCCACTCTTTTGGTTCCTTCGTAAACAAACGCATTTATTCGTTCTTTTTCTTGTTCCATTTATACCCCGTCTTTGACTGCAATGGTACTATCTTCTTCGGAACATATCGCCTATTGACGATGGTATTATCTTGTAGACGTTGGGTTGCTGGTACTTTGGATTGTTAATTATTAGATCAAGTACACATTTACACTCTCATACTTCCCATACATTCATACTTCCAGACTCTGGGGAAGACGGGGAATCATCTTGGAATCAAACCCGGGACCTCTCGCACGGTAGGCAGGTCCTCTACCGACTGAGTTATGGGGCCAGCCCTCGTTCCTCTTTGAAAGAGATCTAGTGCCAATTATATTTATGGCATTTACTGCGATTTTCTAGTACATAAAGCATAGTTTTTTTTATTGTTTTTACCTTCGCTATCCCTTACCACAATTCCGTTCCATTCCATTTTACTCTGCTTGTACGGAGAACAGCAGGTCTCTGGGATTAGACGCCAGTCCAGGAGAAAGGGAACTTTGTAACCGAGAGACTGTCCAGAATGGGCGATCAGAATGGTATGAGAATGAAGAAAGTATAAAAGTGATTATGAAATGCATGATGGAATGACTGGCAGGGGAAACCAGAGAATCCGAAGAAAAGATCCACTCAGAGACTGCTTCGTCCACCACATATCCCTTGGGATATAGGATATAGGATTTCTGCCAAATAATCGTTTCAATTTCCTGAACATAATTTAGAATATTTTAACAGTCTTCAAGATACCGAATTTAAAATACAGCTACAATTTTAATTTGCGTAGTGTTAATAAATTAAACTCGTCTAATTCAGCCATCTTGTTAGTCTAACAATATGCAATGCAACACGTGTGCAATAGCAAATACATACACACAGAAACTGCTTCATGAATGCAATACAAATACGACTTATTTTCACGCTTGGATAATAATTAAACATATATATCCCTGTAAGTTTATATTTCCACACCTGAGTGGACTACCTGACGTTCGACACGCCCATGAGGAATAGTTTTCAGTGTTATGCGGGAGTGAAGCAGGCAGGCCGTCGGTTCCCAATGTCGGCCGGTGAAGGGACACAGCGGCGAGGGGAGGTGGCAAGGACGGACACCTGTCTAGTGCATGACCTCCTTTCATTTCACTCCGATCTTGCAACATGAAAACTCTTGTAGGTGTATGTACCTAACAAGCGAACGGAAAACGCTACTCCATTGTTTTATCCGCTTAACGGTTTATTTAAAAACAGAATCAATTTTATAAGAGAATTATTCTAAGGCAACATACCAAAGATGTTTAAATACCAGTAAATAACAGTAAGAATCCATGTGCATCCAACGTCTAATCAAATTCAGCTAAAATATTATATGGGAGGTTAAAGTATAAACATATAAAATTCATCTTCCGACATGTTCTGAAATTCCAAAATTTGGCCCGTTTCAGACACGTTATGACTGTGCTGGTTATACGGAAGAGTTGCCAACAATGAATGAAAAACAGAGCGAGGTAATAGAGATCATTTTAATTCACGCAAAATATTATTTAAAAGCCTCTAGGGCACAAAGCGTATATAGCAGAAGGATGTTTCTCATACAAAGAGTAGTAAAGCAGTTGCACGGAAGGACGACAAGGGCGTAGCCGATCTATGAAACCAAATCTTAATAGTCCCAGGAAAAACTGGTTCAAAATAATGGATAATATATAACATTGTTTGGAAGAGCTATTTTCTTGAGTTTCGCTACTGTATTACTACATATGGGTTGGTACTTCCCTCCAGGCATGCACAGTTGTAACAATATCAAGTACTTTGTTGATATTTAACGATTTATTTTGTATATATTACAAGAACGGGGTGAAACGGTATGTCAAATTAATAACACGTACTTCTAAGTTGTGCAACGATACTGAATAATAAATATGTGTATGGAAGAACAAATTAATTAGTGCCGGCTGTTAAAAAGCAATCTCAAGCAAATAAGTAATCGACTAGCCATGACTGGTAGCACTACTGACCAAGGCAATGAATAACTGGTGTAGGAAGAGTTACGTTTAAATACTGCATGAATTAAATCAGAAGTAAATATTAGCAAACAAAGGAATTTATATGGTAAACGCCAACTATCAAATACGTTCAGAATAACTGCAAAAACATATTATAGAGATCAACAGTTGGTATTAAACAAATTTCTCAAAATGCAAAACCCACTAGCGGAAAAAATACTTTTGTCAAACACAGATATTTTTACAAAAGTTAATGTGTATATGCCAATATGCATGGGTCATTCAAAAACTAGTGGCAACACTGCGTGCATTTGGCGCTATCGGCGGTAAATCATGTAAGCTGATAATAATGAAAAATAACAGCATCTAATGTTTGTTAGCTGTGAATTTTGAAGACAATAAGACATTTTATTAAGTTTAATCGTAGGCTGTTATCTTTAGTGCTCTAAAAATGTTTTATTTCTTGTTAATTCAAATGTTGCCACTAATTATTAAATGACCTATGTATATCATCTAGTTGGATGAAATTGTGGTTTCTGATATAAACCGCAACACAAAGTGAAAATAAAAAAAATTATCCTTTCTATTTAATAATGTTTATTTAATGTTTCGCCTTAATGAAGCAATTCCTTGTATCACGCCGTCCAGTTAAGGAAACTTCCGCATCAGCTTCACTTTTACCCGTACTTCGGTTTTCAGTCGAACGAAGAGCTAACGTTATAAATCATGCAGGAAACAGAGAAACAAATAATAATAAACATTAACGTGAATCTGCTTTGGATACGGACGAGCTTGTTCCGCAGGAGAAACTTTGCAAGCTCCGAGCCAACTGCCAAGATTAAAGAAAACAAAAAACGCCCCCGTCTTTCTCTTACGCTACACAAAAGGGGCTTAACAAAAGAGGCAACCATTTAAATCAACTCATATTATAAAAGAGACCCCAGGCATTTTCTAGTTATTATTCTCATTGAAAATTAAGATCATTGTAATGAAAATTTACTAGCTGTAAAGCGAAATTTATCTCTTGGTCATTAACTTCTCCTCAAACAACGGTACATTTGAAACGCGTTACTGTTACACAGCCAGGATGAGATGAACACATGTCCTTTTGCTTTCTTTCAGTACCGGAAGTCGACAATTAGAAATCGTCAAGATTCCGGTTCAAGACTTGCTCTAGGAATGGCGGGACTGTCAATTTTAACCTTTCGCTTAGCGAATGACATTGTACACTTAAACAAAATACCGGGTGTTCTATTACATTCATATAGCTTTCTCTGCTTTTTTTTTTAACAAATTTGTTCTAAGCAAAATCAATTGAGATTAACATAAAATAGAATAAGACTTTCCATCTAAGAAATAAGTATTCGAAAATCCAAACCAACACTAAACCTAGTTTCGAATAAACTTGCCCCATATCCCTTAAAGCTCACATGAACTAATCGCCTCTCATTTGTTCCTTTCGTGGCATAGACTGTTGTGCGGTAAAAATGAATTCGTTATTTAACATGATATATCAGTATGTTCGAAGAGAATTGCCAAATACATATACATCTTCATAACATATGAATTAAATATATTACGTAACAGTTAATATATTTGGAACACATGTTAATTCTTAAACGAAATAAAGAGGAGGTTCATTTGCTATTTGTTTAAATGGCTTTTATTCTACGTGATGTGAAAGCACCGCATACGGCGCCGAAAGCATTACACAATTAGGGTAAAGGGGAAGGCTAGCACGTGGAGGGAAACATCTCAGCGGGGCAAAGTTATTTGAAACAAACCTTAAGGAAACGGCTAACCTCACAAAAATGTATTTGACAAACATTTGAGTACTTTAATGAGTTTTATATTTTTTGTGTACCTAATAAGGCGTTGTTTACCTCTTACGGCTTACCAGTTATAAAAAATTAATTGTGAATGAAAATTTCTTCAAAATTCAAGGTATATTTTATTTGACATAAAAAGCTTAAATATCTGGTATTTCAGTGAAAATCATTAGAGAATTTTTTTGAGAAAATAACTTTTTAAAAAGTTTCCACGTTGGGGTGCCTTGGAGTTGAGAAACTTATTAAAAATCTTGTGTCACTTAAATACAAATTTGGTTTCGTTCATTTTGGAATTATGTTGTTCTCAATTTAACATATTTTCAGTCTAACATACAAAGTTTAACAGATAAAATCTGTATAATCGACAGAGAGCAAACAAAAACATTGACACATAATACAAAATCTGCTCTGAACCACAAACATTACCGTTATGTGACAATAATAACTAAACAACTAAAATAATACTCGATGTAATACTATTTCCGCAGTAGTCAGTTTAAAAGCACCTACGGACATTTAAGTAGTAATTATCGCGTACATCTGTTACTTTATTCTCGTGGTTTTTCTCAGTAACAGCATGGTTATGAATGAGTCATTGTGACCAACAAACTCCGCCGTCTTCATTTTCATATCCAGTCTTTATATGGATACTCTGCGACAAGTCGCTGCTGGAATCTTGCCTTCTGTCCTGGTTTCGTTTCCCGGTCATACTCTGGTGATTTTAAGTGAAAGTTGGTCCTATGCACCTGCTGTCATCTATAAACAAATGCATGCAACTCAACAATGTTTATACAATTCTTAAACCTAGTAAGTTTATGGTGCAGGTCAACATAATTATGACTATGTATACAAACTTGTGTATACAAGTTACCAAAATAAAATGCTGATTCCGTGAAGATAAAATCCTTCAATGTCCCCCTTTACTTCACCGCCCCCATAAAATAATTAAATGTTCACTGGAAAAAGATCAGGTGTGTTCAGAAATGCAAATGCTCAAGTTGGCCATGAAGTTATGTTAACCAGGTGTGGAAAAATAGCGAGTTGAAAAAACTGAACAGACAAATTATAGTACATTCGCGATCTATTAATATAGTGTGTTTAAGATGTGATTATATACATTTAAGACTACAAGACTACGACTTTTATTTTAGCATAAACAATTATGTCGAAACAACAATAATTTAATATATGGGTGAAGTCGGTCATTGTGAGAATGCCCACATCTGCTTCTTTACGGTTAAAAAAATCGTTTCAAACATGTAGAAATATGTTGGGATAATTACCCAGGTAGAGCGCGCTGTGGTTCTCAGCACATTTTCTTTTCATTCTAATTTACGTGCTCGAAAGCAGTGGCGGCCGATAAAGGAGGGCTGCGAGACTGCAGCCCCCCAGAGCAAATTTTAATTTTACTGTTGTTGCCTTAATTGCTTAAATTGAATAGATTACATCAAATAATATATATTACAACAAGTTCATAGACTGTGCGGCAAGTTCATATGTGAAGCCGCTTCTCCCTCTTGGACTGCCAGGACAACTCACTAACGTGCATATTGCTTCCATTTTCCCCTCCGCTTGCCCCACTTCACGTTTTGACCTACGGTGCGCCCCATAGCTTAGTGAACGCACTGGACTGCATTGCTTGCAGTCCCAAGAGCGGTGTAAGTGCAATTTCGTGCGGATTTTCGTGAAATCGAGTTTTTGAACATTTTCAAGGTAATTCAAATATATTCTTGTTTCTTGGCAGTAAAGTATATTCAACTGTGACTTTTTATACTGGTATCAATAGTGTGATGGTAACAATGAGAAATTTAGTCAAGTATTTAAAGTCGCTTCATTTTGGCGTTTTAACACTGCAAGAGAAATGTGACATTAAAGTACGAGGAAGACCGATTCCTGTGTTAAACATTATTCAAAGTGCAACAAGCTGCCAGAAACAATATAGCAGGTGTTTCAGTCCTGAAATTTACACGAAATATGAATGGATATGTGGCTGTGAAGTCAGCAACTCCCTGTTCATTTTTCCTTGCCTTTTATTTGGAATTAAAGACGATGCAGCCAACATTGCATGGGTTCAAAAGGGAGTTTCAGACTTGCAGAGACTGAAAAATGTCATAAACATGAAATGTCCAATAACCATGTTAATAACATGCTTAATTTTGCTACACTTGGGTCAGTAAATGTACAGACATGTTTAAGCCAAGGCTATAAAGAATCAATAGATCGCCATAACGATCAAGTCCAAAAAAAATAGGGACACTCTTATAAAGATAATCAAATGTGTAAACTTGTGGTTATCACGAGCTACCCCTAAGAGAGCATGAAGATCATGAAGTGGTGTTCAGGGGGTTGATTAAATATACAGAAAAAATTTATTCCCGCCACTGCTCCAAAGTTAATATCGGATTATGAATGAAATGGGTAAATGAGCCAGGGTTCATACAGCTTACAGTTACCCAACATTTATCTTTTAGAATATGGGAAAAACATGGACAAATCCTTATCCAGTTAACTCACCCTGACCGAGACTCGAACTCGGGACCTCTTGAGTGTGAGGTAGAACGCAACCCACCAGCGTGCACACAGCATTCGTTTTAAACTGTAAAACTTTGACAATTCGTTATAAACATTATGTACCAAATCTTTAATTTTATAGTATTTACGATATGTTTAGTTTGCTAATATGCCTTGTGTGCCATACAGATAACACATAGTGTAATTTCCAGCAAACATGCAGTGCAAATAAAGAAACAGCTGACTGCAGTTTGCAAGATGTAGGATAAGCAGTAAAAGTAGTTCCGTTTATAAAGCGACACATAGTATCCGGCTATTAAATCATCGTTACGTAGGTGATATTATAGAGCACTCCTGGATGAATCATTAACATTTTGCTATTTATACGTGAAGTAAGGCTTGTTGCTCGAGTTCGCACGGCCAGCTGTAATGCCCCTCCAGGCTGTGAGCGAGCGGGGCTATGTTTAGGAAGTATCCAGGTGGCTGTGGATTGACTGTCTTGTCTAGGCTACTGGGTCGCGTGGCAAGAGGCCAACCCCGGACATTCCAGCCACAAACGTGTCCCCTTTACTCTCATGGAGTGGGTCTTCTAAACGATATATTCAAATTTTATCAGCAACAATAAACACGGTATTTAGAACATTAAAATCAGCAATAATGCCACACAGCCTTAGTACAAATTACTGTCATCGATACGGGAAGGGATGCGGTTGAAATCCCACCTTCTGTGGTTTTCCTCTCCTTGTAACTGATAAATCTGGAAAGTACCCTAAACTTAGGCCTGGAACGTTTGCTTTCCAAATTTCCTTTCCTTCATATATTATCAGTGTTACTTCCTCTAGTGGCATAGCGGGTGTTCCACAAACAAAAACGTCTTTTCCCCCCCTCAATACTAGCAAATAAGGCATGGTTCGAACCTTGCGCAAAGCATTTTTGCATTCAATAATGATAAGAAAACGAGTGACGTTAAGTTTAAGGATAAAGGTGTAAGATCAAATAATTAAAACTTAATTTCATTGGGATGCAGCGCTTTCATACAGACTGGAACAGAGAGTTACTTCGGTACGTCAGCAGTTATTTAACTGTAATCTGTGCCAATACTGCACGACTTTACTTACTTTCGTAAGGTTTTCTTTTGAGCTCGACATCATTTATCAGCATCCGTAGAGATAAAAATGCGCTAAAGCACACTCATGTTTAGATGCCCTTAGAAAGTGGTCCTTTGCTTTTCTGAACAGATGAACACCAGATCTGATATATTTCAGACAAGCGTCTTCTGAGGATACAAGGTGATGAGAGTTATATAGCATTCGTGTGATTGTCACGCAATATTTATTTATATGGCCTGTCTGCTACTCTTAAAATAGGATGCAATAGCAATAAACACTTGCATAGAACGTGTTTATTTATAATGTTTAACTCCCATTCTTCTGCATACAGCATCAAAGCGGTGAGCACCGATTACACAAGCAATGAAATATTTTAGGAAGGGAGATATTCTAGGCCTACTTTTAGGATACTTTCCCAGCATTTGCCATTTGATAGAAATGGAGAAAATCTGGAATAACTCTCAGTCACAGAGGATGCTCCTGGCGGGATTTGAACCACGAACCTAACAGCTTCTTTGGAGGCATCTCCTCGCTCTTTTTTAGGGGTTTCAATTATTTGAACTTTCATATAAAGGTGTAAAATAGTGAACCTTACTAAGTACTTTAAAAGATGTATATCCGGAGAAACCTGGCAGTAAAATTTTTTCTTGGATACAATTACAACCCTTAGTGCAACGAAGAAAGTAAGTGGTCTTCAGTTCCAAAGCGAACTTTAGTATATGAAAGTAACGAAACTTAGGAAAATGAAACTGAACGGGTAAACCTTACTGAGGTCATAGTTTTAGGTATAATTTAATTCTTAGTGTTGTAAAGCACCTGGTTTCAAAGTAATTCCAAATGAATAACGTTTAACAAAGGAACCATATGGAAGCAGAAACGGTCATTGCATCTTGTACGTGTGTAAAGAACGCACGATAACGGTGTGGCGAATAGAAACCTGTTTTATAAGCTAAGTCCCTGTACCTTTGCGTGTTTCCATGGAGAACTCCGACTGAGCTAATTAATGCCAGTTAATCACAAACGTCGCATCGAAAATCCGCCAGTGTTTTGTTATCTTGCGGCTAATTTTGGAACGCGTTTGCAGAAACAAAAGAGCAGCTCTCGGCGGTACCTTGTGTGACATTAGAAAGTCAGATTATTTCGTGACAAATGCATGAAAGTAGTTATAGCGTTCCTGAAGTGCAGAAAACTGCCTTTTTTATTTTCAGTTTCTAGGAATATTTTTGTATAAAGGCAAACGAGGTTGGCTTCAAGAGCAAAATTCAACGAATTAAAGTGTACCTTTTGGAAAACGTATTAGTTTTATTGTCTAGACGTGCGCGAGAGAAAGAAAACAGATTTTAAATCCTCGCCAATGACATCCCCTTGTTAAAAAGCATTCGTTAATCCATTCAGTATTGTCATTTATTATCCTCTTATTTAAAGGGGGAAACTTTTGTAACAAAGGACTTATTTTTCTAGCATACACTCTCCTCTAATTACACAAAACATACATATTAGCCCAGCGAAGTCATGTTTGTGATAATTTCCGTCTCTCACACGTGACATAACTAACAATAGAAGATATTTGCGCGAAATTTTGCGAATTACGCAAATAACCCACATCGCTCTTTGTTTTCAGAAAATGAATTTTATTTTTGTAAAATAATGGTGCAAAATTTGCAAAAATCAGTATGAAAGATGGCAATTTAAAAACCTGTTTCAGAAAAAAGTAATGAATTGCAAGCACTGATGGGCAGCGTTTATTAATTATTATTATTATTATTATTATTATTATTATTATTATTATTATTATTATTATTATTATTATTATTATTATTATTATTATTATTATTATTATTATTATTATTATTATTATTATTATTATTATTATTATTATTATTATTATTATTATTATTATTATTATTATTATTATTATTATTATTATTATTATTATTAAGTAAAATAATTTTAGAGATTTTATGTATTTTTTTTATTTGAATCGGTGAAGTGGGATTTGCAGATGTTCATAACTGCCAGCCACTTATAACTGGAAATAATAGCAGTGCCTAATTTACTGCTAATTTCATAAGTGTCTTAAAGGACTTTCAGAAAATGGACAGTCTAAACTTACGTTCAGATGGTAAATCTGTACTATAAAAATTCAGTTCCGATGATGTTTGTTGTCGTCCTTCGAAGTAAATAATATATGAGAAGAATTTTTGTAAAATGATGCGAAATTAGGGAGTATGCGCAGAGATTGAAGGATATTGGATCTGCCAGTTTCCCAAACATCACTGAAGCATGCACTTGCATACTTGCACGTAAATCACAGTCTATTATGCCGTGCTCGTTTTTCTGCAGTGTCAGCAGCGTGCCGACAAGAGTAAAAGCACATTTAGAACACTTCTGGCATTTATCTAAATGCCTTTGTCACGCTCTCTCTCTCTCTCTCTCTCTCTCTCTCTCTCTCTCTCTCTCTCTCTCTCTCTCTCTCTCTCTCTCATTACTATGCTTTTTAATTGGCTTCGATCGCCCGGGTTACGAGTGCAGAAGGCGTAATCTGGAAACCGTTACACTAAACAGCTTCCACAAAACATGCCGTAAACAGAGCATGCGCATTGTATCTCATCGATATCATCCCCCTCGACTAGTTGCACGCCCTTCCGACAGAGGGCTCTCAGAGTACCGTCCATAATGTTGTTTCCTCTCTCCAGACATTTGACATTCCGCCACCAGAAGGAATCTGCATCACAATGCGGCGAAGCATCATTTGTTTACTCGTAATGTAGAAATAACAACTAAATACAATTAAGAAAGAATTTTATTATTATGTGTTCTAAGAACGCCAGTTTTGTAGAGGAGCTATGAACCAAATGTAATCTTACTAAAGACTTGTCTACAACGTTACTTCCCGTATTTTAATTGAACTTAATCGCATTACAATAAGATGAGTAACCAGCGTTCTCAGGTTCTTTTCCCCGCTGGGGTGGGAAAGGTTTTCTTGATTTAGAATGTAAAACGTGTTTTGTGATCAAAATGAACAAACATCCACATGCTTCAGATCTCAAAAGTCCCCGATGTGGCCCTAAATGTTAAAGAGGGTCTACCAATAAAACAATTACAAAAATTAAAAAGTACTTCGTAACAAAAATGTAAGTGAAAACTTAAAATAACTCAGATTTCACTGCATGTAATCACTTAGATTATAAACAACGGTTGCCTATAAATATACAAATAATCTTCGTGAAATAAGTACAAGTTAAGAGTTATTAAATCAAGCACAAGATAAAGTACAGAATAAACAAATGCATCATACTGTTGCACAATGGGAAAAAGAGACAGTAAAAATAAAACAAATGAATGCAGGAGATTCAACATAAAATGCATACCACCTTTCATTTTCTCTGAAATTATTTACTGCATTTTAATTTCCGCTTAGTGAAATACAACTGAGAAACCATTAAAAAAATTACAGAACTCGATATATAACATGTTTTAAACAACCATTTCCAAAATATTACAATGTTTGTTCTCCCACCTCCCACCCGCCGCCTCTACGCTCGTGAACCGTTTTTATTTAATGTTATGCTGACTGCTTTCTTGTCCATAAGAAAGTTGTATTACCTAATATCATTCGGCGGCTTTATCTGCCAGTATTTGGTAGTTTACGTGCAAATTCGCTCCGTGTCACTGGGCACAGCTAATTAATTCGCTGCGTCCAAAGTTGACATCTCAGCGACCTGATTTAGTCGTTCGTTGAGCATCTGAATTCACTCCACCAGCAAACACAGACATCCAATGAAATGAAAGCATACCTAAAGATGTTATCATTATTTCAAGTTCTTAGGAAAACTACACCAATCTGTTAAATTCAATACAGTTTAGGCGGACAGAGGAAGTTGCCAGATTTCACTCTTGAATAACACTGCAATTCTACATTTAATAGTAGAATATATTTAGAAAAATAGGTAAACCAGTATAAATAAATATTGGATATGAATACGTTCTACTACAGACATTTAAATGCCTTCAGATATCTACAATGCAACTGAAAAATAAAGGAAAAAAAAAAAAGAAGTAAGAAAGGGTAGAACTGTGTCCAACTTCAATTATGTGTACCAAAACAATGTGTGTAGGTAAATAATTTCAGTATTTCGTTTAAAATGTGAGTAATGCTCAGTGTGTTGCAAGAAACTGTAACAGTATTTCCAACAAAGCAGTTTTCAACCACTCGGAAGTGATTATGTAAACAAAGCCAACTTTGCTGACCAAGTTCCTTTTTCTCGAGAAATTGACCTCCACGGTAAGACAAAAGTCATTGTGATTTTATTTACCAGATGAACATGACTCAAACTTCCTCTTGACGTCAAAGAGTTAAATTCCAGTTTCATTGAATCACCAGTCGAAGGTACACAATTTACCTACCCCTAAAAATCTTCTAGCATAAAATAATTAATTTGTTTTATGCACCCTAACAAACTTTTGAAATCTAACGGTATCAGGATATCAAGAAAAAAGATGGGTGCAACCTTTTTTATCAAACATTATTATAGCAAACAATACAATTATACAAATTATACAAAGTGTATTTCAAAATACATCTTTAAAAATTTGACATTATAGAAGATAACCTATAGAATAAAAATAAATGTTTTTCTTTTCATATACGTTTCAAACACTCGAACAGTTAACATTGACACTGAGAAAGATGTTCGGTTAATGAAAAGCACTGAGACATATTAAAATAAGGAAATAAAATATGCAATTAAAATGTTTCCCCTTGAGCTAAATCTAATTAAACATAAAAAGGACAACTTAGAAGAAAATTATCACATAAATTTCTTGGTTATTTAAAAGAATAATATATTTAAACTTTTATGTGCAACAAAACCATAAAATAATATTAAAGCATATCGAAAGGAAGTGTAAAACTGTTATGTAAATACACATTTAAAAATAAAAGTTCGATGAAATTTGCTGAAAGGTTTTCAAAGTAGACTGTTCAATTATATACAATGGTATTGAAAAAACGGCCTTTCCGTCTTTCAAATTTTGCAGCGGTATCACATCATTGGGCTAGACCACACGTATGTTATTCTAGCAACATTGTCAGTATTCACTTAGATCCGTTTAACTTGCTGTCTTTCCTTAGATCTCCAGTCAGACAAAAAAACTTTGGTTGGAGTTAGCTGTACAAACAACTATTTACGATCTAGGGCGTCAAGATTTTTTTTGCAAGTGATCAAATACTAAACTGCTCTGAAAATACTGTCTGTTGCCAACGTATAACAACAGCGTGATAATCAAGCAGAAGGAAAAGTGAAAGTGGATGAGACTGCCTCTCTCCCAAATAAACCTTGGGTAACCCTCGGCCCCTATTATTTCCTCCACGGTAGAGCTTGTTCTTTTCTCCCGGGATCCAACGACAAAAGGCTGCTGGCATCTGCTCAAGTATGGGGGAGTGAGTCTGCGGTGATTGATTCTTTCTGTATTCTCTATGCTAATGAAATCACTTACTGAAGTTTAACAGCCTTGCTTAGACATTCTGTGTGCTGCTTGTCCACAAATTATACAAATCTGCAGTCATTTGGACCACTCCAGTCGATGGTATACAAAATCTTACACAGCTTTTTGAAGTAATGGGAATTTCTGGCTCTTTAATATGGACTTTTCTTCCCTTTTCACAGAGTAAACTTTTTCTTACTGACTCATCAGCAGCGTTGTTTTACAGGTCATTGATAAAAATGTACAACATAACAAGAACAGGGTGATCCATAAGATAATGCTCGAAAACTTTGTTAGTTGATGAACAGCTGTATTATGTGCTGCCATTTTGTAAAGCTTATGATAGAAGTGAAGTTAGAAATTCTTGAATTGTTGTGAGGAATGAGATGATGTGACGGATAAATTTTTGTAAAAGACTAGCGAGTACATAGAACATTACGGGATCTGAAGAAGTTTGTTTTACTGTCGAACCTCTTAGTTCTGTGAGAAATTCTCATTTTGCATGGTTGCGTCTACTCTTCATAAGAAGATAATTTTCAATATTTTAAAGCAATTTAGTGGCACTTTCAGTTTAGCCTCTTTAGGCTTATCAGAATTTTCATCTATGTAAATATTTACAAAGCTATTTTTGAGTAGGAGTAGTGGGAATGAATGAACTCGATAGTGCGTTATCACTGAAAGAAAGCTTTTTATTCTGTGTACGGGACATATTTTTTCTGATAAGGGTAGGTCGTATCCATAATAAAAGCTTCAGTGTTCTTATTCTTAAATGTAGAATCTTTATTTCTTTATCAATATTTTGTATTTTTAGCTCGATTTGCTGTACTTGTTTACTTATTGACTGCCTTCTGCTTTACGCACTTTCAGACCTTTATTGTTTTTTGGCATCAGTGGTAGAAATGCTTAAAGATGAATTTGTTCCATTACTATTTCAGTACTTACAGTTTCCCTTTATGTAAAGTCATCTTCTATATCTAGTTATCCATTCTCTTGATGCTCATTAGAATTTATATTATTGTTATCTAAAGAAGAAATGTGATACCGCTGTGTCCATATGTAGAAAGAAAACTTTCACAGCACTCGTACTTTTACGTATAACTCAGTATATTAAAAACTAGGCTTTAATAATAATAATAATAATAATAATAATAATAATAATAATAATAATAATAATAATAATAATAATAATAATAATAATAATAATAATAATAATAATAATAATAATAATAATAATAATAATAATAATAATAATAATAATAATAATAATAATAATAATAATAATAATAATAATAATAATAATAATAATAATAATAATAATAATAATAATGTCACTGTTTATATGGAAGTCATGGACACCTCTACCAAAAAAGGAGTAAACTTGTCATCATTATTCATACAAAAGGAAGAACCAAATTTAATAAACATGGGATCTAAAATTGGTACGTTTTTAAAAAAATGGTTTCAAATTGCTTTTATAGATTCTTTTTTAAATCTACAAAGCAGAAAATAGAATTACAAGAATTACCATCCCAAAATTCCGTGTACTGGTCATCTGACGTTTTTATGGATATTTAATACGAGAAATAAAATAAACAATAAAGACATGCAATTGCACATTTGAAACTTTTCTGTACAAGAGTTAACTTGATTATACGAAAGTTGTTTAAGTGTACTATAGCGGACCCTAGTGGTGAAATCGTTGCATCAAAATGTTTTAATTTGAATTAGTGAAACTTGTTCGTTTTTTTTTTTTTTTTTTTTTTTTGTCTTTGCCTTTTGTCATTTGTTAGTATTGTCATTGCTTATATTAGACAAAAGTTGTGCCTCGTGTACCAAAAATTATTTTATGGATCTCTACCTATATAATTAATCACATAAATTCACAAAACCCTAATAACAGTAGTTCCATGATGGCATACATTCTATTAAAGCAAAAGAAACAAAATAGTTACTCAAGCTTATGATACAGGGAGAGTGTACTCAAAAGTATATACTATTATTTACTCTCAGCAATAAGTATACTTTTCCAGCAATAACGTAATATTTTACTTTCAAATAAGTTTTTGCAAAGAAATATGCGTATAAAATTTACCAGCTATTTTTCCACGTGTTTCCTTGTCTCAACTTATGTTACATCGTAGAATTTAAAACGTATACAACCATGTGTTATCAATATAGCCAATATTTCTATTGTAACACTACCAATATGTTCAAAATCAACATATCTGGGCAATGCTAATGAAATTTAAACGGCAGTAAATAAATGTAGTTGATTTATGAATTAAGGGTCATGAATGATATCAATATTACAACAGTTCATTCTGTTAATTAACGTGTATAGCGAAGTGCACATGAGCAGACACAGATGTCGCAGTATTATTCATATAACCAATGCAATACAAAAATAAACGCTTGAAACAGTTACCTGCTCAAATCTGTTAGCAATAAATCCCTCGTGAAGCGTGTTTTCGTCACGTTAAGTTAGATTGTACAGCCCAAAACATGAAATGAGGTTATGTTACACCGGGTACTATTTGCAATAATAAAATGCGCCCGCGAAGAAGGATTTAATTCTACAACACAGTAGTAAACATTAGAGTGTTGTTAAAAAGCGAACAGGATTCTGTGCTGGTCACGCAAACACGGCTCAAGAACCACATATTTCACTTGATCAAGGTTACTTTGTAAAGGATATTGAATAAATGAATACTAAAGCGGTAATGAGCTGCGCATGTTTTCTGGCTAATCCTGCTGACAAGAGAAGTTCGAGCAGCGAGGTCAATGGATCCGTCTTTATCACCACGGGAACAATTAAAATGCTGTGCAACAGCAAATAGCAAGTGGTTTGTTTGCCCCCGGAGATAGCAAAAGTTAATTAATGTTTATTTATTTTGGTTTTGTTTCTATAAAAACCAAGTCCTGCACCCTCATGAAACTTTCATCAGGTCTATTAAGGATTCAACTCGACCGTTGTGAACTTTCCATAGCTCTCCCCTCCCCTCACGGCTTGCTTCCGTCACAACTTGGTGATGGAGTGAGTGAAGAGGGCCGTGGAATTAAAAAAAAAATAATAAAAGAGTAGCACACGTGAACACATGCACAACTAGAAATCGCTTCATAGAAATGATTAGGTATTCGCAGTTAACGTGTATCGTCAGTTGGTTCGGGGGAAACTACAGACTGCATTACATCATAAATTAAACGCGTTGAAACAATTATTCACACTTGTGAAACAAGGGCAGAAAACATCCTCTGCATTTTAACGTTACTACACAAAAAAAAAAAAAAAAAAAAAAAAAAAAAAAACGATTTTATCCGAATGGCAATAAAGATTGGTGAATCACAGCGACCCTTTTCTAAATTACCAATCTCCTTTATTCTTCCCTCTGTCCCCACACTAATTATTATATACAAGTTTGTAAGGTTGAATCGCTGAACAGTTTCTAGGCAGTGTTAGGAATATTTTGCTACCTGAATATCTATGGTTCGTGCCTGGAAACCCTTGATGTTGAATTTGTTCAAACCTGCTTCAACCGTGCACTTTTATGGGCGGGGGGGGGGGGGGATTTAACGAAGCCAGGTAGATCATATACAGTGAGTGAACTAAATATGTGACCCAGTCACAGAGCTTAACATTTGTGCAACATTTGCCTTCTGAAGCGTAAGAGAAACCTGATAAAATATCTTATCTAGGTTATTTAAACTACAGGTTCCCTGTTCGATTCTCGGCTGAATCAGGGATTTTTCTTTAAACAGAATTATTTTCTGGTAGTGTGAATGCGAGTAAAAACCTAACAAAACTAAACTCCATAGTTCAGCGAGCAATAACACCAACAACTGTTTCTCAGCTCAAAGCCTTCGATGTGATCAAAAATGTTTTAGTGGGCTTTAGAACAGAATTATTAAACAAAAGTGAACAGAAAGGGGAGAACTGAAGAGAACAATTTGATTGATAAACTCAAGGCATAATAGGAAAGAAAACGAAAACAGAGAAAGGCTACATTGTTTAATAGTTATTAAAATAAGCAGTTATCATCTTCAATATTTTGGTATCTTTAATACGCCGGGTGAAGCGTGAACTAATTTTTAAAACTGGAACCGTTTTTGAAATATTCATAAAAATTAGACGGTGCACTTGCCATTTACCGAAAAATTGCTCATTGGAGTATTCGAGGATCAAACACGGGCTGGCAAGCAGGAATTCACACCGTGACGATATTCCCTGAATGTGGAGGCGAACCCGTGAACAAAAATTAGGATAATGCACGGCAGACTTCCGTCTGAATCGAATCCGGTTTAATTACAAACCGCAAGGGGAGAAAAACAAGGGAGGGAAAGATAGATTTCACGTAATTGTTACGCTTCGGCGGCCGTCCATGGCTCTGAGCCCCCTTTTCATCACACGATCCCAACCCAGACTTTAGCTACTCAACAGGCAAATGATTGTTTTCTTACTGCCAAGTCAAGTCACCAAAAATCAGCCACTGTGATGGCATCTCATAAAGCCACAATAATCAAGACTTTTTCTACATTTAATTTTGCAGTGATCAGAATATTCTCTAGCACTGGTTTGAAAGCTACGACTACAATTATTATAATGGCATTCTAAACGGTTACACGAAAGAGCGACGACCGTCAAAGCACACGGCTTTGGCTCTCATGTTGGAATGAGGAGCAAGCTGATCTCGCTTTATAGAAACCCTTTTTAATAAAAAAGTGTGTGTGTGTGCGTGCGTGTGCGTGTGCGTGTGTGTGCGTGTGTGTGTGTGTGTGTGTGTGTGTGTGTGTGTGTGTGTGTGTGTGTGTGTTTTTACCAGTTCAGGATTGCCGCTAGTTGTACCTGAGCTGAGCACGTGTCCGGATATAACCATATAGGTCTACCAAGCCGTTTGATATAAAATCGGTACAACATATTAACAGGAGTCACATGGTTAAAAAGTAAAAAGGCATTGACACGTACATTTCCGTTGCTTTACTCTACCCATGCCATATAATTTTTAATGATTCATTGTACAACAATATACATGATATATTCGCTATTTGATTATTGTATGTTTAAACAGCCTCTTTAGAAAGAAAACTGACGAAAAAGAAGAAACCATAGATTGATTGTTAATTCAAACGAATTAACTGCAAAAATTCTTAAGGCTTTATTTTTTTTAAATTTTGGAGTTAAATGAGAGTAAATATTCACAAATTTTTAATTTTTGTTTATTTCTTAATATTTTATAGTCTGCAAAAACTTCAAACTTTGTATTTTGCTCGCCATTTCAACATCTCAGTCATATTATTTTAGCGGCTCTTGAGAAAATAAATAAAAAAATGACACGCTTAAAAACACGCGTATTTATGTGATTTTTACATTTTGAGTTTGAAGACAAATTTAACTTTATAAAGATACTTTTCTGGCATTACGAGGGCCAAAACACATGCATTTTCGCTTAAATATCAATTTTTTTTTAAATCGAATGTAATATTTATTTGTTTATGTCATAATCGTTCCACTATTGGAAATCAAACTGATGTAAACATATGACGTCATTAACTAGGGATATCGGGAAATCAAAGCTCATGGCAGCTTATTAAATACATGCGATTATAGTTCTTAAATATATTAAACTTTGTTTAAATAAAATAGTAAATATGGATAATACGGCCGAAGAAAGATCTGTATTGCCTTCAAGGTACTGTTCCCTTCTTTTTGTTCCTCACAGCTAAGACGGAGGAATGCATAACGTTTAGTTTACACGGTCAGGTTCTATGGCGTAGAGGCTATGAAGAATGTAAATATTTTCTTTCTAATACACATAAGAAAGAGACACGCAGAATAATAAAATTAAACTATGCCAGTTGCATCTGAGTACGCTGACGTGTCCAATTTTATACGTAAATATAAACTTACCCCGTTCTTGTTTATATCTTCTATTCAAAAGTGGTTCTATGGAGAAGTAAACACAAGGTTATTCAGGGAAGGAAATGTGAAATATTCCCGCGGGTCCGCCCCCGTGGCCCGTGCCTGCCGTAGCAACAGTTGCCTCTCTGGTAGCAACTGCGGGTGACCAGCTGAGCTGAGAGCTAAAACCTGTTTGTGGCTTCGCGCCGCGCCCCGTCTCCATATGTCTCAACCGACCTGTCTTTACCTTACGATACAGGGTTATTCCCACATTACCTGATGCTCCCTCTACAAAGTGCCTTATCCCAATACATAGGTGAAATCTATTACAAAGGCCTTAAATGATACCTACATACTAGTGATGTATAATTTAACGTCATAATATGTCTATTACTGATAATACTTGGATATTATTTTACAGGGAATTTTAAATGCGCTTGCGCAGAAGGCCATATAACACTTTAAAATTTCGATATGGTATTTCTTGCAATCTTTCATCTTCTTTTCTATCATTTTACGGGTTCAAAATGTATGCAAATGTTGTTTAATTTCCTTGAAATTCTGTGAATAAAACACCTAAACCTCTAAGTATAAAAATGTTGAGTGATTTTGCTTTATCGGTTTACATGTACGGATATCTAATTAATATACTAAAACGAGTAAAAAATATTGTTTTTCAAAAACTGAAAATTCAATAATTTTTTTTTTTTTTTTTTTTCAAAATTTATTCTTAAATATTCGTTAGCGTCTACACATATATTTATATTAATAATGTTTTAGTTTTTCATCGCTTGGACCATTTTGATTCACTTATAAAACAAGTATTTAAACCGTGACTTGTAAGCTAGTAAATATATTGTAATTAAAACTAGTTCACATTTTATCTGGTTTGGTTTGCTGCTTGCGATATAAAAAAGAAAAACTTAAGTTCTTAAATTTAGTATTCAAAAATGTCAACTATGTGTAACAATAATTCAGTTATTTATACATAGCCAGGGTCTTTAATTTTCTAGAGAAATTTGATTAGCCACTCTTTTGTTTTCAATCTTCCTATATTCTAAATGGTTCATGTCTTCCTCTAATTTACATTGTTCTTATTACAGACCGTTTTCTAAGGAAATATTTTGGTGTAGGTAGAAGTAACCGCTTTCGAACATGTTTCAATTGTTTTAAATAATAGGAGAAACTGAGGGGACTGTAACACTATCATATGATTGTTATATTTAATATGGTGTTCCTTTATCAAAGTCAAAACGCATACTTTTATTTCTATCCTATTTATTAAACTATAGGTGCACGTATTCCTGCAGTCAGTGAATGAGTTTATCTTAGCAGTGGATTGTACTTAAATGAAGTTTCATCAAGAAGATGAAGAAAAAGACAATGCCTTGCATTTACTAGTTAATAAAATGTACAAGAATTAAGCTCTCAGTAAGTTAAAATACTTGAATATTACGTTTAAAAGCTATCTTTACTTAAACTATTTTTGTACGTTTTCTCAATATATATATGAATTAATGTTTGTATTGAAGAAGGATCCGCGGATGATGTTTGAGGACCAGGAAAGTTAAAATGTAGAAATATTATTGATTACAATTTGTTCGTGGTACTGTAGCAAGTTGGCCCCTCCCTAATCCGGCATGTCACGTTACATCTTTGAGCTGACAAACAACCGAACATAATATGGAAACTTTGACGATGCGACGGTCATTTAAAACAATTAACAAGGAAGTTCTATTTCTATATAGAAGATTGGAACCTGTTAGAGGGGCATATAGAATAAGCAATGAAGCCGAGTTAGAAAGAGTGAGTGAAGAGTCAAACGGAGAAGAAAGGAAAGTGGTTTGGAAGAAACGACTTGCGACTGAAATAGTGAATGAGAGAAAAGGTTCAAAACAGAAAAAGAAACCAGATAATGGGAATGAAGAGAAAACCGAAGATAGGGAGGTTGTACTATTGACACAAAAGAACACATACCCAACGCCTGTATTCATGCTAAGGGTGGACAGCAGCGCAAGAGGTTTTGCCTACAAACAGGCGTAATGCCTCCAAGACACATAGAGGCAAACGACGCTCGTATAGGACGGGCAAGGTCGGCGAGGTCGCTGATAGATGACCAAGATGTGCATGATGAACCCACGACCTCGTGCACAGACAGACGACCGAGTGGGGGTTGCTGTCTCTGAGTAGGCGTGTCTCATTGTGACGGCGGTTTTCGCGAGCTAATTGTCGTGTGTATGTCGAGACGGAAGTTCGCATGGGATGTTGTGGAAAGTGGAGTAGCCGCTCCGTTACCGGCGGTATGTAAATATCGCGCTTCCCAGGCTTGAAAAGGGGAAGACTGGACCCTCGTCCGGTTTTTCGTCGGTGTCAGGTTCCTGATCATTCTATATCAATTTATATGTGTTCTACATTCTGTATCCTTATGAAAACGAAATGGTTTTGAGCTGCTAACTTCTTTGAAATTGTAGTTTTAAATGACAGCCTGCAAATACCTTAAAATGATTGCATAATCCTTAAGGTATTACTACTGCAATTTTAATGTTTTACATCATGTATTATCAAGATATATGTTTTTAATTTAATTTTGTTGGATAATAATGTAACAATGCATCAACAGTCATTAAAATTTATATAAAGTATTTGAAAAGTAAAGAGAGTGTCGAATTTATAAAACTGATTTACCTAATTTTCTAGCGGTAAAATAGTGATTATAAGAACGCACATTTTCTGAAAATTCATATGGTGCTATAAGCTGAAATTTTATACTTTATGTGTGAAATACAGAGTTATAATTTAGCACGCCTATGTTTGTATTAGATAGGTAAGTAATATGTAATAACTTGATGTTAATACATTCTTCTACCATTTGTGTAGGTAACATCGATTGATAAACACATTTTTCCAGGAAATTTTGCAGATATACTAATCAAATATACGAGCTTTAAATCATATTTGTATTCACATATTCGCTAAAGTAATTTAAATGTTTGGATCTTGAGTGAAATGAGTTAGATCGGCAACACTGTCTGTCTCACACAATGGAGACCTACTTCAAATATTGTCACAAACCTTGTAGAAACTGCTAAGTAACAGAAAAAGAAGAAGAATTGCGAAATATTATGCAGCAGAATGATGATCGACCCAACGATTTAAATTGCCTTAAACATTTCTTTTAGGGTGGTATACATAATCCCAATAAATTCTGGAGGGCATATTACAGAAACCTTGACGAAACGTATTACGAAAACCTGAAGTACATTGTAGTATTTCAGAATCCCATAAAATTTGTACATAAAAATAAAATTTGTGCGAATCAATAAACTTAGGACCATATTATAGCAAACCGAGCTAATGTTTACTTATAAATCGGTTAGAAGATGAATTAAAGTACATGTAATTATATATAAGAAAATATGAATGCACAAAAAGTTCAAAGCTGAATATTTCACCTCATTGTAGTTTTCTAGAGTACATTCTTCAGGGGTTTTTTGCGGGGGGGGGGGGGTAGTTGCATTAGCTTATTTTCAGTCACTTTCGTGTAACTGCTGTTTTGTGGGTAATATAGTGCCATGACGGACAGATAATCTTGGTTGCTTAGTTGCCTCTTTGTACAATCTAGATATTTATTTGTCTTTCTGTTATTTTAAAGGCGGAACTTTGGGTCGTGATAATGAATACCCAATGCGATGTTTACGTATTGACTGGGGGAAAACGGGAGAAAAAAGAAAGAAAGAGAAAGAAAAAAAGCAAGGGGGAAAAGAAAACTAGTCAGCCTGACTGCTACACGGAATTTGACGCTACCGTTTCGATCGGTAATGAGAATTTTGTCAGGTCTAAAAGGAAACAGATGAGCATCGAAATACAAGTTAGAGAAAAACTAACCAAGAGAGGAAAGCGAACCCGTAAAAATAGCCACCATTAAAAAGCAGTAAATGTAAATAAGTATCAAGTGGCAAACTCAATGCAAAATAACGAGTGTGCATTAGCACACCTGCCTATGGACGTTATTCTTCTAGCTAACGAGAAACGCTGACCTAGTGTATAATAAGAGTAATGAATTAGGTTTTAAAATGGACTGCTTTTTACCGATCGCACTTTACATCTCTTTTTATTAGGAGTGAAATATCCTCTAGAAAGACTATACATTAAGAGCCTTTATCGTTGACTTTCCTCGTAACTCTACAAAAATATAACAAATTGTAACCTTAACAAGAAACTAATTTTGTACCATGCAAGCTTTTCAATGGCAGTTTAATTATACCAACATTCGATCACAGAGTATGTATTCACTGCTTTTTGTGGCAGCAATGCAAGAAATATACGGTTGGCTATGCAAAACAAATGAGCACAGAAACAGCTGACAAACGCTATTCGCTTCAGCCATGTTGTTAGCTCAAAATTTAGTGCGGGGTAAACAGCGGATTATTGGATAGTATTTATGAGGAAAGAAGCCTCATTATAACAGCCGCTGGTTAATAAATCATTAATACTGCAAGATAAACAGCTGATGTCTGCAAGGTTATCAGTAAAGCGACCTATTTGCGAATAAATTCACTAAAAGCTATGAATTTGTCTACTGTGGTATTAGCTAAAGTTTAAACATTAATTATATGGTATAAAAACTTAAAACGGCATTAGTTTCTATTACAGTTCTAGAAGGTTTGGCACTAAAATCATATCGCAATCACTGGTCGGCGCAGTAGTGAAAGTTAAGGAGTTTGCTGAAACAAAGATTGCGCATACCTTCGACTTTCTGCCGTTGAACAGCGACTGTCTTCTGTTAAATGCTTTAGCATTGCAAACAATAGAGAATTAACTGAACACTAATAACGACACAAGGTGCATTTATCAAGATGAATTAGTGTAAACAAGCCCAATTTTGAGTTTATGTAGCTGATAAAGGAAATTAATTTGTTTTCGCGATTTAGCATGTCACACCTAACTTGCGAGGTATGGTTTCAGTACTATTGCATTAGCAAACAGTTATAAGTTTAACAGAGGGAACTATTTCTTAATATGAAGGAAGAGGAGGAGGAAGCCTAGCGGCGGAGTTAAATGCTATATTTCCGGTACTTAGCCATGTTGAACAATAAATATACAGGAGTTTCAAACATGATTAAAATCCGATTAGATGACGGCATTTGTCCCAACAACTATAGGTTGAAAATAAATTGTATCCATTCATGATATACAGTGTCATTTTAAAATAGTTTTGGAACACTTAATATTTTGCAATCACATGTACGAATTGTGAATAAAATATCCAACTTGGTGAATAATATTCAGTAAAACAGTTAAAAGTCTGTAGTAATTAGAGTTCTTCAGATTTGTAAAATCTAATCTGTAAAATCTCTCGCAAGTACAAGCATAGTGAAGGGATAAGATAAAACATTAGGTTTTTACAGTACTATATGTTTTGTAAACGAGATACTATAAAATGTTAATATTATACACTATAATCTCATTTGGGAGATTGGCCGTAACTTGGTTCAGCTAATCAAATGCGTACATATTAAAAATCGAATGCGACAATATGCTGACAGTTGAGTATCAGCTGCGATAATCTCAATTGAACAGCTTTACAGCGACAGACGGCCATGATTGGTTGAAACGACGCCAATATTGAGATTCGATTGGCCAATATCAAATAAGTGCCATATTAAATGACAGTTTGATTTTATTCTTAGTAATGCTTTTAAAAATAAAATGTTACTAACCTAGAGCAGTATCATAACTAAAGCTATTACATTTTGTTTTATAATGTAAATCAATCAGAGAAGCAGCAGCCTATGACTACTCTATTAATACTTCTAAAAACTTTAGTTTATACTTGATTTAACACAAAAGTCCTTAGACTTAACTACTGAATATTTCCTCGTCTTCTAGCAGTTTTAAACTGGGAAGCGAACCTAGGACACGTACACAAGACCACAATGTCCCTACAGATATGTGCTTATGCCTCCTAATTGAAAACGTGGGTTATGTAGGAGAATATCTGATTAGCTGACTGTTATCGCGTTGTCCCGGTGGACGTGATAAAGGGATACATACGTACACACGCAGAGAACAGAAGAGAAGAGGAGAAGAGAGGAGAGAGAGAGAGCGAGAGAGAGAGAGAGAAGGAGGTCAAGCCCACAAAGGCAGCTAGTTCTGGGGGGACGTCAAGACCAGTTAAAAGCCAACAACACGAATCCATACGTTAAAACCTAGTACTAACAAAGTTACAGATGCCTGACTTAATGAGTAATGATTTTCCCCGATCTGTGAAATACCGTCTTCCTTATCGCTAATGACCGCTCATTTTTCTTTGTAATCTATTCAAGGCCTGGTGCAATTTTCCTCGTATGGTTAAACCACGAAAATTCCCGCAAACCTTCTTTTGTTTATTTTCCCATTAAAGACTTTCATAGTCGACAGTTGAAAGAAAATTCTTTATACGAAATCGTAGTCAAGAAAGTGGCACAAATAAGACAATTACAAACGGTTTTGTGGTAAAACACTAGTAACATTATACTATTCAGAAAAATCACTTATGCAGATTATTATGTGTGACATAAAAGTTAATAGATTGTTTTAGATCAACAATGAAGAAAAAGAAACTTTTGCTCATGAGGCCATTGCTGAATATTCATATCATTTTTATAGTAACAACAATGGGGGCTCCAGTTATGTAGTCTTTAAATCTCGTCAACAATGGATCGAGAAATATATTAATCTTTTAAAACGTAATTAATTTTATTCTCTTTTAAGTCTGTTCTCTTCAATATACCACTTGTATACACTAAAATAAATGTATTTTCTCTTGGCTCATTAAATATGCATAATTATTATAATTATGTCGAAATAGTAAAAGTGTGGTAATTACCTTATTTGGATATCCTTTAAAAGCTAGGAAAATCCACTGCTATGTTCACATTTATTTTTTAATCACTTGCACTTTAAGCCACCACTGTTGTGCACTTTCACACCCTCACACGCACGCATACACACTCACACTAATAAAAAAAAGGGGCCGCACTTTGGCGAAGGCTGACAAAACGATGTCTGCCCTCGCTCTCAACTAATTCACGACCGACTGACAGGCGTGCTGCTCTCTACCAGTGAACAGTCCACATCCCTCCCTTCCCCTCTCTCGCACCGTCGTCGTAGTCTAGGGTGGGAGGGAGAGAGGGAGGACACCGTTATGTTGCTCTGACGTTTTGCTCTCCCCTTCTTTACGCACGTACTTCGCTAGAACCACAGGAGAGAGAGGAAAAAAAATTGCACATCAAAAAATCCTTTGCAGTTGTGATATATTTGTTAAACCCCTATTGTGAAAATTGCCCACTTGGCGGGTTATACACATCCAGTTACTGTAACCTATACGGTTTAAAAATTTGTTTATCAGAACTGTTATAGAAAGCTGAAGTTCTGTTTTGCTCATTGTTTGGGTCTCAGGCAGTTTTTAGTGCAGGAGGTTTAAGACAAAACTTCACATCCAGAAAACATGCGGAAGAAATCTGTCGTAACTTTTTTTTATTGTTGAATTCTATTACATGCAAGTAAAACATTTCTCTAGATTCAGGCCTAGTAGCTTAACCTATCCACCGTTTTACATTATTACCGCAGTCTTAAACTTATAATACTTAATTATTATAAATATGCAAATTTTAGAGATAATTGTCAAAATGTATAGTAACCTCAAACTCTCTTCTTTAATAAACCAATTATCCTATAGCCATACACAATTTTAGGTTCAGCTTATAATGGCGGTTGGTTCCTTATCATGCAGATATTCTCATACTGTTCTAACTTTTTTGTATTACCTTCGAGTATACTCATTTTCTTAGAAGACAGACGACTTTGTGCTACATTTAAAATTAACTTAAACGTCTTAATTTTAATCAGATGTTTTATTTGTTTATGTTTATGGCTTGGACCTTAATATATGAATAACTGATACAGAGCGCACTTAAATATATTATTTAAACAGTTATTACTATATTGCTATATTTTCCTGCACTGGATTTCAAATCCTAAGGCTGTCAGGTCCCTCAGTTGATGCGTACTTGACCACTTTCAAGTCTCTTGAAGTCTGAACGCTACCGAAATCGATCAAAAGTGAATTCTCGCGTCAGGATACAGCCACTCCATATAGACAGGCTAGCCTAGACGTCAACAAAAGTTGACTTTCTCTTCCAAGCCGCAACACACGTGTGTGAACAACTTTGAGTTCAAAATATGCATACTTCGTATGCAATGTAGGCAGTGCAATGCTATGTTTAGGTAGGGAAACGAATCGGTTTTGTATTTAAAAATAGATTACTTATGAATACACATCGTAAAGGAAATTTGCATTGTTACAACTGCCTTTCATCAATCAAACTGGAAGGTTACTTTCCTCGTTGAACATGTGTAAGAGATGAATTGAGTTACAGACTGGTACTGTATCACCGGAAAATCAACAGCTACCCTTGAGCTATCTTGATGAGACCATATCTCACATATCACATCATTAAAAGTATATAGCTGTTATTTTTATTACAAGTATATTTCAATAAGTTATCCGCGGTTGTTAATCAAACAATTTAATACCAGTGCGTTTAAATTTCAGAAATACATACGGTATATCTTTATGAATTATATAAAATTGTTTCAAACATTCGTATCATATAGGTACATCTACTTATGATGAATCCATAAATTATTTGCAAATTTTAACATTTTCCTAACCTGGATGTTGTATTTTATAAAACACAATTCAAATTTGTTATAGATAGTTCCATAAATCTGTTTGCGTGCAAATGTTAACGGGCGTAGCATCCAAAAACACCGATGTTCTACCAAACGGCATCAAGATAAAATTTAAATAAGCATGACATTTTAGTTACGTATTACCAAAATAAGAGCATGGTATAATAATTGAAATTCCGTGCATTAATCAAAGTATTGTTGGAAAATCGTAATAATTTTTGCCCCGTAAAAACCTGGTACTTACCTAGCAGTTGGGCAAAGTTAACCAGAGTAGTTTCCAGGAACTGCAGCACAGCACAACATTAAGATTGTGGTACTACAAGCACAGAAAGTACATCTTAACTCTTTGGTCTATCTAGAGGAAACTGGTACAATTATAAAACCGAATATTTATGCCTATGCTATCTTTCAATTTTCAAAAGTTACCCCCCCCCCTCCATATGTTGAACCAGACCTGAGGAGCATTACTCCAAAAGTGTGAACAGGGTGGTCCTTTCTCTCCTTACCCGCAGTATACGCATCAGATGAGACCGGTTTTCGCTTTGATTTTTCCCGGTTTTCCGCTCTGTCACGAAAGGAAGGGAAGGGAAGTGGGAGAATGCCTTGGGAGTTTGTGAGTACTCCTCCCCTAACCTTGTATAGAAAGCTTTCTGTGTAATACATCTGGATAAAATATTTTTCGTGTAGGACCTGGCTTTCATAAAAAATATTATGACTTCTAAAAACTACTCAAGCCTTCAAGCTTTTAAAAGCTACTATTACCTTTATTTTTAATCCCTTAGAGCCTGTTTGACTAATAGAGCTCAAATTTGAACACTTTCACCATAGAATAATATGAAAATTATAAAACATCCTACAACTTCGACTAACTTACCTCTATCTCCTCATATTTTTAAGTCCTTATGAACACATTTGCACTATTTGATATCTGAAAATAAATTTGAACATTGAGGTTTTGATACAGCTTTAGAAACCATCCAATTTTTATTTTCAATCCCTTACTTACAATACGTCCATGCAATGCGCGATAATATGTACATTATTATTGTTGTTTTTGTTATTGTCGTTCATAATATATGCTACAACGTCGACCCATGACCAACAGCCCCTGCTGGGCCAAGGCCAGCCTACGCGACTGCCGGCCTCACGCCCACATACGCAAAGTAGAGGTGGGCGATCATCCAACCGATACCGGGAGGAGATATAGTCAGCATCTCGGCACCCCCAGCCAGAAAGTTAGCTTTCTAGACCAGGATTCGCTGCCTATCGTAGCTCCTCAATTTCCTTCCGATGCTGAGTGGGCGCTGGTCCTATACTCGGGACTTTAAATCCCCACCCTCCAGAGGTGGGATTGATCCCTGCCTTCCGTGGCAAGGAACCAAACGATGACACCTTAGCCCACTAAACCACGGCGCAGGACAAATATATGGTATAATGACAGCAAAATTAAATTTCTATATATAAGGAGTATTTTGATGACATTTAAACTGAAATTATAAAGTTAATAAAATCTCTAACATAGAATTGTCAGATTTTACGCCTCTGTTTTGCTTTTAGTTAATCAGAATTTGAGACTGGTAGATGAGAAATTACACACGGACTCATTTGCTTTACCACTCACAGCAGATTTTGCCTTTCACGGCCGCCTGTCTGCCTACATTCCTATCTTTGACGATAAAGTCATTAGTGCTTGTGAATGGTTTTTGTTTGTGGAGTAGCTTGAAGGACAAACTTTTAAGAAAAATAACACATTGGAAGAGCTGAAGGAAAAATGTATGAAATGAAATTATAAATGTTCAAGTGTCAATCGGTTTGCCCATTTACGGATTTAAATCCGGAGCAGATCTGTGATTTTTAAATCTGCATAAAGGCGACAACTTCATGTCAGTAGATTTATTGGTATGTCTGCCCAGCACAAGAGGGTAAGACAGAGAAATGTGTAAGGGAATCAATTTTGTTGTGTTTACGCTCGCCTTCCCGATATGATATAAATGCTATTACTCGACCTTCAGGTGACCAGCGCTGTGATCGTCTCTTATCGAGTCTTATCTGCTCGATTAGAAGAGTGAAATATTAGTAAGTTGACGTACAGTAAGTTACGAAACACAAATAGAACGATTGGAAGCTGCGTGTGCCTATATGATATGATTTCTCGTGTATGACACGTTGCTGTCCAGAAGACATGATTATATCTGAACAGACTATACATACACTAGACTCGCCGTTTGTGTGCGATAAGCTGAGGTAAACATCTCTGTTTTGCAAATTTTTTCCGATACGCCTTCTCTCTTTGCCATGTAGTAGGTTTATGTAAAATACACAGTGTTGTCACATAACTCATCCCTGCATAATACTTATTACTGCAGTTACTGGAACGAGCTTTAGATCTGACAGTATGGGTGACTCATATGCACTTTCATACTTAATTTCATAGTAAATAGATCCATTAACAGACTAGATAAACAGTTTAAGCTCCTCTCCCCTTCATTCCCCGCGTGCCTTCTTGGGATGAGCAGACGTACGGGACGGAGTTCCAGTACAACGGTAGCGCTGATACGAACCTGGCAACTGACAGCGTCATTAAAATAATTATTTTGTAAGTTCAGGACTTGTATTTCTTGATCTAAAGGCTGAGGTCGTATCAGTTGAGGTCAACTGGATAACATGGTAAAGTAGTAAACATGACGTGTGCTTTTTTTCTCGAGAAGATACTGTTATTCTCACCTTATTCTATTCTTATTATTAATATCATTATTGTTATCATCACTTTTGCACTAACATATTATGCTTGGTAACGACACTTTATCTATTAGGCATCTAATTATATGTCATGTACCCTGGTGACTGGACGACCCATTTTTTTACGATATTGGCCCATGTCCAAAAAAATGTAGTCGAAATCTTTTTTCTTATTTTCAGTGGTCTCTATTTTTCTTTTTGGCCTTTAAGAAGTGGAACAAACTTTTTAACAGAGGTGTGGAATAACTTCAAAATGGAAAACTTATGCTAATTACAAGTAGTTATAATTATGCGTGCATGTACACAGTTTCTCAATGGAATGCACAGACTAAACTTCTTGAGAGAAAGCTTTATTGCTATTTCAGCTTCCTTCTGCTGCCAAATTAGCTGTAACTTAAAATGTACCTATTCACTGATGTTTTAGAGGTCTGGAGGGTGTACAGTTGCTATAGAAGAGAGGTCATACGGAAGAATAAGCAGGGCAGAGTCGAAGCGATCTGATGCCGAATGCGGTGTTGTCGAATTCATAAAAGGTGCAAATTAGCATTGAGCCTTTTTTTTTAACCATGTCTCAGGAGAATATATGGGAATTATGGTAAGTTGTCGAGCCAAATAGCTGCTGAAATAATAGAAGGAGAAGGTGAAAAAAATATGACAACAAACTATTATTAAATGTGTAGACTGATCAGAACTAAATGAGTCTAAGAAAATGTTCTTGAGCTAAATCAGTTATCGATAAATTGATAGCTTCAAACGATAAGAATAAACTAAGGACATTTTAGGCGAAGCGTGTTTCTAAAGTTGGTCATTTCATAGCTAATTTGATAGAAAATGTTAATTACAAGTTACACCAGATAATATGTATGCAAATAATATAAGGTTAATATGGAAGTCTGGGAAGTGTGGACTACAATCCAAGAAGTTTTAAATTTGGAATAAACATTTTTGATCAAGCCTTGTAAAATATTTTATTATATCCATCTACTGAATTATATACACAAACATTGGGGTAAATTCTGATTTTGTGAAGTATCGAAGTATTAACTACAATGACGATCTTAGTACAAGATTGTACAATGCAATATAAAGATATTTAGATTTGCTGCACCTCTACACCTTCAAAGCAATTAAAAACCTTATCAGCAAAATATTTTTAATGTCTCTTTCCTCACCAATGCTGGTGTTAGGACTCACTTGGGTTCCCTTGGAGTAGTGGTCTTCATGATACCCTAAAACGGGTATTGGGTAAGAAGTGCACCAACGAATGCACTATATTATGCGAGAGGGCAGGGGAGAGAGGGGCAACCTGTTAGCTCGTGGGGTGATCAGTATAGGCTCGTTAGTTACCTGTGTATGGACGTTGTGTACAAGATGCCTACATGTTCACGAAGGTCTTATACCCTTACGTTAATTAACCCTTCTTAGGAGCAGGCATATGTTTTACACCATTTGATAATGCTGCGCGATGTTTAATATGCAATAAGGTCCTGAATATGATACGAAAATATAATCTCCAGCGCTACTATGACACTTGTCATGCTAGTGATTACGACAAATTAGAAGGTGATAAACGAATCACAATGCTGGAGCAGTTACGCGACATCAACAAACAGGTACAGTACGGTTGTTGTTACTGTTTTGTCTGTTGTGATTATATTATTATTATTATTATTATTATTATTATTATTATTATTATTATTATTATTATTATTATTATTATTATTATTATTATTATTATTATTATTATTATTATTATTATTATTATTATTATTATTATTATTATTATTATTATTATTATTATTATTATTATTATTATTATTATTATTATTATTATTATTATTATTATTATTATTATTATTATTATTATTATTATTATTATTATTATTATTATTATTATTATTATTATTATTATTATTATTATTATTATTATTATTATTATTATTATTATTATTATTATTATTATTATTATTATTATTATTATTATTATTATTATTATTATTATTATTATTATTATTATTATTATTATTATTATTATTATTATTATTATTATTATTATTATTATTATTATTATTATTATTATTTAGTTGTTCTATACGTCACAACATTAATAAGACAATCCTAGAGTATATTATATATTTGTGTTAGCCCGTTAATTTCCTAAGGGAAACGGCTGAAAAACTAGTATCCTAATTACATAAGATATACTTGCTTATTTAAATACATGTGAACATTGTATGCTTCGATTGTCCCTGAAGGTGACTAAGGAGTTATATGACTACGCAAAAGCCGTCACTGCACTACTGCTTACCCGTCAACAGTTCCCAGTGCACGAGCGTGCATGCGGGTAAGAGACGGCAGCACGAGGGTGCACGCTGCTGCTGATCACTGCCTTAGAGTGAGGGAGCCGAATCATATTGACCTGATAGATGAGATCAGGGTTGGGGGGTCGGCCTAACGGCTGGGATGAATGACTGGTGGAGCAATTGGTGAAATGATGGCGGGGGAAACCGGAGGAAACCCACCCCAGTGCCATGTTGTCCGTCACAAATTCCACTATGCGGTCACCTGGGAGGGAAACCCGGGCCGCCTAGGTGAGGGCCAAGCGGTCTAACCACTCAGCCATGGCGCGGCCTACGGCAAAATATTTCATAATGAAAATTATTCCGCCTCGGCAGCGTAGATGGTAGCGCGTCTGCTTTCACGTTCAAGAGGTTCCAAGTTGGAATCTTGGTCAGGGTGAGTTGCCTGGATTTTTTCCGGGTTTTCCCTTATCCTGAAAGACGAATGTCGTATAACTCTAAGCTGTATGGAGCCTGGGCTCATTCGAGCATCATTTCACCCATTTCATTCATCGTGGAGGACGTAAATTAAAATAAATAAATAAAAAAAAAAACATACTTTAAAATAATGTTGTATTAGCGTTGATTGTTAACACGGTTATTTAATCATTTCCACAGTGAAGTACAGTAACAAGGTCAGAAACGTGTCAACACTTCCTTGTTTACCATACTTTCTGCTTCTGGCCGTACAAAAACCTGCTGCCTGCTTACTCTCCCTCTTAAATATTTGTGGGATGCGTGCCCAGGGCTGGGTCGCACCTAGAGGGAAAAACGAAGTGCTTACTTGTCTACGGAATAGCGTTTCTTAAGGGAATCGTTAGTATCTCGTTACACTTTGTCTCCCCTATCTGAAACAACAATTGATGTGCAATAGAGAAGTTTTAGATTAAAATGAATGTATGTAGTTTTCTTAAAAATTTTAATATTATAGTGATGATCAATATATGTTCTAGATATTTACATAGTTATTTTAGATATTTTGCATAGCTCTATAATACCAAGTATGGTGTTTAACCATAAGTTTTATTCATAAGTTTCCTTATCTATACCTAAGTAAAGATTTTTTTAAATTCCGGGACCTTGAAACGTATATTTTCGGTGTATCTCGAACTGGAAATGGATTATTTCGGAGGTGACTAGTCACGGAGGTCCAAACTTGGTCTATTGTACCTATGCTCCCCAGTGGGGCAACTCGGGAGAGGAAGGATGAGGCGAGAGGAGACAGAGAACGACCGTCCCAAAAAGCCACGACAATGCAGAGTGCAGGATCCTTTTATTTTACTTGGAAACTTCCCCCGGCAGGCCAGGACAACGGACATTCCACCCCACTGTAGTTCAGAAGCTGTACCACCACGAGACCTTGGTTCGGAGACCGGCAACCGTCCTACCGGAGGAAGAAGTTCACTCAGAGCTTATCATCCTGTCATGCACCGCCGAGACTACCTCCGACACTTCTACCCTGAAAGAGACCTCAGATGAAAGATATGAAATGATTATGGAGATGAAATGGACAGACAGGAAATTCGGGGATGTAATTATTCTGCCCAGCATTTGGCTGGTGACCCGGGAAAACCCTCGAAAAAGAACCCATGGGTAATGTAGCTCGGGAATCAAACCTGGACCTCCACAAACGAAACCGCGTGAGCCATCCCGGTCGGTCGGTGTATCTTGGTATAGATCTTTTGGGCAGAATGCTAAACTCCCCCTACTTATTACAGGTAATTATTAGAGAAATTAACTAACGACAAAGGGTAGAGAAAGTCATGCAACACAATAGAATTATTTTTTGTGTCAACAAGGCACTTATTCATTTAGAGAAACACAGTGTAAGTAATTAAATAAATACATTTCTTTGCCAACACTGAACATCAAGAAACATGCTGGTCGTGTGTGCCAGTAAGGCGTACTACTGCTATTACGCAGTGGTAGCGTACTCAGGTATTACATTAATATGGGATAAGGAAGGTCCCGAATACCGGACATGAGGGTACCAGCACTGTGGATGTGGATCCGGTTTGATGATAAGGACCCTCGCTTAACCGCGCTACGGTTACGCTTGTTGTGATTGCACTCTTTACTTTTAATGTACAAATCTCACATCACTTGCCTATACTAGACACAGGAAAAAAATCCATACCCAGATTTTACCTGAAGTAAATAAAAGGTTCCCTGTTCGTTTGTCAGTTGATACCGGAATAGTGATTATGACTAAATAAGCTCTCCTGATTCCAGAAATGTCACTGGTTTACCTGTTTCATGCGAATTGTGATTTAATGTCCTAAAATGCGTCACTGCCGCTCCGTGCTACTTCGCAATAACAATGAATCGGCTTCATTCGTGATTTAAAAAGAGGATAAAATGTTACAAATGCTGCCTTAATTGATTCACAAAAGTTATTTTGCCACCACTACACGTCAAACTGGAAGTCATGAAGTAGATTATTACGGCTTTGGACAGAAGCAACTCGTTTTCAGTGTAATGCAAGCTAAGTTTCTACATATATCAGATGCTAAATTCAAGGAAGGCATTTTTGTTGGGACACAAATTAGAACGCTGCTGAAAGATCCAAACTTTGAACTAACGAATGTCATGGAACTTGGCACTCTCAATGAGAGACATCATGACGAAGTTTCTAGGAATGTAAAGAGTGAACAGCACGAAACAATAGTGAAAGCGATGTTGGATTACATGAAGAAGTTGGGGTGTAGAATGAACCTGAAACTGCATTTCTTAATTCTCATCTCGATCACTTTCCTGAAAATCTTGTGGCTGTTAGTAAAGTGATGGGAGAGAGATTTCACCAAGACATCAAGGAGGCAGAAAGAATATACCAGGGGAGGTGGGATGTACCAATGATGGCCGATTACTGTTGTTGTGTGACAAGAGATGGTAAACATGCAGCAGCCAGAAGCTGGGCAGCCAAGCTGTCATTCAAAAGGGAATATCTAAGTATAAAGGTGACTACATTTTTTCCCCTGTAATAACATCTTCTAGTGTTGTTTCGCGTATACATTGCCTTCTTTGTGAATCCTTTAGTCACAATTAATTGCTGGAGCACAGAAATCATTAACTTGTGCGTTTCAGCAATATGTGAACCAAGAGATTCTGGTTCGAACCTGGATATTGACACTTATAAGGTGAAACTAATGCTTATTTGGCCCACCCTCACAAAAAATAAAAAATAAACAAATAAATAAATATTGAACAACTTGCTTCAAATAGCTCTTGTATTAGCGCCCATTAAATTTATCAGTCTAACTGGTGTTTTATTGTTACATCTACTTCCGATAGCTCAGCACTGAAGCCGTGCGCAGCAAATTCATTAATTGCAGATATTGGAGATGGCATCAAAAGTGTCGCACTTTGTTATTATTAAGTTTTAACTGTAAACAGCATAACACAAAAATGAAAAAAAAAAAAAAATAGATTCAGAAGTAAGGTTGAAAAACGAACATTTTCAAGAAAACGCCCCCTCCCCAAAGTGCTCTCTGCATAGAAATTTTTTCGCTATAAAATAGCTCTGACTAGTTTGATTATAATACCAATGTAACACATTTTGCAAGACAAAGAAAATTGATTTTTAAAATTTATTGAAAATAACCTGTTAGGGTCAAGTCATTCTGAATTAATTTTTATAATTGTAAATTTTACTGCACAGAAAATGTAATTAATGCCTATAACATGAAATAATTGTCAAATTATTTTTAGTAGCATTATTTCCAAGCTATACTTTGATACTTATTTGAATTTTAAATAACTAAACTTTTTTTCAAATGGTAGCTGATTTTCGGCTTGTTTGGTTCTTTCCTTTGTTTAATTTTCTCATGATTGTGCAGCGAGTGTGGAATTTGGAAGTCGTCATATAGTAATCCTCTTTTTAAAATCTATTAATTTAGTATACTGTAATCCTTAGGCCTACAACGTGATATGTATAATGAATGTTTATCTTGATTAATAACTAACACATACTAGAATAAACTTGTATTATAGTTTATAGAGACGAGCTTGAAGAGAAAGTCATGATTACGTGATACATCTACTTCGTGTTAATCCAGACAATTGTTTGCAGAAATTGTTTTATTATATACTTCATTGTAGGTACAAGAGCGATATTGGAAGATGAAGCGGTATTCAGCTTTTAAAAAACTGGTTTGAACTTCCTTGTTTTTTTAAAGATTTTCAGTACTTCAAAAAATGAAAAGAAACAGAAAATTCGATATTCGAAAAAGGTTGATGCCACAGAAAATTCTGACATTAAGTATATGTATTTAACGAGATTAACACCTTTAGTGTTGTAAATTTTTACAGTGAAACACATTTACTCAAATAAAAGCGATCGTATAAGGCTATTCAAGATAAACTCCTTTTCTGTTCATAAAAATTTAAATGTGATTTACAATAGTCAGCTTAACATATGTTAAAAAAGTTGACTCAGACTTGAAGAAGTTAAAACACATCACAACAATCTTGAAAATTTGTGTCCGTCTTTATTCTTTTTCTTTGCATGAGTTCATCACTTAACAAAATCGATTGTTATGTAAGCAGATGAGTGCAGCTATTCAATCTTAGCCTATTAAGCTGAAACTATTTCTAGGAAAGAGTTTATCGTGAACAGCGTAGGTGAAAAATCGCGTTTTATGTTACATGTCCTACATAAGAGATAACTGTAAATGTAAGCACAGTCTTATGAGTGTTGTAGTCAGATTTCTACTTTTTCTGCTATATGTGGTAGGTAGAAGAAGTACTGTATTCTAACCAGAAATTCGGTAGACATATAAGTTTGTGAAAAGTATATGGCAGTTTTAACAGTAGTATCTGTTTGTTGTTTTTAAATTGAATTACCTATGGAATATATTTAATACTACTATGTCGATGACCGCATGAATCTTATGACTAACTTAAGACATAGTGAAACCGCGAGAAGCTGACTGAATGTTTGAGAATCGGAAGCTCATTTTAAAGAGTGTTGGAGGCATGAGTTTGATTACGCACCTTTGTACTAAGCTTAACACATGTGGTACCATTTGTGTTGAGCACATGGGAAGATCTTGACAATCTGCTGTAACAAGTCCCGCTCTTTCGGGTATGTTCTTAGAAAAAAATGCAACGTCGCCTCAGAAGTCTTACAAATTGTTTGCAAGACAGCGTTTTAGCAGTGCAAGTCTGAAAATCGCTTGGTGTACATTTCTCGACATACAAAATGAGAACGGCTCTAGTCGATAAACGGAGTTTATTTGAATGGTTTCAGCATATTGTAAACGGGAATGAAGATTTGTGTGGTCTGATTCAAATTTACGGAGAGAATCATTCGTCATAATCCTGTTTACTGGGCACCAGAAATCTACACATTTATTCGATAAGACAAGGAATGAATTTCTGTTTTGGACTGTTTCTACGGGTTTCACAAGACTTCTTCTTTGAATGCACAGCTACCGGTGCAAGGTATCTGCAAATATTATGAAAACAGCATAACATTTTCTTTTTCTATGAAAAGGACCGGGTACCCCACACAACCACCGAGGTGAGCAGACATTCTTGAGTGGGACGAAGAGGTGCATTTGAATTTTCACTAAGCTTATCAAGTTCAGTTTTTTCTAAGATTTTAAACAAAATCCCCCATCCCGAACACCTTTACATTTAAAATGTTCATTGTTTTTTATTTTTACGAAAAATTATTTAAGATTTTGTTTAAAATTCCACAATTTTAAAATATTTTTATCATCACTAATTTTCTATGAATAAGTCCTAAGTCCTCTTCATTCTAAGTGAACGTTTACTAATTTGTTGCGACTGGAAAACCATAAAATTTGCTGTAATTAAACATAAAAATCCCGTTTAAAGACATCTTGCTATTTATTTTTTATAGTATTAAGTATTTCCAAGATATATATATATATATTTTTAATTTTCCAGTATTTTTAACTGTCTAAATCACCGTTCTTTTGTTTCTCTTAAAAAGAATGGAATTTAAAAACCAGCAAATATTTAATTCCATTGAAATGAAATAGATATAATATACAAGCATTAAACGGCAGCAGTTAAACAAAGTCATGTGAATGTAACACTTCAGGTATTTGTTCGTTCTTGAAATGGATCTTTCTAATGTGTGTTCCAATGAAATTCCCTTCTCACGAATGCAAAGCTTCTGTTCTAGGCGACAAGTAAAAACAAAAGTACATCTACATAAACTCATATTAAAAAAAAAAAAAAAAGTGAGCATTTCCCGCTCGTCATTTGTTGCACTATTAATATTCATTAAATTGGAAACGCCATCATATTCTATGCGGAATAATTAAATAACAATATTAATTTGCTGTAGAGAATCTGCATGTTTACGCAAAATGCCTCATAGGCAATGCAAATGGTTGATGATAAACCAGATTTCATTCCTCTTCGAAATACAATATAAATTATTTTATCAATAATGTGCCGTAAAGCAGAATAGTAATTGGTTTATGTGATTTCTAACATTAGCTTAACGAGTGCTTGTTTACACAGTTTAATACATTCTAGAAAGCTTTATAGAAAGGCACAACGAGGATGCGAGTGGGGACATTAATAGGTGATGTGCAATAAAAAACTTGGGACAGCTGACAAGCTATAAATGTAATACACAAAATATTTAATAATATGCATACAAGTGTAAATCTTATCCGTAATTTTGAGAGGTAGTAACGACCCATTCAAGTACATGAGAAGAGATGCAGAGGTTGTGAAGTTAGCAAAGCCTATTTCAAATAGTGACACTGCTTTGATTTCTCTTTAACTAGCTGCTCACCTAGAGAAGTAGACGAAGTATTGTACTCCACTCAAAAATTTAAGTAACCGAAAATATATTTTGAGGACCCTTGAATAAAAGCAATAGAGTTTTAGGAAAATGCCGAAATCCGTCTTCTGCAGTGGCGAGGAGTGACTTTCAAAGCGAGGGAAGCTCCAAATAATTTTAATTAAAATAAGAGAGAATAATTACTCTAAGTACTAAGGCTGCTCTTCAGTACTCTTTCTATTGTACAGTCACACGTAGGCACTTGTTGCATTGTAAGATACAAGCATACTTCTGCTTCCCTCTCCACTCATACGTTCCAATTTCTCCTAGAGCTGGCCCACATCGCGTGAACTGTTAGTATGCAATTCACGCCCATTTACTAATAACTTAAAACTCCAGAAGAACTTCCTATTTGTCACCACTAAATACTAATATACGCAAAACACTATTGCTAATGCCATTGTATTTAAAATTGTCACATAAAACAAAAAATAAACTTTTCTTCACAGCCTACAGAAACTTCACGTGACAAAGTCTGTCAGTGCTTCCTAACTATCAAGGAGTTGCGATTCCTTCCGGAAACCTACGAAGCATGGCATTCAAGGTTACGAAAGCGTGAATACACTATGAGCTCGCGGAACTGGACATTCGAAACTCAGCAGCTGTTAAATTGTCCGCACGCCACTGATGTTCGCGGAAAAATTTTGAAAATGTATCTAGAGGAAACAAAATATTGTTTGGCATGAATTTTCTTGTTTTTCTTATTTTTCTCCTGAAATTCTTGGCAAAGCTGCGCTTCCAGCACTTTATTACAAGCTTCGCCGCTGGTCTTCTGTGAACAGAACTTCTAAGCCCGCCTCGGTAGCGTGTCTGCCTCACGTTCAAGAGATCCCAAGTTCGAATCTCGGTCAGGGTGAATTATCTGGATAAGGTTTTTCCAGGGTTTTCCCTTATCCTAAAAGACGAACTTCGGGTAACTCTAAGCTCTATGTACCTTGGACTTATTTGAGCATCGTTTCACCTATTTCATTTATCGTCCGATATGACTTAACGTTGGAGGACGTAAATTAAAATAGACAACTCCTAAACCAAAAGTTTAGGTTTAAATACCAATATTTAAGTCCAGCTTTTTCCAAGGATACAACATAAAGAACTTCAATCAAAACCCCACCCCAAACTTCTGTGTACATGGAAAAATATCCCTTATTATTGAGTTTCTCACAAAAACCCTAACATTTGCCCAAAAGCCCATACATTTAACATATTTGCATGAAAGATAAAATTATATTCAGGGCCGCAGTGGAGGAGGAACGTGGATGTTTGCCGTCCCCCCACTATTTTCGGAGGGCAACGCAGTCCCCTTACTAATAATATTATTTATACCTTTTTAATTGATTACCTTTCTTAATTTAACATTCAAAATACTGCAAAAGTACAAAATATATACATTCAAATAATGTTTATGACTTAAAGAACCTCTAGTACATATGTGGAACCCAGAGGATTACATAAAAGAGTGGATAAAAAGTCGTACGCATGCTGAGGACAACCAAAGCAGGAAGGCGAATCTACAAGTGCAGAATTCTGATCGGTTCTCCAGCATCTGGACAATTATTTAAGTGTGCGTCCCCCCACCTGTTTGTTAGGAATACGGCCATGATTATATTTTAAAATGTACACAAATAACCTGTAAAGTACTCTTCATACCGACTGAATTGGAAGAGAGAGCGAGAGAGAATCTCATTATCTCACTACACAAATGAGTAGGCGTCTTTGAAACATACGGTTTATGTCCAATTAAATTGTTTGTAGCGTTCACTACTCAGAATTCTTTGTTGGTGGTCTGAATCTTCCAATACTTGTGCTTTTTATTCCAAATGATAGGCCATTTTCCATTTTTTCCTTTGTTCCCTCTAGGTCTTACGAAGAGGAAAAACATTTCAAAACCCTCACATAGCGATGAACTTCTAAATGATTCTACTATCACTTAAATCTACTATAATCCCCTTGTACGGGGAGGCAAATATCCAATAAATCCATTTCTAAAAAGGCGCATTTCTATTGGAGTGAATAAATAGAAGTGCAAGCTTTTTAATAAAGTCTGAGTAGAGACGTCTGTGTGAGTATAATGCATCAGAGTTTTTTTTTTTTTTTTTTTTTTTTTTTTTTTTTTTTTTTTTCAGAGGAGGTTGCACTAAATGTAATTTGGAGCAAATTAATATTGTGAAAAGGCTCCTTTTACTGCAAAGTTAGGGTGCTTGTTTAGCCACGACATGGAGGCTAACACGTATATATTTGTTTTCAAGATGAGAGCAAGAGGAAACAAGCGTTTTCGAAATTCTACCTGCGAAGAAGGTTTAAAGGGATGAACCTGCCCGCCTGCCGTGCTTAAGCTTTTCATCGACTGTGTGACAGGCAGGTTTTTGTGTTCGTACGGAGTCAAGAGGGACTGACATGTTCTCTAGTAAAACGTAAAAAATGCAAGTAAAGGAGATAAGATAAGAATCCTTGTTGAGAGAATGTCACAGAGGGGGATAACCTCACAGGTGTTCTCCCCTCAACCGCGTAAAGGGAGGAGGGTGCCGCACCCCTTGACCTGGTCTGATTGCTTTAAACTTCTGCATCTTTATTATCTCTACTTCAACCCACGGGGAGTGTGTGTGTGTGTCTTCATACGAGGTGAAAAGATCTGAGGTTGTCTATGTAGCCAAATGGTCAGTATGTAGCTTCTCTGGGTTCGATACCCGGATGGTAGACCATATTAAATGCCACCCAAAGGCTCGATATCGAGACTGAATTGAACATATTTATTTATTCAAACAAGCATTTCTAGAGAAGGATCCAAAGTGATGTGTATGTGGTAAAAACGCATAAAAGACCAAATTAAATAAAAGTAGTTATAATTTATAAATCCAACCCAACGACTTAAAATAGTCTTTAAACGAAAAAAAAAAAAGTTATACAAGTAAAATGTGCAATGTGGTTAATAGAGGAGAATAACAGAATTTTTCGTAAGGAAGTTTGATTGATACTGTCACCTATCGCATTATTTCGTTGGAGTCGCGACAAGCCAGTGCTGGCCAAGCGTGTAGAGGAAAGAAAGAGACAGATAGTGCCGCAAGCCGCAGCCGGCGCGTGGGCGAGCGCTGAACGCTTGCCGAGAGAGAGACAGAAATAAGTCTAGAATTTCCCGCTGTCACCGCGATTGTTATCAAACGGTGTACTGCATTCTAGAACGATGGCTGGGGTATAAAAGCCCGCAGTGTGAAAGTTGTGAGTCAGTTTGCTAGTTAGTTGTTAATTGTGTGTGCAGCTGAATTCTTTCGTTTGTTTACGTGTGGTGGGAATAAAGAGACTACCTTGAAGATTGCGTTTGTTTAAGTTACGCCATTTTGCTGCTGTAAGGGGTGTAGAAGGCGCCTTTTTACTCGAATAAAGAGCATTTTAAATTTTCTGCAAACAAGACTTTTAATTCTACGAACCCACAAATTGACAATTGCATTTCAGTCCAGTACCTTGTAAAACATGGATATGAAGATTTTCATCTCAAATTACTCTTTACGTTTTCTACAACTTTTCTATTTTCTAAAAAATGGTTCTATAGATTTTAATTAAAATACCATAGGCTAAGCAAGTTTACATGAAAAATAAAATGCATTTCTTGAACTTTCCGAGAATAACCTGTGAAGTCCTCTTAATAGTTCGATTTGTTAAGTCCTTTTGTCATTCTTAAACTCTTGTCGGCATTAGTTTGTTTCTCGTTATCACATATTTTTTTAACACAAAGTTTGGAGACGACAGATATAATGAACTTTTGCAAGTTTGGGAAAATATAGTTTAAATTACATTAAAAAAACGAAAATTGACGTTCAAATACTCTTTCCATAATTTTCAGTGGCGGATTCTTTTAAAAAGAATTGAAAGAAACAAGATTAATAAATTGGTATTTTCAACTGCAAATCTTTTGGAGCAAAGCGTTCGATACTTTTTAACTGCATTTCACAATACTTCAGTTGCAAAATGAAATCCTTATAACTTTTCTTCGCAAATGATACGTTTATCGTGCTTCTTGGACAGCTGTTTGGAAGGCTTTGCTAGACTAGAAAAGTGCAGGGTGCAGGTTTCAAATCCTGTTTGTGGCAAGGTGCCAGACTAACCTTGGAGCACTGGATGAAATGTTGGGTAGCTTCTGGTATACGGCATCTTTATCGTCTTAGCATTAGAAGAGGATAAACAAGTTACATAGAGCTTGTGATTTGATACGGTTTGTAAATCAGGACTATCGAAAGACCTAGATTAAAGATGCTGTAGTGAAATAAAAATGGTTATTTTACTGAACAGGAATATGACATATTTATTTGTTTCTTTGAAGGTTTAATTACGTCCATTCGCTACTATATGTTGTTTTAATGATTAGAATGGGAGTGCAAGACCGAGCGAGATGATTCCAGTAACCTTAGAGATAAGCACTAGGAAGATCACGGGTGCGAATCCCTTTGGGTTAGCTTGAAGTTGTCCTTTTTTGTGGTTTCCTAGATCGATAGTGGAATTTTAAGGTAATAAATAGTACATCTGCAAAATTTGACAAAAAGATTTCAAAAATTAAAAGTAAATTTGTTGATAAAATAATATAAAATCTAAATTTTAAGAAAATATATTGCCTTTTCACTTAACGCATTTGAAATCCCAATTAACTGAGCTATAAATAGAAGTATCTTCAAATTTTAATCTTGTTTTCTCACAAACACGTTTTTAGCATTTTGCATGCTTAAAAAGTCCCATACGACGCCGCTTTCTCACTAGTATCAAAATTGTCAAAAGAATGTATAAGAAACTGACAGTATACTTCTTTTAAATAATGTTCCAAATTTCACAAATAAACTATTAGGCTTGAGTTATCAAGAATTTTGAGAGCACCAAAGGTAAATAACTTGTTTACAATAATTGTGGACTAATACAAAAAATGATATTATAGATATGTTTGCAAATGTACTGATTGCAAAAGCTGAAATTTTTATGCGAACAAGTTTCAAAATGGAGTATGTGGATCATTTTTAATTAGAACAAATGGTTTACCAAATAATAATTAATATTTAAATAACCATGAAAGCTAGAATTTTGAAATATAGCAAAAACCTTACCGTTATGGCGTGTAAGCAAGTATCTTATATCCGGTTTTTCAAATTTCAAAAATGCATGAGATTCTTCTGTTCCACGAATTTCTTGACCACCATTTTCGCTCATTAGTACATTTGGGTCTTGCAGAACTGTGCAGTTTGACCTTTCTCCCTAACTTGATGGCCTGCCTCTTCGTTCCCAGGTCCCACAGGTTGATGATGGCGCAAGCAGCTTCCCGTCAGCGTCACTCATTAGGGACCTCGATCTCGTACGGATGTGGACAATCCTTTATCCCCTCCTTCCAGAAGTCACGTAAGACACAATGGGTCTCTTAAGATGGCTATGTGCAGTGCCGAGATCCAGTGTATGGGGGCTCCAGTGCGACCTGAGGGTGAAGATTTTAACTATATGTTTTCCTACCTTTAGAAATAATGTTTATGACATCCGATAGAGTTCATGACATTTTATATGATCATCAGTTCCATTACCTAAGATAGGAATAAGTATAGATCGGAAAGAATATTTAGGCACATCGGTGCTTGTCGTCGGACTATATTAGCATATCTTTGTCCGTCGTATCTTCGTGGGCCTGTTTCAGTGCACCTATGTGCGTGTACGTGTGATTTGTACACATGAATATTATGTATACTTGTTTAATAAAAAAACGATATCAAATAGGCATCCTTAACAAAGCCAGATTAATTACAGAACAAATAAAAACAGCTGTTCTCGCTGGTCCCAGAAGGGGACTTCGTATGAGCTGGTTCAAAAACCTCAATTATGTTAACAAACAATCGAAAACGTGTACGAAATGACAACCTTTTCAGTAAGATAGTGGAAAACCAAACCATCAAGAACATTATTTTGAATCCTCACTATATTCTGAACCTATAGGTAAAGTTACACTCACAAACATAATTTGAGGTATTCATTATTGAATGCCTTGATTTCTAGAAATATCAAGCATAGTTTAAATGTTCACATTTGTTCTACATAATTTTATTGTAACAATTATCTTCAAGGTCGTATGTACCTAACTTTCAAGAAAATATTTCCAGAAAGTGGCGTCACGTGAAATACCCCACATAATGAAGTTTAGAACATTTAAAAATGTTTAATGTTTTTATACTGTCGCGAGCCATTGTTGCGACTGGCGCGGCCAGCGCGCACAAAGGGACAGATAGTCAGCGCGGAGATAAAAAGCTTGCCGAAACAGATAAAGATAGATGACTGGAAGGTTCACTTTTTATCTCCAATCCCACTCCTGACATCAATTGTGGCTTTGTGGGCTCGTAAAATTAAAAGTTCAGTTTGCAGAAATTAAAAATGCTCTTTATTTCCGTAGAAATGCACTAGTTTGTACACCCATTTGCAGCAAGCTGACGTAACATAAACCAACACAATCTCTCGTCACTTCTGCACACGTAAATAAACAAAAGAGTTCACTTTCAAATCACAAAATCACAGCTGCACGCGCACAATTATCGAGTCCAATTACGACTCTCCCAACTGGCGAGTCTCGGCTTCCTTTTTATACCTCCATTCATTGATCTAGAAATTAGTGGAATTTTCTGCAACAATCAAGAAAGCAAACCTTCCAGTCATCTATCTTTATTTGTTTCTGCACGCTTTATATCTCCGCGATGCACTATCTGTCCCTTTGTGCGCGCCGGCCGCGCCAGTCGCAACAGTGACTCGCGACAATATGGTTCCTCGAATAAGAGCTTTATGAGACTAAATTCTGTGTAACCCCAAAATAATTCTTGGAGAATATAACCATGTAAGTGTTTTAATTTAAAAAAAATAAACATATATTAAATTATTATGGCTCGAAATATAAAATCATACTTGTCGATAAAAGGTCTCTGTAAGTGCCATCATCAAGTTCAACGAGCGTATTAAAAAAAAAACATAAAGTAAATTAAATAAGGAACCTTCGTAAGGTGCATTTTAAGGCAGTAAAAATATAATAGTAGAAGAAAATCAAATTTTAACATTTAACACGTTCTTTTTACACCGTTATGTACATTTATTTAAAGTCGCTGTTATGTGGGTATAAAGGCAACATAACAAAAAAATTGGGATCTGAACCACAGTGCTTCAGGATGTCTTTGAAACTTTTCAAAAGAGATCTTTTCTCAAAATGTTTAAAAGAATGCAGTGCTGATTGTTCTGAAACACAGGTGTTATGTTTCAAGTTGTTTCTTACGAATAAAAGCATATTGGTACATTCACACAACTTCAAAGAAAGATGATAAAACTCACAGTGAAACTAACTACAATTGCTTTAAATCAAAACACGGAAGCTAATGTATAGTCAAAGTAAAGGTATTTTTAAACAAGCAAGCATTTAAACTACTAATATGTAGAAATCACAATAGTGATGAAGACATTAAGGGTATTTATTTGTGCAAATGTGTTTCGTTGGTGCGCGACAATTCTGTATAAAATGCATAAAACAGCACTGCCACAAAATTAACACCCGAATAGTCACGTTCTATTGATCAAGAATCAAATGTCAGCTGAATTACTAGACCCGTGTAGGAATCACGTATCCAATTGAAGCATAGTGTCATGTATTGGAAAAGAGTAGGAGGATTCCATTATAAATATTCCAATTTCCAATAGATTAGACTTGTGTAATCTTATCTTCCTAGCAAGTATAAGAAACAGGCATCCAGAGGTTGAATATATTTAGCTGTTTTACGTGGAATTATACAATCCATGTCTCAGCCTTGAAATTATTCATTAATCGAGACTGTGTCCTTGTGCGTAATACATGAATCATGTAACAGTATACAATTTTGATAATTATTAAGATTTCCGTCAGATTCTGAAATTTTTACATATGTTACAACTTGAATTATGCCTATGTATACCTTTAGAAGTTTATCTTCAAACTGTTTTTTTATCTTTTATCTAAACTGTTTTTTTTTAAGACTTAGATAACCATTTTCTGAAAGTCCTACATCTGTTATAGACTGACACTGTGCATACGGATGCTAATTATTTATTTATTGAATCCACTTTGGTGGCAATTTAATCCTAAGGTCCATCACTTAAACTCTCACAGTCGAATCACACTTTTAAAAGCAACACCCGTTATGCATTTGTTATACACAAATGAATAGTTTTTATAGCTTTATAGAGACGTGATTTTCTTGTATACAAATTCTGAATAAGGAATACCTGTAAGTGCAGAGTAGTATGCAATTATGAAGAAAATATCATGGTTCGTTTAAACTGTGTTTGAATTCATACATAATTAGCACCAATTTATGTGAAGTGTTTCATAACAATTTACGGAACTAGGAAGACAAAAAATGTAGTCATTCCAAATCGGAGAGTTTCGTGAATGTTCGTAAAGTCGTATTCAACGACGCGTTGTACTTGATCAAATTGTGTGTGTTTTACAGTGCATAGTCCATTTTATAACTTGAATGATATCGTAACTAGAGCGGAACCAGCTCCTATCACGTGATATACTTCACATGAGGAAGATTTTCTAATGTATCTTGTTGACCAAAGTTATATATGGATCGATACTACTGGATGGAAGTGGGGTAGCTACTCCAGCCAATGAAAGATGTGTCCGTTGTTCCTACAATGGTGTGGCAGAATGTCCTTACGTGCCAGTAAATCTACTGACATGGGACTGTCACTTAAAAACCATCGGCCTGGGTTTCAACACGTGACCTTGGGATTCCATACGCCTATGCCTGTTAACAGCATTACAAAAAATTAAAAGTCGATTAAATACTGAACTTGGGATTTAAGTTAAGCTAAGAAAATTTAATTGCTAAGAAAATCCCCCTCCCCTCAAGGTATCCTTTAAAAGTACAGTATATTTTTCCTTTTCAGTTTTTGATTTTTATTTAATATATTTGCAGAACAAATAAAATGTATGACTTGTATTTTCTGCGCTTTAGATCTCGAAAAAGCAGGTAGTTTATGTTTCAGTATTTGTTGGTTTGAATTTTCAAATACTTACACTTTTCTCAAGTGGGAAATCGTTATTCGCTTTTCCTCGCGGTCATATAAATAGCGTGGTGTATCAAAACTTCCAATAGTAACCTGATTTTTACAAATCTGTCACTTTAGCTTTTTACATCCTTCTTATAGCTACAACGAATATGCTAACGAGTAAAGAACGTTTATCAAATAGTAGAAGAATAAATGTTATAAGTGTATTTTTGGATAAGAGTGAGTAGAGAAGGTATGTGAAACAACATGAATATTGCTTTTCGGAATATCTAAAATTTAGTATCTGGAAGCTCTATTTTGATTTCGAATCAAGTGAAGATTAATTTTCTTGAGGCTGTCGTTCTATGGACTGGGCATTAAATATTTAATATATTTGCAGGCAATTCTGGAGATTAAACAAATATATAAAAGGAGCGAAAGGTAACAAACGATAAGCGTGTTTTGTTTTGAGAACATCTTCAATCTCAGGTTTAGGCGTGTACACTACGATTTTGGGAGAAAGATTACCAGTCGCCTTGCTGGCGTGGCAAACAAAACAATATCGAGCTCAAGGCTGCGATGTAGAGTAGGCTTCCTGCAAGAGAAAGTGAAATCTTTGTAACGCTTTAGTTTTACACTTCTCACCCAGAGGCCCTCTAGAGGACAACTGACACAATCCGGGTTTATCCATCATTACAACAGCCGAACTTATATAAATTGTTTTGTTCTTCCTTTCGTAGTGAATTGCAATACACACATTAATATTATAAACATACATGATCAACGTAAATACCACCTGGAACACACGGCAAATAACGTAAATGTGACATTCACATGACCTTCTATACGTACCCACATTGCTGTCTGTTCTATAAACAATTTTTACAAAAGTTTATTTTTCTTAGTATTTCGTATTAATCATTACAAATTGCAGAAATGGTTTCATTATACTCTTCATTGTAGGTACAAGAAAAATAATGAAGCTGATACGCAAATTTTTAAAAAGTAGGTCAATATATAATGGTTTTGTAATTCCATACTAGTTAATATGATATTACCAGAAAGAAAAGACTGGTGCTTTAGCACCTCAAAAATACAAAAGTACTGTAAAATTCAAACTATAATACGCGGAAATGGGTTATGTCGCAGAAATTTTATTTTATAATAAATAATGAATGTTAACGATAGTACACATTTTGTGACTATCTCTTAGAGTTATCAGTAATTATATAAAACTAATTCAAATGAAGAGGGCTTTAAAGGCAGTTCTCAGAATGTGCTTTTATGCAAATATCTTAAACACGTGGTATTTCAATAAAAACCGTGATAATTTTCAGAAATTGAAAAAATAATTAACATTTTTTGGGAATATATAGGGTAGTTTGGGGTGAGAGAGCTTTATTAAACAGTCGTCAACGTATCACATCTTCGGAGACACTGAGCTTCGCTGGTCAAACAACATGACCGACCGACCAATCGACCGACCGACCGACCGACCAAAGTGCTGGCTGCCTGTATAAAGCCAGAAGGTTTTTGCTGCGTGTCCACCCGTTAAGGGTTTTACCGCAGGTAGAGTTTTTCTTTTAGGGATGTTGTAGGATGGGTTGTGGGTTTTGAGGTAGAAACTTTTTGAGGTTACAAATTTTATGTACCTCAGGTTGTTGAATGGATGCAAAACCTTGCACCCTGGTGTTCTAATTTTAAATTTGTGTTAGATTGAAAATTTTGATACCAAACAGCTTAGAAGAACTATGTGGAACTCAGCTTTAGGTGCTCTTAAGATTAGCTCTTGGGTTACCTTGGGTGCCCGCAAGCCATGCGGGGTACCTGGAAGAGCCTGGAAGAGCGTCTAGTGGTGTCATAATCTCCCAATGATCTAGCAAGAGTGCTTCTCTGTCTGGGTAAAGTATCGTAGAATTGTGATGCCTAATTTTGTCCTCCACGTAAGGGAAACCCGGGGCTTCATGAAGCAACCTGGTAGGACGACCCACAGAATATATAGACCGAAGCCCTCTATTCTGTGCACGTTGAAGCCATGCCAGCCAGCTATCTGCGGCCATGTCATGGACCCTTTGCTATTTATCAGGATCAGGAGATACCACAACCGTTTCCTGCCGCATGATGTCAAAAAACAAGCATTAGTGTGGAAGAGTCTTAATTTTAGTGGACAAAGGAGCTGTATTAGGGCATATGCAAGGCATCAGTAAGTTTATTTAGAGAAAGTAATAATAAGCCTCATTTTGTCGTGATAAAACTTTAGTTTTATCAAGTAACAATAGATTGACTTTTAAAAGGAGTAATGAGTGAAATATGGTCAAAAGAAAACTTACTCGCAGCAATCTTATTGGTTATATGTATGGACCTTACAATGGTGTAAGTTTCCTTATTCTTCTCATATCACATTTAAATGTTTCGCAGGCTTTAATGTTTATTTTCTGCAGTTTTATTTTACTACATTTACCTACTCACAATTTCTACCATTAACGGCGAATAAACAAAATCCAATATTGCCGTCTTTGGTTTTCCTTGTGTAGTATCCTTTCCTTATGTATCAGAATCCTGATTATGGATCTCTGGTTATAAAAATATTGATTTAATAGGCAATTTTCACCATATTTTCTAATTTTGAAATTCTTTTTTTCAAATTTTACATTAATTTTGGTCATTTTTTGAGTTTCTGATCCTTTTCTTTCGTTTTTGGACGAAATTAGATTAACTAAAATTAACATCTATTTTTAAACTAAAGAAATTTTTATATTAAGCAATATTAAGTCAACACATTCTACACTCACTGTGCAGAGCGACATCCAATGGTTTTAAAAATGACATTCCATTTGTGAAATAAAGCAGTGTTAATTTTCTGCGTTAAAATGATATAAACAGGTAAATACATTTGTGCTGCAGTTTGCTATGCGTTCATTAAAGTGTAATAAGTCATTTCTGCAGCAGATTAACAAACTATTGCCTCATTAAAGTTTGATAATTACGAACCAATTTGTTTGTAACGAGAAATGAACCATATTTCAATCTGAAACAAATAGTGTTGTTAAATCTAAATTCCCGACATCTATATAACTCTAGAAAAATTTTTTTATTTACCCAATAAAAAGTCTGAATTCCTTTAGTCAGTGTAAGTTAGTATTAGTTATTGTCACATATGTAATAGAATATATTGAAATGGACTATAGTTTTCTTAGTCATCTCGAATTCGAAAGATTAAATTACTTTGGTATTAATACGGGGGATATAATTAAATATATAGTTGTATAAGGTGCATTTGGTGGACTGAAATGCAATTTTTATATTTACAGCTGCTTATCTCACTATTAATCTTTCAGCTGTGCTTAGTTTGTCTTTGTTTGTTATTGTCAGTTTCTTGAGTCACAATGGCTGAGGATTTGACTAAAGACCAAAGAGTCCGCATTTTAAAACAGTATGTAAAGACAGAAAATTGGAAAGAGCTCGAAAAGAAAAATGACCTGGAGAATATGAAATAACTTTGAAGGATCACAATTTTGAGCTTACGTAATAAATTTGACCAGACAGGGTCTGTCGGTAGTATGTCAAAAACTGGTTCAGCAGTCACTTTTACAACGCCTGATAGCTGCCTAAAAGTCGAAATAAATGAACACAAAAGTAGCCAAGGAACTGAGTATCTCATGCAGATCTTTGATTCGTATGACGTCACGCCTAGAATTGAAACAAAGAATTATACATTATTTATTAGAGGATGACCCAGGTCGTCGTTTACAGTTGTGTGAGGTTATTTTGAACGAAGAGAATGAAGGTAATGGAATTTTTCGAAGAATTGAATGGTCCAGGGTAGCACACTTTAAACTGTCAGGTACTGCAAATACTATCTGCTATTCAACAGAACACCCCCTCTACAAATGAATCAGAGCTGAATCAACTGTCATTACTGTTTGGGTTGCTCTGTCGTGTAGAGAACTCTTGGAACCTATCATTTTATACACAAATATACACAGAAAACGTGCATCTCAACATGTTGAAAATTGTGTATCAAAACTACGAATTCAACACAATGATAGTGATTTCTATTTTCAACAAGATGGAGCTCCTGCTCACTAGCACAATTGTGTGAGTTTCTAAAGAAAGAATTTACTAATGTCTAGATAGGTCAATGAAAGTCAATTGGCTGGTCATCAATATCTCCATATCCTACTCTGATTCGTTTTATTTATACATATTTTGTTGTTGTAAGAGATAAGCCATTTGCAAGTCATCTTCGACTGCTGACTAAATGATCACTTCAAGAGATATAGACATTGTAAGAAACTGATGAAATAAAGAACAGTGTGGAAAAGTCAGTGTCAAATGTAAACTAGAGGGTGTGTATATGTCGAGACTAACAATTTGGATACTTAAAACGTGATAAATATTTAAGGTAGTAGATTCTGCTTTGTGTGCATCACGTGTTATTGTATATATGCTTATGCCCTCCTGTATTAATAAATTTCTTATCAAAATAAAAAGAAAGAAGAAACAAAAGGTACAAACAAAAATCTTAAAGATGAAAAAAAATGTTCCTCATTTGAAAGTGAGTTGATACAGAATTATTTACTTACATATAAGGTTGAATGTATTTTTTCGATAACTATAACTCTATTCCTCTATAAAAATATTGTTTACGCAGTTCTATAGAAGCCAGTTCCTTTATCACTGCAATATCAACACAATTTACTTGAAGGTGTTTCCTTGTTGAAGTCGTCGTAACCATCCGGCTATTTCTTGAGGCTTCTGATTACATAAAATTCCCAGTCCCTTGCACATCAGGTTTATTTTACTGCTTTCCCTTCCCCTTCAATATGGCTATGAGTTGTTTCTCCCCTAAGTTACTCTCGTGACTGGGGCCCTAACAGGTTGCTAGAGGGAACCACCGGGGTCTCTGGGTTACTCAACACCTTCAAGTGAGACATCTCCCAATTGAGTTCTCACCTAAGTACTGTTCTCATTATATAGATACAAATTAGCGACCTTCACTCGAGAAGCTTGTGACACAAGCGGAAGTAGAATTTGTTGACCCTGAATGAAAGTGTATTATTAAGCAATGTTTTGGGAATTCCTGGGGCTTCTGCTCCTTTCCTCGATTCTTCTAGTCGACATTGAGTAGCTATCCATCTGATTATGGATTCTTGCAAATACTTGTCTTTCTGTCTAATTCATATTAATCCAGATTAAATGTTTGTCATCAGGCACTATAATCTGGTTAAAGAGACTTAAATCACAATCAAATCCTTTAAGCTAGTCGCTATGACGCTTCGAAATTCCGTTATCTTTGCATGGCCAGGGACTTAAAATAAAGGAATAACTATTTATGGTGTAACTATTCGACTATTCAAACCAAAAACTGAATATCTCGGAAACGGTGAGCTCCACAAAAACAGTAATACAAAGTGTGCGTTTTAACGGAATTTAACCTGTTACTATTTACATTATCCAGAATGACTCAGAGGCCATTCCCACAAAATTCAAGATATTAATTGTTATAATTGCGTATTAAACATGCAGAATTTTAATCAAAATCATTAGAGGCTCTTTTGTTGTTGAGAAAATCAAATATTTCGAAACATGGTCCATTTAAGGGTAGTTTGGGGTAGATTTTCTTAAGAATCTTCATATTGCATCATTGGAGGTTGCTAAGTTTGTTTTTAAAGTTTTTGATTTTGAATTATATTGTTCACACAAGCACGCACGCACGCAACTTTTTCTATTGCTCTTGTATACACAAAATAGTACTCCTGAAGGGAAATGCAGTAACAAATTACTCGATCTGAGCCCCTTAGGCGGAATTTCAATGTGAACGAAAAATGTTATAGACCCATTATATAGCATAAGAATAAAAATACGATGGGGGCTGCCACAGCAATCACCGAGAGTATAAAACGTTGGGCGGGAAACAATTTCAGAATAAACTGGTCGGTTATCTTTTTAAAAATAAAAATATAATTCATGTTCTTCTCATAGCTTACTTCAAAGGGAGAAGATGAGTTAAATGTAAATAAATATATGGAACATTAATGCTTTACCAAAACTTGAAAAGCTAATATTTATGGAAGCAGTGATTATTATTCTATCCAAGTGATGTTATCTACAATAAAGGTATACCTAGATATTGTCTCAAGTTGGTTACTTACACGATAAAAAAAATGAAATCACAATAAGTCAGTTTTTGTTAGAAATAAACTCATATGTTTTGCTACACTGTAGTGAAGCCTATGTAACAGCGAAAGGACCAGTGTTATTTGTTTGCTAAGGTTGTCAATTGCCAGTGTCATTATTTAAGTTAATTGATGTACGTCAATCATTTCTTCACAGTAAAACGTATGTAGGCTAAGGTTTTGGTTAGATAGTCAACCTGAAAAATTGAATGCCATGGCCGGGATTTGAACCACGGATCTCATGGTTTCCGTCCAGTCGCTCTTACCCATTGAGCTACCATGGTCATTGTGTACCTCGAGTACGAGAGCCCCTAGTGGTTTACCGGGAAATATATATGAGTCAAATGGAGCATTTAATGTCAGGACGGCACTTTGGCCATGGTATCTCAGTGAGTAAGAGTGACTGAACGAAAACCAGGAATTCCGTGATTCAAATCCCGGCCATGGCATTTAATTTTGCCAGGGTCATATTAGCACTGCCCCACTGATACAGCCGTCTGGCAGTTCTTTTACATGTCAATAAATCTATTGACATGAGGCTGTTGCTCACGCTTTGGCGTGGACCAGGTTAGTGGTGTGTAGGCCAGCACCTTACAAAGTGACTGATAACCTGTAAGAAAGTTACTTAGCCAAAATTAATGCTCTAATGAGTTGTCTATTTTTTTTTTTAAATATAAGTGGTGTTTAAAATGAGTCATTTAGAATTAAGAAGTAAATGCAATATGCTAATTGAAGTTAAGTAAACATGGCAAATATATGCATTTTAATCAAAATTTTTAGAAAACAGAAAGTAATGAATACTTTCACAGAGTTAAGGATTAACTGGGACAGAGAATTCCACATACCTACTTTTATTTTTCTAAAAATACTGTCTTGGATTTAGGAGTCTCAAAATATGTAATTCTAGAATCTGTATATTGATCTATTTAGGTAAGTAGAGAGCAAGAAATATTTGAATCACTCATGTTCTGAAACAAGAGTGCAGTAATCCATGGAAGACGTCCAAACTGAAGCTGTCTACAGCCCTTGTCATAGTTTTGAGGTTTGGCGCCTGGACTCACCGCATTTCCTGCGTTCTGTTTTACACAGGAATATTTCGCTCCTCTCCTTTCTTATCTCATCCGGACACATGGCGTTGCTTTTGTGATAAAACAACTGGAAATATGCTCTCTCTTACTGGAACTTGGGCCTCCAGTCGATAATGGCGACAGTAGTAGGCGTGTCACATGCTTTCGTTACGAGCTTTTCTTGTAGCAATGGATCTTTATGCGGCTCCTGTCTAATTCTGTAATAGAGGGAAGCTGAACTACAGCAGTAAGAGAAAACTAAGGAAGAAGGAAGTAGTTTAACCCTTATACAACGGACAATAGTCATTTTATTCTTTCTGCTATACTATGTATAGTCAGTAGGAGAAGTATTGCATTCCACCCAAAATTCTAGGTAGATTGAGATTTCACCAAAATTAACGTTTTGAGACTCCCTTAATAAAAAAAAGGCATACATCTAAAGGAAAAAGTCAACTACCAAACTTGATATTCAACTTCAACATCCTCCCACGAAGATTATCAAGATTATCCACCACCCAAGCCACCCTATACATGGAAAATGTAATTTTCTCAAAAAATGTTCTAAGGAATTTGATTAAAATACCAAATTATTTAAGAGAGACAAACGAGATGATATGTTGAATTTTCTGCAAATGGTCTCTGAAGTTTAGCTTTTTAACGACTTTTGCGTAACTGATAAACAGTAAAAATTGACTAATTGACTGACTTGTGCTTATCCTCCTTGTATACAGAGCTTACATCCCTCAGGACTTCCACTTGGAAACAGAGTACCAAAGTAAAGTTCGCATGGGAAGTAAGCAGCCTGAGTAATTAAATATAACAATTGGTAATTAATTATTCTAGAAATGAACGGAGGAGAACGTCTCTTTTATTTTATAGCACTTCTTGTATCTGATCTCTGACGTGAGGTTCTACGCGAGGATTTCAAAAGTGCTTGTTCTTTAAGAACCTTGGAATGGTCGGGTGCACGACGTAAAAAAAATTTTACATCACCACGTAAAGACCGCAATGCTGGAAGCTATTTATTATAAATTAGTTAAAAAGAAATTAACTCGTTTTAGTAGCCAATAATATAAGCAGACACTATGAGCTCATAGGCTGCTACATATTTACACAAAACTGCAATTAGGCAACGAGGTAAGGAGAGAAGCAAGTCAGTCTTTCAATATTCACCATTGTCAGTTTTGGTAAGGACGAATAAAGCTCAAGGAAACAAGTTGCAAAAGCTATAGAAACTCATTCCAAAAGGTTCATGTCACTTCTAACTCCTGTGATATTTACCTGTTAAATGCTTTTTCCCGAGATTTATCTCACGTTGATCAGATAAGGAAGCAAGTGCAGTTTAGGTGGGTCACGCGTTAGGCAACAGAGACAACCACTGCTGTAGAGAGGGATTTGGCAACATTTTTTGCGCGTGTCTGTATGCAAATTTAGAGCGGTGGATTGGCTGAGCTAGCATAGGAGCTTTGAACCCGGAACCATAGATACATCTCGCGCAGTAAGACAATTTTTGGGTATGCAGATCATTAAACACTCACAAAGCAACTATATTCAGCAACTCTGCATAGAATTATCTACCTCAAACACGAGCACTGACACAACTGGAATGTTAAATGAGTAGGTTATACTGCTTTCAAGGAATAAAACGGAAGGAAATCCTGAATTTAAAACAATTGTCTGTCTATAGTTAGTTTAGAATTTTATGATTCTATATTTACACAATCTAAAGCTAAAGGAACAGTCATGACACATATGATATGTTTAATAATGTCACAATGTAATAGGTGCGGATTTTGATAATTACTTCACCAAGTCCAATTCATTCTGACGAAAGTAGGACATAAACCACCTTCTAAATTCATTTCATAAATTATTAAAAGATATAGAAAGATGTACAAAGCCCCTGTACATTGGTACGAACATGCTGGAGTTATAAAATTACAAGATGACGAAGATCTTTGAGCTCCTTTAGTTAGCATGCTAGCTTTCAAATCCGCAGTTCTCGGGTTCGATTCTCTTCTGAAGATGGGAATTTTGTTTACGAGGATTATTTCCCATCCTCTTTAGAATTGGAAGTATGAGTCAGAGAGTAAATGTGTGTATTTTTTTTGTGCAATTTTACGTCCTCCAACGTTAAGTCATATCGGACGGTGAATGAAAGGGGTGAAATGGTGCTCAAAGGTGTCCAGGGTCCATAGAGCTTAGAGTTACCCGACATTCGTCTATCAGGATAAGGAAAACCCCGTAAAAATACCTTATCCAGGTAACTCACCCTGACCGAAATTCGAACTCGGGATCTCTTGAACGTGAGGCAGGCATGCTACCATCTACGCTACCGATGCGTGCAAAATGCGTGTATGTGTGTGAGTTCGGTAGAAATATGACATACAGAGGGCTAAATGGTCCTTGAACGTAAGTCCAACAAAATCTCGACTACACGGGGTATAAAAACAAAAGCTGGTTACACTTTATTGCAAGGAATGTAGTACATAGATGGCCAGGTTCTAACACTTCAGCGAACAGAAGACAGATTTTAAAAAGGGAATATTTTATACTGTATTATATTTGTTTATCACATATTGCAGATCTGCATGTAATGAAATCGTATCAAAACCTCTGAATAATTATTCTAATCTTGTCTATCTCCACTTTGGTTTATTTCTTTTGTGCATATGTTGTACTCAGTTTGATAACAGGATATGCTAACTAATTGTATAAGGAGAGAAAACTGCTGGCGTTAGAAATCAATGAACCAACATTTGATATGAACTGATAAGATTATGTTTCTGGGTGGTCGCAGTCTATGACCTTTTTCAAAGAAATTAACTTGGCGGCGGTGTACAATTTCATTTAAATATGTGTCTGAAAATTGTATAACTTTTACTTTATTAAATATTTATGGGACCAAAAGGAACTACAACGGTTAACGTACTACAATTTTCTAAAACATTACTCAAAATTCCGACCCGTATTTTTCCACCATCAAAGGGCATTCATGCGCTAAACAGTATTTCTACTTCTTGGAACACTGTTAGGGGAGGTTTTGAGCAATTATCATCGGGACTGAACAAAATTACAATTATAAGATATAAAGGGGAGGAATCACCATATGGGCCTTACAGATCATTCATTGTACAATACTTTCATGAACAACAAAGGAGGTAAATGAAATCAATTTGTCGCTGAAGTGTAAAAAAGACTATGCGTGTAACAATGGTGATTCAATAAAGTTATCGTAATATCCTCCAAAGTTTGGTTACTTTCTGAACATTTCGGGAAGTTGGTGGCTTGGCTATGTAATTAATATTTCAATACTATAGGCAATATTTACATAAACACTTTGTTTTAATATATATTAATTAGAAACCGTTTGCATTATAATAGTAAACAAAACAAATAAAAGGAATGCACAAACAGTTAAAAGGCAAAAATAATATAAATTCATTCTAAACACATTACCCAAAAACCTTTCGTAACGCAGTTTCACTATGTGCTCATTTCATTTAATCACGTGGCAAGCTGGCAGGAAGCTTAGCATTCCACGGTATATACCGATTGCAATGTGCATTTTCTCTTGCAATATTTGTTTACAAATAATACATAAGATTACAAAATAAGGACAGATATACATACTTTATTTCCATCTGTTAAATAGGAGCACCTATCTCAATGACTTTGTTTGCAATAATTAACTTTATACAGAGTATAACTATCATCATCATAATCATCATCATCATCATCATGATATAAGCCTTGTGGCCCGTTCCGACTTCAAGGATTGGAAGGTTTATACTTGTATACTATTTGTGGTGTACGGTCTTCGGTCATTCTCTGCACATGATCTTGCCATTTTTGCCTGTATGCAATGGTTGTTTCATTTAGACTCTGAATTTCCAATTCTCTTCTAATATCCTCGTTTCTTTTCTTGTCTATGAGTCTATAACCTGCCACCTGTCTCAGAAATTTCATCTCAGCAGCCTCCACTTTCTTCTGTTGTGAGATAGTTAAGACCCAGTTTTCACACCCATAAAGCAGGGTTGGGATCGCCATTATTTTATACAGTTTTAACAAAGTTTGACGATTACAATTTTTAAAAGTTGTTTTTATTGTGCCACATATTGTTTGGAATTTGTAATACTAAAGAGTATAACTAAAAAGAACTATTCCTTTTCACTGGAATAAGAGCAGCTAAGGCTAATCAAGTTGTCGTAGTATTGTCATACATTCTGAGGGAGATCACTTCGCGCTAATATGTGAGACTCATATTGGGAGGTTCCAGGTTCCATTTCCGTGACCCTAACCTTCTGTTTAACGTTGTTACGGGGGTTAGAGACATTAGGCCCAGCTTCGATGGATGCGTTCAAACTGGAAACGTTAAGGGCGTCATTCTTATTTGAGTCCAATTTTTATCTTGTATCTGGTCAACCCTTTTGGCTTTCTTCCCTCATTCGTCTCTCCCAGGTGTCATGGTAGAAGCTGCGGGCTCTGTTCCGGATTTTCGACGATCCCTCGGTTTGTACCTTTGCCTTTTGGGAAAAACTGAAAATCTAGTTGATGGAAACTATGGATGGAAACCAGCGATCCTGGTTTTGGAAATATATCCTGGAGAGAGTGTCATGCAGATCACTAGCCACCCGTCACTATCATCGTCTTACCCAGTGTGTGGAGGTAAAAACTGCAAGGCCATGCGGTAGCACATAAGAGTTTCTCTTGCAGTATTTACTTTATAAGTATTGCCTAGTGAAATATGTATGAAATGTTAGGAACAAGCCGCCTCTCGTATCTAAACATTTTGATAGATGATACTGGTAATATTGTACGTGTTATTTTCATATTAATATAAAATATGGCGCTGTCGCATTAGCGTGCCAAAAGAGGCAGTTATCCGGAAGTTAGCTGGAATCACTGGACCACATCTAATGTTATGCAAACGCTGCATGTCCGGCATTTTAACGTTCTAGTGCCTTGGCTGACTGACCGACCCTGAAGCCGACTGCCAATTAGCAGCCACACTAACAGCTCTGGCGCCACAGTCGCTCATCCTCCACACTGCTATCGGTACGCTTCTTACAGATTCGATATTCGAGTCCTGCTGTGATGCGGGAAAAAAAAAGCTTTACTCCTTCTCTGGTTAGATGCGTCTTTGTTTATTAGGGATAACACCGAATGTATACTAAATTAGACCAAGTGTTTACCTCATGTACTAAATGACCATGTCACTCGCACTAATCACAATTGTCCCTCCTCCCAGGTGGGAAATCCATATGCTGATTGGGTTTTTATTCATTGTTAATGCGTCAAAAATATACTATGTACATTTATTATTTTATTTGCATCACACTATTTGTAAAACAAATAAACACTATGTTCCAGATTTTCCACCAACAGTAAAACCTTAACTCGAATCAGTTTTGAAAAAGGAAATTTTGAAGAAGACTTGTACTACAACGATACATTTATATTCTCAGCAGGCAAATTACTCGAATTCTCTTGCCAGCGGGTGAATTCATTGATCTCACCCTATCTACTTGGGACCAGGCTGGAAGAGAAACTTCGATTAAGTCATGGAAAAAATCTGACCTGTTCTGTGTGATTTACCAGAAAACAAGATTGAAGGTGAAAAAATAAGCGTGGAAGAAGATTTTATACACATTTTTAAAAGTATGGATTCTGATGTTTATGAAGAATACATTGACAATGCTGGATGTTATAAACCGATTACAGAGAAATGCATTATTGTATCATCCTGTGTTACTGAAAGAGAAAATGAAGACTGTTCAGCTTCAAATTCAATGTTGATGAACCAACTGTGGTTATGAGCCACAACAAGTAGTACCTAACATAGAGAAATTGATGCTTTATTTCGAGAGTCATGGCTGCGACATGGCTGAGTGGTTAGACCACTTGGCTCTCACCTAGGTGGCCAGGCGACCGCAAAACGGGATGTGGTGGACAACATGATGCTGGGGTGGGTTTTATCCGGGTCCTCCGGTTTCCCCCACCATCATTCCACCAATTGCTCCATCATTCGTCCCAGGCGTTGGGCCAACCTCCAACGACCCTTTCTTACTACTGATTAGTTTGCAATATGGTGAAAATACGTAGGCTATCACAGTATGTGTTTGTTTTCAGGCGAAGGTGTGCTGATGTAATTTCTAAACTCCATTACTCGGTGATGTACATGTCTTTTTTTTTTAAGGTTTTTTCGTCATTCTCTGGATGAATGGATTTTCTTTAAGTCCTGACCCCAATTGATCCGGGTAAACGAGGTTTTACTCGAAATTTGAGCTCTTATAACAAATCTGTAATTATCTAGATAAAAGCTTTTAAAAATACCGATTGTATTAGGAATGAAGGCACAAAAATACTACCACTACTACTACAACAACAACAACAACAACAACAACAACTACTACTACTACTACTACTACTACTACTACTACTACTACTACTACTACTACTATGATTACTACCACTGCTGCTGCTACTACTACTATTAATAATAATAACAACAATAATCATCATTATAGAGGAAGGTCAAAATCAGGGTTAAACATCTTTCTAATCGGAGATTTGAACCACGGATCTTCGGTTCACCGTGCCGGTGCTCTAATCAACAGTGCTACCTGGCAATATGACATTCAAATCTTCATAGCTTTCTCAGTAAAGTATAATGCGTTCTCAAATTCATTTTGACTTAACTTGCAACAATTGCAACTTATAATCCAGTAGTTTTGGTCCTGAGCTTTGTAGTTAACCACTTTTAGGTCAATTAATATTAATCATTGTTAATTAACACAGCAGCGGCATAGTAAGCCGAGGATTCATCATTCAAATCCGGATTATGGCTTTGTTTTTTTTTTCCCCTGATATTACACCGTTCCAAATTTAAGTCGCAGAAGCCATATGTTAGGACAAAATTAAATAATAATAATAATAATAATAATAATAATAATAATAATAATAATAATAATAATAATAATAATAATAATAATAATAATAATAATAATAATAATAATAATAATAATAATAATAATAATAATAATAATAATAATAATAATAATAATAATAATAATAATAATAATAATAATAATAATAATAATAATAATAATTATAATAATAATAATAATAATAATAATAATAATAATAATAATAATAATAATAATAATAAAAATAATAATAATAATAATAATAATAATAATAGTAATAGTAATGATAATGATAATGATAATGATAATGATAATGATAATGATAATGATAATGATAATGATAATGATAATGATAATGATAATGATGATAATAATGATAATGATGATAATAATAATAATGATGATAATAATAATAATGATAATAATAATGATAATAATGATAATAATAATGATAATAATAATGATAATAATAATAATAATAATAATAATAATAATAATAATAATAATAATAATAATAATAATAATAATAATAATAATAATAATAATAATAATAATAATAATAATAATAATAATAATAATAATAATAATAATAATAATAATAATAATAATAATAATAATAATAATAATAATAATAATAATAATAATAATAATAATAATAATAATAATAATAATAATAATAATAATAATAATAATAATAATAATAATAATAATAATAATAATAATAATAATAATAATAATAATAATAATAATAATAATAATAATAATAATAATAATAATAATAATAATAATAATAATAATAATAATAATAATAATAATAATAATAATAATAATAATAATAATAATAATAATAATAATAATAATAATAATAATAATAATAATAATAATAATAATAATAATAATAATAATAATAATAATAATAATAATAATAATAATAATAATAATAATAATAATAATAATAATAATAATAATAATAATAATAATAATAATAATAATAATAATAATAATAATAATAATAATAATAATAATAATAATAATAATAATAATAATAATAATAATAATAATAATAATAATAATAATAATATATTCCATAATAAAAGCAAGGATCACACCAACGTCGCAGGTATTGCTTAATTTTGTGTAACAAAAGTTGTTTTAAATGTCAACATGAGAGTGTCACTCTTAACTTCATTTAAATGTCATCTTTCTAGTTTAAGAGAGAGAATGTGTTTTAAAATGATAGGCAAGGATTGTCTAGCATGCCTTCGTCTCCCTAGTCACTTACTTACCTGGGACTGGATAATGCAAATAGAAAACAGGCCGACTGCTGTTCCGAGGGAGAACGGAGGACAAACGGAGAATCACGAGTCATCTTGGCTAACGCCTGCAACATAACCTTTCTGTCCAAACTTAATTACACGACCTGTATGTTCATACTTTAATTCCATCATCATATTCTTGCAAGATCTTTTACCTAATTAACACCCAGTTCCCTCTTACTCTGAAGAATCCATAAAAAACATTACAATTAAATTATGAAAAATCTCATTTTGTGATTTTTACTTTTACTGTAACACATTTGAAGCCTTTAACCTTGGGCTATTTAAAATAAGTACTTAGAAAGTAGATGCATGATTTGAACGTGGCAATTTTTAGCCTGGATTATTTGCTATCCTCTTAAAGTTTTGAAATCACGAAGAAAGGAAGCAACTGCGGTATGCCCGCTCGCGTTTTATGTTTAAAACTTAAGAGTAACGCAAGAAAAAAATCGGTTTGATGTTAGTTATGTATTTACTTTGATTAATGCACAAAATATTTTATCTGAAAAACATTAAAATAGGTGGTTAATATAAAAATGCTACTTACGGATTACGTATTCTGAGCCCCATGCATTTTTCTGGATATACTCACCTGAAACAAAAGAATAATAATATAAAATCAAATTATTTCCTGGTTATTTATATTAGATTATAAGAAAAATAAGATTTCATATGCTATGTAGTTCTAAAATGAATTTTATTACAGGAATTTTGAGGAAATAAGTGTGTCAACATGAGTTTAAATTAGAAAATGCTTATGATTGAATCCGGTTTAATTAAAGCACACAGAAATAAGTGTCACAATTTCTATCTCTGATTTATAATTATTTTGGAAGCACATTATAAGTGACCGCCTCGGTAGCGCATGAGGTGCCTGCCTCATGGTTCTTTTTTTTTTTTTCTTTTTTCCGGAGCTTTCCTTTATTCTGAAAGAATGAATGTCTGGTGACTCTAAGCTCTATGAATCCTGGGCTCATTTGAGCATCATTTTACCCATTTCAGTCATCCTCCGATATAACAACGGTGAATAGACAAATTAAAAGATTAAAAGTATACCTACATTTGCAGACTTCTAACAGTTTTCTTTGGAATTGTTTAGCATTTCAATCAATATGCTCTGGATGAATTGGTAGAGCTTGATTCAGTTTCGACTGAAGCTGATGTCCAGCAGAGAGCACAGTAGAAGAGAGAGAGAGGAGAGAGAGGAGAGAGAAGAAAGAGGAGAGAGAGAGAGAGATGGTGCACTAGAAGAGACAGAAACAGGGCACTGTAGGAAGTAAAGCAGGAAAGAGAGGAAAAAAGGACCGTAAACTACGAGAGTGAGATAGAGGGGTACAGTATGAGAGAAGAACGGTACAGCAGGGAAGAAAAGAGGGTACAGCAGGGAAGAAAAGAGGGTACAGCAGGGAAGACATTCGAGCCTATAGTAGGGGGAAGAGGAAGGGGAAAGTGTAGGCGAGAGAGAAAGAGAATAAAGAGTAAGAAAATGGGTAAAGTAGCAGAGAAAGAAGGTATAAGTAGTAGAAGGAAAGAGGACAGCAGGGGGAGAGACAAAACAATAGAAGAGAGAGAAAGTATGGAAAGTGAGAAAAACAAACACTGGGCAAGAGAGACAGGGTACAATAGGAGAGAGAGAGAGAGAGAGAGAGAGAGAGAGAGAGAGAGAGAGAGAGAGAGAGAGAGAGAGAGAGAGAGGAGAGAGAGAGAGGAGAGAGAGAGAGAGAGAGAGAGAGAGAGGAGAGAGAGAGAGAGAGAGAGAGAGAGAGAGAGGAGAGAGAGAGAGAGAGAGAGAGAGAGAGAGAGAGAGAGAGAGAGAGAGAGAGAGAGAGAGAGAGAGAGGGGGTGGACCCTTTCGATTTGTGTCGCACAGAAATCACTAATTATATTGCATAGGTTATACTGTCAAAGAGAGTGCTACCCCAATAAACTACCTGCGATATAGCACAGAGAAATTAAGATTAGAGTCTGTGTGGGATAAGAAGTCACGGATTTCTAGAAAGAGAAAGCAGTGCTCACCCTCTCACTCACAATTAGCGTTGTGACGAACCTTTCAGGCGAAGATGGAAGGGCTTTTACTACAGAATCTGCACCCTTGAGAAAGCAGTGGCAGAAGAAAACTGACAACAAGGAATGTTTTGACGGAAGAATCACCCCTTTTCCATTATAGTGAAAGACAGGTAGCTCAGGTCATCCCTCCACTATTGCTTTCTCTTTCTGACATCTTAAGCCAAAGGGCCTATAATTGACCATATTAATATAACTTTTTATATAATTATTGAGATGAATATATTGATACCGTTGGTGAATACATTCTTTTGTTACTGTTTGTGGAGATAACTATTGCAATGAATTGCGTTGTTGCTCTGTGAAGGTAGGGCTTCAAATCCTTTTATAGTTGACACTCAAAAGATAATGCGATAACCCGTGTAATTGATATCATTCAGTATATTTTCAACTATCAAATCTCTTTGTTCCACAATGGTTTCCTTCCTCGGCTGAACTTGGCTAAACTATTTTATTTCCTATTACTTCCGTTTGGTACTGTTAATACTTGGGATTAGTAAATTAAATTTCAAAGTTTTCTAATGCTGAATGAGGTCACCATATAGCTGCAACTGAACCTTGCGGTATCAACTTTGCTGGAATACGTCACACATGTGAAAAAGAAGCAAGGTTTAAATAAAGTATGAATCCATATTTTTGAGTATTTTAAGGGACTCTGTTAGTTATTCTGCGTCAAAAGACAAATATCTATTCTATTATTTTTACTTTATAAGTAAAACAGTAAATTAGCAATCTTTATAAACTTAAATTTAAAACATTAACATTTTGTAGGTTGCACACTGCGTAGTACTTCCATAATTGCAATCTTATACAGTCCTGTGATATTCTTAAGAACGGAAGAAAAAATCACAAGGGTTATGAAATATTGGTATATGTTGCATTTCTACATAAAACTCTAAGGACGTAGAGTTACCGGAATGATCCAGTTATACTTTAAAATAATACATTAGAGATAGCTTTAAGCCTTTGTACTTCTGCTTTGAACTCCCAGAAATTTTATAACACAAAAGCTCGACATTACGAAACGGGAGTGAACTGACGAATATGAATTTCTGTTTTTCCGTTCACCAAATTAAACAGTTTGGAAATTGTACATAGAAAGCATTGAGCAAAATAAGCTCAATTTGTAAACCATATGACTTAATTTCTGATATTTCATCGGAAACCGATTTTCTCTTTATGATAATCAGTTGCAACATGCAGAAGAAGTACCTACAGATTCATTTTCTCACTTAATATTTATTCAGGTTACCATCGCTAGCATTCAGTAAACATTTTAGGAAAATTTAAAGCATAGCCTAAAATATTTGCAATATTTAGCTTCAATAACATAATTTAAATGGCCAAGCATTCTTTAACTTCCAATGTGTTTTATTCCACTTTGGTTTTTCGAACATTTGTGAGCATTTAGAAATTTCCAAACAGTGCAGTTTTTAACCAATCTTGCTCAAATTTTAAGCAGAAAATTTGACAGAAGTAAGTTATAACCTGGTACATGGTGCCTGTTCAAGAGAACAGCAATACAGTTTTACAAAAATTATATTTAAAGAATTTTAAAATGTTCCTGAAACAACTAGTGGCACGAAAAACTTTCTTTATGACAACTTTAAATAATCTTGTAGTATTTTTATTTTTTCAAAATCAGATTTCTGCGTCATGTGCTACACCTGATTAATGAGTATGATAAAAGTGTTTTTTTTTTTTAATTGTTAAAATATATGTAGAAATTTAAGCCAAAATTTCGATAGGGAAAAATGTGACACATTAAAAAAGTATACCAATGGCGAAATTTAGAAAATTTAACTTTGGTACCTTTGAAAGGTTTTCACATAAACTGCATTTAAACATTATGTTTCTAATGAGACACGAGAGTTCTTTTTATTTTTTCATTTGTGAAGCTCCTCTATGGTCATATTGGGGCTTTGACTTGAGAAGCAATAACTTTATTAATTATAAGTATTATGTTCTTAACATTGGCTTTATATAGGTATGTTAGACCACATTCAACTCTTCCACAATCTGCAGAGGACAGAAATTGATTCCACTTAGAACATTTTTGCCCCAGCCAGAAATCGAATCTGGAATCCGTTGACTGAGAAGCTCTGGCGCTGACCACTTGACCAGAAATGCAGTCACCTTTGTTTTGTTCCTGTTTCTCGGTTGCTAAATGGTCATCTGTATAGTTACGTTGTTTGGAATGTCTCTGAATGGCCGAGCCGAGCTCACTAAGCAGCCACTCAATTCTAATAACAGATAAATGTCGGAAGGTACCTTAAATTTAGGCCTGAAACGTTATTCTCCTCAAATTTCTTTACGCAATTATAATTTCATTTTAAATAATCAGCGCACACCACTGTGGTAATGTTTGCAGTTAAGAGCACACAAACCTACTAACACATACACACACATACACACTTTTCCTCTCTTTACAACATTGACACACATAAACAAAAGAGGATTAAACACCGCACATCAGGTCAGTAGTAGATCTGATCTTGATATTCTACTATTGTTGGTTGCACGCTAAGGAAAGAGTTGTTACATTTCATAATTACATTATATGCCAGTACGAATTTTAAACAGAGTAACATGCTCTGACATGCTGTCTCATTACAATGAATCCTTGAATTAATTACATTATTTTTGTCTGCAAAGAGGCATGTGAGTATAATTCGATGTGAGGCGGTTTTACAATTTATATGCACACATTTAAGGCCTGAAGTCATTAGAAGTCGTCACCATATCGATTTTGCTGTAGAGCCGTGTCTAATAATGAGCACGCCTGTATTGTTGCATGTAATTAATTTGCATCACAAAACTGTTTCCTGTAATTGGATAAAATAACAATGTCAACATATATACGTGATGCGCAATTGTCCCCAAAGGATCAAATGTTAAAATTCGTATCTTGGTGCAGAAATGTTTTGAAAGAATACAATTTATAAGCACGCTTATAATTCCATTTATAAGTACCTATGTTACACTTTTTCGAAGTAAGTATAATGTGATTGCACCTAAATGTTGGCAACATTTGTAAAACCTGAAAGTATTCAAAGGAAATCTATCACAAAAGCTTTATATTGAGTATCGAGTTACGTTTGTAAAATTACTTCTGATATTGAACTAATGAAACTGCAAAGACATTGTAATACCAAAGTGTTACACTGTGTGTCAAACTGTAGGATAGCTTCAACCTGTATAACTCTTCCATACAGGTCGGATTTAAAACTACTCAAATAGGAAGGGTTCTCGCCTGTAGCGAATCAGATGCCTTAGAGCCTTCAACGTTCTCACCTCTTTTTATATTTCCCTCTCTCTCGCACACTTACGAGTGTTCGTGGCGCTAGACATAAGGGAACGTACACTGAATTTTCCAAAGTTTTATAATAATACAGTTGTGAAATCACAATTGCAAAATCAATATTCATATATTAGGCAAATGTTTTAATATTTAAGTATTATAGTTTATGAATTACTTATTTTTCTAACCAAACGAAAATTCCACCGGTGCATCCGTATAGCTGTGAATGTTACATACGTTAAGAGATAATTCGTCATTGTCATTGTCTTCAACGTCTGAGTACTGCAAATTTATGATGATAGGTTCCAAAATCTCGTTACGTGCTATGTCTTTCCAAAAGTCGTCTTCTTGTAGTTTATCTGATGTCTCACGCAGTTTTCCCAGTCTTGTTGTATTCCTTGTCAATTTCTTCGTGAATAAGTCGTTCAATGTCAGTCAGTTTAAAAATATTATTTCTCTTTACAACATAATTTGAGCCTATATTAACTCTATTGGATTGTTCTAGCAGTAGCAAGGGCGCCTCATTGATCCAGCTGATACACTTTTTCATGGAAGAGTAACTGAATAATGCTGCTTTGAACTCTAGAGTAAAAAGGGATTACGAACCATTTATAAACAAAAATATAATGTGACCAGACACGTTCTGCCAGACCAGCAAGAAGTGTATTGTTTCCTCTCATCGAATTTAACAAACACCTTGAGTTATTCAAAGTACATATTTCTTTTACTATGTCATGTCATATAATTACGTTTCAGTTCTGAGTAATTTCAAATATACGTTCACGCACACATGCCAACCAATAAATATATTCATTTCACAGCTTACGTCGCAATTCATTTTATAATATAATGGTATCTACATTATTTGTATTATAAAAACTATTTGAGTTAAAAATATGGGGTTTTTACGGTTATGTTAAATACATTACTCTCTCCTTCCCCATGGATCACTATTTGCAAAATCTTAATTTTTGTCTTAGCGCGAATGTATTTATTAGAGATTGATTAATTTGCCGCTCGTCACACACCATATAGGGGGAATGCAATACGACAACACCGCAGGACTCCGATTGGTTGCTTACCTAGTAGCGCTCAAGGACAAACACCTTCCCATTTGAAACACATCATATCCTATAGAATCTTCTGATGTATATACGATTATTCAAATATATGGTAATTGAATTTCGAGCTCTTTCCAGTTCGTGAGAGAACGAAGAGTAGCTGGGGAAATGATGCGGCAGAGACGCATTAAACCCTTATCAAGCCCTTATAAACCCTCAAACAGAGGCGCACATACCTCATTGTTTCATTAAACAAAATGGGAGGATGTTTATGCTTTAATACACATTTATCTGGGGGATTTTGACAGTTGCAACTCTCAATAAATTATTGCAGTAAATAGCTTCCGAGTGTTAAGACAATGCATAATGTGATAATCCTGAGTTAGAGTTAATATCTAGACAATTTAGTAATTGAGAAAAGTCAGTTAGTTTAGGTACTGTAACAAAGAAAACTATTCCTGGGATTGAACGGAATTACAGACTAAAATTGTATTTTTGGTACGAATTAACAGTTCTAAGATATGCTGACATAATATAGGAACGTTGACGTGATAAGGAGACAGAACTTTTATGTCGGAATTTAGCAGAAATAATTCAATAGCTACAACAGTTTAATTGTTCAACCTCGAACATTCGGCAGCTCATTAAATGTATCAGACAAATAACTAATACTTTTTGTATTATACGTCCCCATGCATATCCTGAGAAGGAAGAGCTTACAGCATCGGATTCATCGGAGAACAAGATTGGAGTTGACGTCAGGTGCACACATCCATCAGTCACTACGCAGAAAACAAATGTTGGCTATGAGTTGCGCTATGGTTCTTGAACACTGACCTTCACCCTGAGGACAGTCAGCGAGCCCAGGTCTATCCTTGTTTCTCTTCTATTTCTTTCCAACTCCTATTCTCAGCGAACTTATCGATCATGTTACTGTCCACCAACGCAAAGCAAGTCCCTGAAAGGAATGTGAGCCCTTACACAGTGGAACAAGGACAGCGAATGTGTGTATGAGAGAATCCATGCTACACAAGGAGCAGAACAGTTAAAAAGCATGTGCCCTATTCACTCTGTACGCTAAAAGCGAGAAGATTCATTCACAAAAGTGGAAACCGTCAGAATGTTTTTGAATGGTCTGTAAATTAATTGACAAGGGTGTCATAAACTACCGAGGGAGGGTGTAGAAAACTTTTCCAACCCTCCTGCGCTTCATCCCAGGGAGACTTTCTTTCCTGTGGCATACTATACTTGATGCAAGAAAGGTAAAAACTGAGACATGTAACATTTATTTGCCTAAGCAATGTGTGCATTAGAGCACGTGTCTTGACTGTCTGAGTGAAGGTGCCTACCTCGAGAATCACTGAACAGATTCCCTTCCAGTATTCCATTATATATTTTAGGCTAAAGATTTTGGTACATAATTGAAGTGTGATAAACATATCTAGGAATTTTAGGCTCTTAAAGACAATTTTAGGTACCTCAAATTATAAAAATAGGCTAAACGTTGCAAATTATGTATTATATAACATGTATTTACACTTTATAAATGTTTAAATAGTATAAAGTACATAAGCATTAAAATTACACATACTTCACTTTTCCCATTTATACCCCGCCTTTAGTTCCATTGAACATATCTTCGGCCGTTCTCCTTTGGAACTCGTATACGTTGGGTTTTAATCATTAGATCACGCACACATTCGCACTCTCATTCATACTTCCAGACTCTGAGGAAGGTGAGAAAATATCTTGGTCGGATAAAAGTCCTCACCCCATCACCGGAAATCGAACCCGGGACCCCTAGCACAGCAGGCATGTACTCTACCGACTGAAATACGGAGACAGCCAATTTACTTCGTAGTTATGGATACAAATACGCTATTATATTTTCAATTAGGAATTTATAGTCGATAACACGTAATACGATCTTATAAATTTGAAAATAGACATTCTCAAAACTAATTCATTACTAGCAAAATGGAATTTTATTTATGGATGCTCTTTAATTTTGAGTATTCCATTTTAAACTGGGTGTAAAAGAATGCACAATTTATTTCATATAGCTCTTTATCAGACGAGTTTTTTTTTTTTAAATGCTGTAAATCTCGACAGGAAGCATCCTTTCCAGGGAAGCCATAGATATTAAGCAGTTTTATGTCCGAATCAGTCGTTGCCCTCCGCTGGGTTTAAACTCGTTACCTCGGGAACTATAGGTAATCATTGTGACGGTGTATAACTGCATGGAGCTTTACCGCAAAGTAGTGTTTGCAAAACACAATGTATCGATAGGAAACGCTATATGTAGGAACTGTTTCAAATAAATTTGAAAAGCCACAGATAAACTTTGTGAACGTGTGTATATCAGCTGTTAATGAGGGGAACAAAATATGCGAGTCGGAAACAATGGGAAATATTACATTTGAGAGGAATTTCTGCCGTACGCGGTCACCATCAACATTAAAGTGACAAAGAGAGCACAAATATTTTGCCTCACTTTCTACAACACGAATGAATCTACAGTATATTTTCCAGAATACCTCATTTCTACATTTAAATTATTACAAAGTGTGTGAATCAAATTAATCCCATATTATTTCTTTCTGTTTCATTTTGAATGAAACAAACAAGAACAGTTAAGCAATAGTAATGGTAAAGTAGGCACTTAAAACAGATCCAACAACAATTTTAGGTACCATAAAATCCTATCAATATTTTATATGAACCTTTGAAAATATGTTGTTATTGTTTCAATTCCATTGCCCATGCTAGACTTTGATTCGAGAAACTATCTGTGTGACTGCATATTCTTTAGTTTTTGTGTTTAGCATATTGCATACTCACACTTGCCCCATATAGGTACGTATTTCCGATTCTGAAGAGAATAGGAAAGATTTTAATTACAGAAAAATTCTCCCAAATATCTGGAAATTAAACCCACGGCCTTTGAGATACTATAACGCTGACCTCTTCGCCACAGAGACAGTCAGTAAATAATAATTGTGATTAAAGACAACACGGAAGATTCCAGGCACAATTACGTAAATGCATCTTATGTTAGAAATGAATCTTTCCTAGCATTTTATTTTCTCTAGATATTTTCCTGTGTTCTCGAAACGTCGAATCCATGTTGTGATCCAGTAAATCCAAAGAGAAGCCTTCTAAAACTAATGTACATATAAACGCTTGCATGGACGGTACCCAATTACTCTTTTGTTTTTCAAAGATTTGCTCACAATTTTGATTCAAATATAAGTTTGAAGTGTCAAAACTAATAATGTAATATATTTCTGTAAATAAACTCTAAAACGTACTTATTTATTTTTTGCTTGAAGTATAAGTGCTTAATAAATAAGGACACAAATGAATGAAGTGTGTAAAATGAGCTGAAATGAGCCCACGTCAGTAGAGCTCAGTTACCCTACGTTATTTTCAGAAAAGGAAAGAAAGTAGGAAAAAGAACCTTACTCGGGTAATTCGTCCTAACCAAGATACGAACTCGGAACTTCTTGAATATGAGGAAGACGTAGAATAGGTATTTGTTTATTCTTACTGAATATTGTTGAAATAATTTATAAAACGTTAACTAGGTTTACTAGGATCAAATATATAATGTTCAAATATATTTGCTCAAATGCAGATTTCATATCGTTATTAGTCTTTTGTCGGCTTAACCTTATTTATGTTTTTGTCGTATAAGAAAATACACACTGGAGTTTTTAATGCATACGCTTAACAGCAAATACATAAATATGAAAATACACTTTTGTATAAAGCTTTATAGAATAGCTGATAAAATGAAGTTATTAAGTGACGAGAATGTCTTTTGATTATTACAGGTGTACAAAATTTGTAGAGTATTTTTGACGGGACAGGGAAATTTCGCAGCAACTAAAGGTGGGTCACATTAAGATTTATTCTGGTACACAGCTGTTGCCTACCTCTGTGGTGTTAGTAGTGCACATTTGCAACGCACAAACACCAGGGAAACTTCTGCTAGCTTAGCCTTGTGGCGCCATCTAAAATCGAAATGCATGCCTTCACTGAAAACATATTTGTCTAGACTGTTAACGAGGCACGGAGATAACTATAATGGCATCGAATACTTCAGCAGGCCATGCTGCGCGGTGCAGTTTGACCGAGGAAGCTGACAGCAGTCTCGTAGGTGCTTCTGTAGATACAAAGCTAATCAACTTCTAAATGATAATGTAGAAGTGAGACGTATCTGAGAAAATCTTAAAATTCAAAATAACTTTAAGTTTATAAAATTTAAATATTTTGTTGTACTATCTTTTCTATATCTGTGCCTCCTCTATTTATCTCTGCTTCTGTATATGTTAGGCAGGTAGCATTAAGGGCACCTTAACGCACGCCCAGTCCACCAGTTTCATTATCTGTGGACAGATGGCAGCATATTCGCTATTACCATCTATTTTTCAATTTTACTCTTTTATTTTATACTTAAGATGAAATTTTTGGACCTGGCATTAAATATCCAATCTAGTATTTACCTTGGCGACTAAAAAAACTGTTACCTATTTTAAAAAAGGGCAAATTTCTAATTTGAACAATAAAAAATCTGGCTTTAAAAAGAACGATATAGGCACAAAATAGTATACGAGCTGATTAAATTTTAAAAAAGACAATGTACATCAAATTTCTAAACGTTGGGGCGGACGTAAATTAAAAAAATCAAAGTTCTAACACCGAATTTTGGATTTTCAAAAGACAAGATGAGAATGGACTTCAAGCCCAACAAATGTAGATCTTGAGGTCCTTAATAGGAATCACTCTTAGAGATATGGGATCTCCAATCAAATCATAAGGGAAGAATTGGAACTTTCAACATAGTCAGAAAATAAAGCAGTGTAACAAAAACGGGAATGGAACCTTTCTGGAATGGATGACCGAGAAATACCTAGTCATAAGTCAATGGGAAGGGGAAATGAAGCTATACCTGAGAAGCATTAGGAGTGAGGATCTGCTGACCTAATCCTAGAAAGTCTGGACAAGAAGAAGAATGAATGATGTTTGAGCTATGGGAACCCATTCCTGAGATATTAATAGAGAACGCGCTTACAGTTTAACACGATTTTAATGTGCATTTATGCATTATTGCATTTGTATTTAAAAATAAAAACAATTACCAAAGAGATGCCTTAACATATTTTAATACCAACCTAATTCATATATTACCAGCAGAATTCTCCTGAATATGCTTAAATAAAATAAAGCTTTTATATCTTGCTGCATCCTATCCCACGATGTTGCTTATGTTATACCAATTTCAATGCTCAAAAGCTATTACACTTTTAGAACCTTCTTTAGAAAATGCTTAATTTTATTTCTAAAAATAAATCCCGAACAAACAATTTACTCTTGTCCTTTATTTTCGTGAAATATTCTTTAATGGCAACCTTATTTGAAATATATTTGTTTTAATCTAATATTCTATATAGTAAACTTATTTTTTACTATTATTATTGTTATTAATAATATTGTTATTTATTAATTACTTCAATTGTATAATTTAGCTGTTATAACGCTGAAGTGGAACATTCGCATTGGGACAGCCTCCAATTCAACCCCTGATGACTGACCAATGTAACCAAAGGGTTTTCTCGCGGTTTTCCTTGGACACTAGACGAATGTTTAGTTGGTAACTTCCCTTCCCGGCACTTCCCGCCCCTCCACTTTATTACAATCCAGTTTTCCGGGTCGGAAGTGGTGGAACGTGTGCTCGTCAGCGCTGTGGTAGTCTGTCCCTGCAGGGAGGAGACCGGTGAGGCTGGAGGCTGAAACCTGGCACCGAGATGAAGAATCTTTAGCACACTTTATGGACGCACGATGGCTCGCGCTTCTTCATTAGGGTTTCGAAACACTCGCTGTCTGACATACAATAGTCTGACTATAATCTGTAGCCCACCCCTTCGTTTGTTTATATCTCTACTTCTAATATAAATGTTTAATAAGTTAACAGAATATCACTTATCAAACTAGACTTAAAATGAGAGTCCTGGCTTATCGATGGACGAATTTTTATGGTGTATTAATTTTGTTTGAAGTCTGTGATCCGAGGAGTTGGTGTAGTGTGTTTTTTTTAAGGATGAGTGCTGGATAATTCTAAGCTCTATGGACCCTGGGCTCCTCTGAGCATAAATTCACCAATTTTACACACTCGTCGTCCGATATAACTTAACGTTGGAGGACGTAAAATTAAAAAAAAAAAATTATTAATAAAGGATAATGTACTTGTATAGTTTTATTTCAGTAATAACCAAAAAGGGAAGCTTTTCCTGATATTTTTCTCCTTGTTTTGGGGCGAAGAACTCGTCTCTAGTATCTGTCTAATATTAATGATATATTCTATATAACTAACTTTTCAATCTTATGAGAAACGTCGCTCTGGTTGACTTATTTGGTTAGACAGTGACCTGCTGATCTTAAAATCATGGGTTCAAATTCAGACTAAACCAGTCATTTTTAAGTGTGTTAACAAGCTGTACGCTCTATGTCAGTAGGTTTACTGGCACGTAAAACCATTCTTGCGGGACAACAGTTCATCACTCCGGCAGCAGTGATAGTATCCTAGCAATTGACGTCATAAAAATATTTATTTACTCATTTACTTATTAATTAATTTATTTATTTATAAAAATCAACTTTTATATATTTAACGAAATTATATAGTGTTTTAAAATTGGGTGTGAATGTTTTAGTGCACGATATGTCTAAAAACTGTAATTTGCAAAACGTTTAAAATTTGATAGCTGATTGTGATATTACAATGCGTTTAGCATATGGCCAGTATGTAAATAACAGAGTAAGTTTCTCGGTTCCTTTTACAACACATTATTCATAGTATGCGAAGGAAGGATTTTCTGCTGGATGGAGGCAGAAGCGCTTTAAGTGTTGTAGTCAACCTTTGTTCTTATCATAACATATCTACAGTTAGATAAGGGGAACATTAATGACGTTAGCGGCCGGTTCTTAATGTCGTATAATGTATTAACTTACAAAGCCTATCTTCATTATGAACTGCATCATTAGATGAGATAACCTCGTTTATGATAAACACAAAAGTTCCTGCTAATCATCATCATTCACACTTTTCCAACATTTATCAACCCGTGTACATTAATATCACGCTCCTTTTATCCAAGATCTCAAGATAGTAGTATATGCACACATGCAGTTATTTAAACAAAAATAAATTTTATACTTTCATGAATTCATGAAGAGGAAAAGGTACTGATAGTCTCGCGACTCTCTTTCTCTCTCTCTCTCTCTCTCTCTCTCTCTCTGCCCCCTCTTCAATTTACTGTTCTTATAAAAGCCTATTCTTAAACTAGTACATTGTTAACGGAGATTTGTAGCAATGGTTTCACTACATATTTCCTTGCAGGTATAAGGAAAATAGGGATCTATAGAAGGCTTAAGCGATACTGAAATTTTCTAAGAATTGGTAACTTTTTGATGACTTCATCGATCAATTCCCGGAGAGAAGAACCAATATCGGCTTCTCGTTTGAGAAATCAAGTACTGGAAAGTTCAAACCAACAACAGAGAATATCTCGGAAATGGTTAATCCTTGAGAGACAGAGAGTTGGAGAGAGGAAGGGAGGGAGAGGAAAGGAGAGAAACAGGGTAGAAGAGAGCGAGAGGCGGAGGGAGTGAGAGGAAGGGAGAGAGAGAGGGACGTAGGAAGGGAGAGAAGGAGGGATAGGGGGAAGAAGGAGTTAAGGAGGGAAAGAGAGATAGAAAGAGATAGAGGGAGGCAGAGATAGTGTGAGAGAAGGAGAGGGGAGGGGGAGCATAACTTGCGTGCTTTAACAACATTTACGTCTATTCAGAGATTTTGTATATCTACTAGTTCACCAATTATATAAAAGTCAATCAGAATGAAGAACATTTAACTATTTTCATGACAAATTAAATCCATACATTGAATTTTATGTGAAAAAAACTCTGAAGTTCTCTTCATTCTTGATGACCCTTGCATAACTATTAAATCGTAAGGCATGGACAGAAAGTCACTGCATAAAATAATGTAGCTCTTGTTAAAGCATAGAATTTATGTCAAATATATTTCTTATGGAGTTCACTATTTCCGAAATAACCCTTATTATTAATATTTAATAATTATATTTTGTTAACGACACGGTCAATTATCAGGACTGAAACAGTTATTTTTTGTACTTATTTGAGTATTTTGTGATATTATTATTTTATGGAGTCGTAAAAGATTTGGAAGAGTTAAAAAATACTAAAATGTATTGTGAAAGTGGAACTGTATAATCAGCGAGTGAAAGATAAAAAATATATATAGTACGCTATGGTTGTTAATTTATATAGAAACGTACGGTTTCTAAGGAAACGGAAGGATTAATAATCTTTAGAAAGAGAGACGCTGAGGAAAGCAGTTTGATAATCACGGGAGTAGCGTGTATGAGAATTGTTAATAAAACAACTGTGTCATACTGTATAACATGTATTGTTAAAGTAAATTATTTTCTAAGGAAGAGTATCTGGGTATTTATTTTAGAAATTAATCCTAAAAGAATGTATCAATCCAAGACTAAGAACTTGAGATAAGAATTTCACGCGCCTATTGGGTTTAACCTGGATTAAAGGAAATTCGAATGGTTACAAATCAATTACATCTACATAATTTTAAAATCGAATCATCGCTCTATATAAACAAAAGCAAAATTAGTAAGTAAAATGAAAATTACATAGTTAATTCAAATCAAATTTTCAACGTATAAAAATTCAAAATGGAACTCAGAAAATTTTATTCCAGGATCATATCAGCTTCGCCCGAGTGCGGGAATTTTATCTTACAGGAGTTCTTTTATATATTACTAAATTTACTGGGAAGGGACTATCGCTTTAAAGCACAAAGAAACCACCAGTCTGAGTTTGAAGCTGCAAATTTAGTATCAGCAGGCCAATGCCTAATCAACTGAGACCGACATACGTTACAATTGGTTTGTACTATGAAAAAATGGTAAGTCGCTATTTATTTGTTTTTATTATGTTGGTTGTGCAAAGAGAAGGGAATGTATTCTCGTATTCTATTGTGCCTACAAGAAAATATTCAATAAAACTACTTCTACATATCGATTAAAAGATAAAAGAAACAGCATTTATACAAAATACAGCTTGTACAAAGTGGATACAGAAGGTCACGTGAGCGAAACATAAATTTTCCCCTTTATTTTTTTTTGTGGTATTTCAAAAATAAAATTGAGGTACATGAGGCAATGTAGCAACACATCTACAACAGAAATTGAATGGAAGATGAAATATTTAAGTGTGAAATTTGTGTAGAGTTTGCGTCAATGTTCCCAAATGGCTCTAGCACCGGTCGACACACATTTTATGGTCTGCTGGCACGTTTGCTGTACGTACAGTAATAAAAAAATCAACCGGAGACTTTAACAGCATTCGGGTCGGTGCTTGTCCGATGGAAATGAGGCGAAACCATTACATAGCAGCAGCGTGGGTACCTGCAGAAGACACCAGCACTTTGCTTACAGATCCAACTGTTTCACCTTCCTTTTTTCTAACGCTGAAACTTCATTTTGTATCACCGTGCAATTTTTGCTTTCTCTTCCACAGACAATAGCACATTGTACCTAAAAATTTGATATTGAGAGTTTAGCAGAAATACATGCTTAGAAGTACTGTGAATTCAAACAAAGCAGTTTTACGAAAAGACACACACACACATACACATACGCATATATATATATATATATATATATATATATATATATATATATATATAAGAAACCATTACCAAAGAGAGGATTCGGTACTACGATCAGGTGGGTCACACCGGACAGGAAGGATGAGACGAGAGAAGACGGAGGGCCGCAGTCCTAAGGAGGCATTACAGTACAGAGGGCAGGGTCCCTACATTTTTACTTTGATGAAAACCTTCCCCCGGTAGGCCAGGACAATAGGCGTTCCCCCGTACTGTGGTTTGGAAGCGTCCCAGTAGCCGGTTCGGAGGCCTACAACCGATCTACCGGAGGAGGAAATGGTTCATTTAGAGCATATCATCCCGCCATGCACCGCCGAGATACTTTCCGACATTTCTACCCTGACAGAGACCACCAGATGAGAGTTGATGTGAAATGATAATGGGAATGAAATGGAGGGACAGGAAAGTCGGGGGATGTAATTAATCTACTCAGTATTTGCCTAGCGACCTGGGAAACTCCCGAAAAAACCCATGGGTCAGGTAGGTTGGCCACGGGAATCGACCCCAGCCTCCCGAATGCGGGTCACAGGTGAAACTGTCTCATTCCGCTCGGTGTGTGTGTGTGTGTGTGTGTGTGTGTGTGTGTGTGTGTGTGTGTGTGTGTGTATGTGGTGTGTGTATGTGTGTGCGTGCGCGCGGCTCCTCAAAAACGAAATGTGAAATGAAATACCAAATTTGGTATTCAAGTTCACGATCTTAAAAATAAGAGATATGACGATTTTTGGCGAAGATCCTCCACCTCATACTACTCTTTCGTGAAAGATTATTTTGAATATTTTTATTTTCCTAAACGGAATTAAAATATAAATATATACAGGACAAACAAAATAGATTTTTCGCATTTTCTGCGATTAACCTCTGAAACCTTCTTCCTTCGGATGCAATTTTGTGTACTTCACAAACATTAAGCGATAAACAAGTACTAAACAATTTTTTTCGAATATGTTTTGTGGTACTAGCCCTCAAAATCCATTATCGTTGACTTGCATGCTCAATAAGTTTTAATTATCTTAAAGTGCTGTCGCTAATCATTTGCTTCACGCAACATGATAAACTTTGCAGAAAGAATATATAATTTCAATACTCGATTTGAAACATCTGGCTATCGACTCAATTTCCTCTAACCTCAATATTTATTTACAAAGAAATGTGTAATGCAAATATGTATTGGAAATAAATGCAGACTGAAAATAAACTTTCATAAGAATATCTAGAACTTATAAAATAATTTATTTTACACTCCGCAAAAGACAAATCTACCCTATAACACTTCGTATAAACACTTCTAGGATAAGAATCAATTTTCTTAGCTGTAAAACAAAAGAATGACCGCGGCCATATAAACAAGAGAACGTCGATGTGTTCCAACAAGCAATATCTTGAGCCAGTGACTTACGGCAAAGCGCCTGCTAATCTATTCCCCAAGTCTCGGCATTGTATCACCCCTCTTCACCGTTATGGATCCAGAGGGGTTGAGATACTCCCCTCGCCGTAAGGGAGGACAAGAGAACCTGTCTTTGCTTTGAAACAAGCCTGGCGCAGACAACTCAAAGCGAAACTAAACAGGAAAACGTAATAAACAACTGCTGGCCTGTTAATGTGCAAGTGGAGTGACAGTGTAAAGACATCCAACTTTGTCTCCGTCTATTTAAACCTCTACCTGTCGGAGGGGGGCTCAGCCTAATAATTTATTTAGAAACAAAAAATTTGACCGAGTTGCTCCATAATTAAAAAGAAGGAAAAATTCTGATACGTTGTCTCAGCTTTGTCTACTCCTTTTTCTAAGATATTTTTACAAAACCTAATACTAGTTCTAATTAACCTGGATAAACCTTCAATCATTATTCAACTTAATAGCACATTACTTAAAGTGACAGATCTAAAACAGCGACTATATGATGGTTTTGCATGCCCTTTACATGAAAAAAACAAGACTAATTTCCCATTTGAGAAATAAGTCTGAAAATTAAAATCAATAACAACGAATATCTCATAAATGGTTAGTAACATTATAATAATTTGCTTTAACAAGAACTACATCTTTGTGAAGTAACATTTTGTCAATATTCTACGGTTTCCCAAGTATGCAAAAGTCATTCATTTCTCCAGAATGTTCAAGATATACATTTCATTTGCCATGAAAATATCTTAAGCTAATGCTGTTTTAATAAAAATTGTTAGAGCCATTTTTGAGAAAATGTGTGATGATATACTAATACAACATTAGGTCACCTATACCAACGAATATATCATAACTTACGGCACAATAAAAGTACACCAATATGCACACAATAGGATAGCAATACTGATTTTAAACATATTACCAGATAAACTATTTTTCTAAACCGAGGGCATAAATAGGCCTCGTAACTTAAAATCGAGGAGAAATGCTAGTAATTTGCACCTGCATCAATAAGTTGAAAGCTGTATTAAAGTGTTTTAATTCATTTAAATAATAAAGAGGGACCAACGACCGAACCCTGAGGCACACCACATTATAACACCACTGTGTTATAAACCGACTTGCAGAAACGGCCCATGCCTTTTTAAATGTAGCTTGGAAGGTATATCTTTTTTTATATTAACCATGGTAATAAAGTTTAACGAACAGGCAAAGTATACAGTATCAAATGCGTTACTCAAAATAGCTTAGAACATATCGTGTTCAATCACATACAGAATCATTGATGTTCAATGCTTCTGGAAATCGAAACTGACGTTCATGAAATAACCTAAACAAGTGACATCATCTGACTTTTACCACAAAGTATTTTACTGATTAATTGTTTAAGAGATAGCTATTTAAAGTTGCTAAGCTGGTTCTTCCTAACCGATAGGGATAGATATTTGTCTTTCAGAGGTTCTGAAAAATCCCAAATGCATAAATGTAAATAGCTGCAACGCGACTGAGGCGAGAGAGGTTGTGTGTGTGTGTGTGTGTGTGTGTGTGTGTGTGTGTGTGTGTGTGTGTGTGTGTGTGTGTGTGTGTGTGTGTGTCCTTATAGCTGATAGGTTTAAAAGAAATGTACACAAAAAGGCACGTGTAACTTCATTTGTTGTATGTGCTTTTAAATTATCATTGGATGGGTGACCTTGAAAGCTTGTTAAGGAGTTATTTTCGAAAAAAAAAAAAGACTGGGAGAAGGAATAATGTACGCATATTTACTCATCGCAACAATGATGAAAATTCCCTTAGGGACTACTAATATAGCTTTAGAAGTACAATGTTGAGAAGCTTGGTTTATAAATACCCCCCCGCCACACACACATTTTTGGAAGCATTTCAAATATGACATCTGATATGTGTAAAAACAAAATAAACAAAATGATATATATGCACTACTCTCCCTACTCACTTTCGTTTCTTCTTGCGTATTTTCTACAAACTATTCTTACAATAGCTAATTTTTATACCTACTCAGTGTTAATTGAAATAAACTTTTGCAGAAATGATTTTAGTATACATTTCGCTATGCGTAGGACAAGAGCATGTGCTGGAACCATTGTCAAATGTTTAAAAGGAGGTCACTATATGCTGGCTTTTAAACTTCACGGTGTTTGCATATCGCGATAAACAAACACTTTAAAATGTATGAACATCTGACAATTCAAACCAATAACAACGATTAACTTGAAACTAGTTAATGCTAAAAAATTATTTAACACAGATTATATTATAAGATACACATTTTTTTATCTGCCTCTTATTGTTTACCATTTCATTGTGAATGAAGAGGACTTCACAAGCTAACGGAGTTGTCGTGAGCAGTTATGCAGTCGTTAAAGAACAAGTAGAGCAGATTAAACGTGATAATTTCTCTGCGAGCAGTGATTGTCAAGAAGTTCGAGCAGCGAAAGCTGATTCATCAGTGATAGGGAAAAAACATGTTCGTTCTGTATATTTGTAATAACTGAAAGTACTAAGCGCAGGGCTAACGATTCTAATGGCAAAGTAATTTTAGTCAATTTCTGTTGAGGGGGGGATTTTGTTTATAGTTTTCATGTCTCACCTTGGGTTTTCATCTGATATTTCGCTTTTGTATTATAGTGTTCGCACACACACACACACACACACACACACACACACACACACACACACACATACACACAGTAAAGGAAGTGAGAAAGCAGAGCTAAGGAAGAACAGTTTTCAAAGTGATCATGAAAAGCGAATAAAATTGACTGGATTAATGGTGTTTGGATTACAAAGTGTTTAGTATTTAATACCTGCAGTGTAAAATAATGTGGAATTTACATAAGAAAGAAAAGTATATATGTGTTCACTGTATGTGTAAAATTTAAAATACACAATAAACACAAACACAAGCTGTGGATAACAATTGCGCAGTGGTTTAAAAATCATAAAATAGCGGTCATATCCCATACACAAATAAACTCACCATTGTAACTTGGTTGATTTTATAAAGGCAAATGAATAAACAAAATAAATAAATATAGAATGGAAAATAAGCAGTACCTACACAAGGTATATAGATACCATCATACTAATAATAAGGGATTCTATATACATGGATATGAAAATTTTACTATCTTATTATAAATTTTATAATTTCACTTTATTCCTTTTACGTAGTACTTATACCAAAAACTGAAGATCATGCCCTCAGTATAATAACATTGTTAAACCTCACCCTTGTTTGTTACGAGGGCTGTTCAATAAAGAACGATCACAATTTTTTTTGACAACGTACCTTTACTCATCCTCTTAATCTTGATGGTCGTTCTCAAAATAGTCTCCCCTGAATACGATGCACTTCTCTCAGCGTTTCTGCCAGTCTTCAAAGACATTCTGGAAACAATTTTTGAGAGATCCTTCAAAATAACCTCCGCAGCTTTCGCCACTGCTTCTGATGATGGATAATGCCTCCCACGAAGGCGTTTCTTCAAGTTAGGAAATAGAAAAAAGTCATATGGGGCTAAATCCGGACTATAGGGAATGTGAGGGATGCACTTCACGTTGATTTTTGCAAGATATTCAGCAACAACATTGGCAATATGCGGCTGCGCATTATCGTGGTGCAGCATCCAGCCTGCTTCACGGAAATGTGGTCTTTTGCGCCTGATATGGACTTGCAATGTTTTCAGGACATCCCTGTAGTATTGTCCAGTTATTGGTGTGTGTGCAGGTACAACATGCTGATAAACCATTCCATGAATATCAAAGAATGACATGACCATAACTTTCCCAGCAGAAGTAACCACTTTAGGTTTTTCGGTAGTTGGTGATGAAGGAGATTTCCTCACTGAGCTTTGCTGTTTGCTCTCAGGATAAAAATGATGTAGCCAAGTTTCATCAGCAGAGATTACGTTAGAAAGAATATACGGATCTTCCTCTATCAACTTTAACTGCATGCAGACCTGCATGCGAATGTCCTTTTGTTCGGGAATCAAAGTCTTGGAACCCATCGCGCACAAACACGTCTCATGTGTAATGTTTGTCACCAACGTATAAGTGAAATCCAAAGAAATGTTCAGTATTTCAGAAAGTGATCTTAAGGTAATTCATCGTACCTATCTCACAATGGCAGCAGCAGTGTTGATGTTTTCTTCCGCAAGAGCAGTAACTGGAGCACCGGGTTCACCTTCTTTGAAGTTGATCGTCTCCCCTCTTTAAACATTTTAAACCACCTTCGAGCTATGTTGTAGGGAAGAACAAACTCTCCATAGGGCTTCTGAAATATTGTGTAGGTCTCAACTGAAGATTTGTTGGGACGAAAACAGAATTTCAAAGCCGCATATTGTTCCTCGCGTGTTACCTCCATTGCAGCGGTAGGCGATACTGAACATGTTTGAACTTGCCTGGTTCTCACAGACGGGAACAGGAGTACCAACAATGAAACTACTACGGCGTGTTTTTTTTTTTTTTTTTTTTTTTTTTTTTTTTTCATTAAGCTAATAGAATATAATAAGATTGAATTTTAGTTCAAAAGTTATGACCGTAAAAAATTATGATCATTCTTTATTGAACAGCCCCCGTATAATGGAAATTATATTATTATAATTGGAGGCCTTGCATCCATTAGTGCAATGTCAAATTAATTGAATGGCTCGGACATGGATTCTGCCGATGAACTGAATCATTTCCAATCCAAAGTAATAAATGTTGTCACCAATAGCAACATTACTTCTGTGTTCCAGCAATTAATTGTACTAAAATTATTATTAGACAGAAACATTGTTTTGGTTACTTACTGTTCGAGGTTATCTCCGTAAGATATTGAAGCTTTAGATAAAAATGCCCTTAAAATGTTCCCCTGATCAGAATTAACTGCATGAAAAGTCAGCTTCAAAAACTAATTCAACGAGTATTAATTAAGATTTCATGTAATTTGTCCCACTGCAACTTCCAAACTAAACAAAATCAGCCTTTTTCGTTTCAAACTGGAATTCTTACCTAAAAATAAAAATAAAGTAATATAATTGCAATAAAGAAAGTATAAATCAATAAGAATTTGTACTCCTAACATATAAAGATATTTATGGATAAAAATATAAATAAGATGTCTTTAAGTAGGTATCAGCATATTATATTGTACTATTGGTCAGATTAAAATGTTTTTTTTTTCTTTAAAATGTTTGCATATTTACTATAAGTTCGCAAAACTGGACCATTGATTACTTTTCAGTTCAGTATCATCAAGGAAAATTAAAAATATCATATAGGAATTAAATGTTAAGATTTCTGTTCTATGGTGCATTCTGTATAAATTTCGTGGGTTGCAGAAATAATATTTTACAAAAGAATTACTAATGCTAGGTTGCTAATGTAGGAAATGAAAAATAGTTTACACACATTCACATAATTTAGTTTTCCAAACTCAGAATTTGCAGTTAATCACCTTTCCCTCAAAAGGTATTTTGATTTAATATTTCCATATCTCGTACTATTAAGTAAAGAAAATTGTTGCTTCTGTTGAATTATTTTAGTCACAATCTTCTGTAATATAATGTCCTTACGTAAATAATCACAGCACGGTGTTATGTCAAACAACAGAGAAGGCCAAACAACAATAGATCTGCATGTCCGAACGTGTACTGTTATTTTTACACAATTTTCAACTACAGACTTATGATAATACATGTTAGACCTTTCTCTTGCAAACATTTCTATTCACAAAGTAAAACATTACATCATAAATATGTAATTATTTAGACTCTGAACCCTTATTTCCCAAAACTTTTGTTGCATTTTCTTTTAAATAGGAACGTGTTAAACTTGGTTGCAGTATTCACTTATCAACTTTCATATTATCTTCACTTTCTTATTTAAGCACTTCAGCCTGCCAGAATTTAGCCTCCGCAGAGCTAATTTATGCCGAAGTTGCGACGTCGCTGAATAACTGAGCACACAAAGACCTAACTCAACTGTGGTTATCTCTCGCCCGCTCGCTATCAGATGTTCGTATCTCCACTTTGAAGATCCTTATGATATCAACTCTCCACGTACTTCCTTTCATCAGATGTTAAATAAAAACGAGGTAGATTGGTAGTTAGTCTCGTTTATTAATTTGGAATAAAATAAGTTACCACTGTTTTATTCCATTTACCTAAACTCTTAAAAACTTGTTACACGGTTCACACAAACACATACACACAGATATATTTTTTAAAATCTCCTTTTCCCTTTTTTGATTTTGTTATTTATTTGGGGAGTCTCGAAACATATTTCTGGTGAGGATATATGAGGTAAAGAAAGTAGTAGTAATAAAAGTTATCTCACTGCATCAATTACTACTTAACAGTTTTTGTTTACTATACAAACACGTCAAGGTCTATTTGGTTTATATATTTAGTGCGTAATGAGTAAACATTATAGTTAATATTGTCATTCAAGTGACAAAGAGGTGTCTTTAGGTTTTAGTTGTTATCAAAATATTTAAAATACGGGAAAGAAGTACCTCGGAAAATAAATATTATTAGTAAAGCCACGATTTCGATTCGTGACCTCTGAAATGGGAGCCTCGCACGTGCCCGTTGAATTTTTCATACCCTGGCGTGTAAGACAATTAGCTAAAGAGTTCTTGTTGCTTAGCTACAATTATCATTATCAGCACACGCTTGGAGTGGGTTTTGGAAACTAGGTTCTCTACAGAACAACTCCTATTTTACTTTTCTTTCGAATATAGTTGGATATTATTTTTAGGATCAGTTTCACTTGTTTCATTTAGTTCTGTGTTGTTGTTTTCGCCCACATCTAGCATGCACTTTATCGTCCGGATGTAATATTGTGCCCACCGAGATATCGACGTTACGTTTCCTAGTCAGTGTATCGGAAGGGAGGCCTATCTCATGTCCTATGTAATCGCCCGACCTGAAACCTCTAGGGGGAATATCTAACATAATTGTAGAGGAGATCTCAGTGAACAGGAAATGGAATTACTTGCCACATTGCAATCGCTGGTGACGTGATTCCAAACACGCTAAGCATCTTGAATTAAGATTGTTGACCGACATTTCCAGCGACTCACTGCTCGGACGAGTAAATAAAATAGATAATAATATAGAAAAGACACGCAACTCATTTCCTTCAGTACATAAATTATGTAACCCGGAAGCTTTTATGGAGCTAATCTCTTAATCTATGTACTTAGATGGTTTCCTCTAACGGACCGAAGGTATAGTATCAGATTTTAGCCTAAAATATTGTTATTTATATGTTCAAAAACTCCTTTGTATTCACTCTGTACCACATTTGGGATGTCATGAGTCTTATTGCAAAAATGTTCAATTTTTGGACTTGCGGAGGCCCAATAGGTCTTACTTTAAGGAGGAATGTTAACTAAGAGATATCAAACTAAATGAAATGTATTTAGGAACGACGCTTTGTGCCAGTTCGAAGCGAGAGTTATGGAGTACTCGTGTTTGCTAGTAGATAAGAGCAGTCTATCAACATCTCGTCTCTGACTCAGGTTACTTTTTACTTTCGTAGCGAGCACCATTGAACTCATGACGTTCAAATGGACAAGTAAACAAAGTATGTCTACGATAAGGTGAAATAAATAAATCCATACAGTGAGGTACACATTGAAGTTTTCTTTAATATTTTAATTTATTCTCAACTTTCACGATGCACACAATACTTTAAAAGCTTGACCATACATAGTAACAGCAGTTTGGAGCGGTCAGGCAGCGGGGCCTTCAATAACTGGAGCAGAGCACCACACGCAGGGCATAGAAGGCGCGAGCAAGAGCTGGAGAGAAAGACCTGATCCACACGACGATATGCGCTAGCAAGGGTAAGATTTCAACAATACACCAATCTTGAGCCGGCTAGCTCTACCTCAATCTCTCGTAATTGGAGGTTCTCGATAATACAAGAAGCACTTACAAGGAAGGGGCCAAACACAAGGTATACATATTTTCAGAGCACAAATTCCAAAGTCCTCCCGCAAAATACCCACACATGATTTGGTTCATGCGAGGATCGGCTGATAAGTCCCGGGCCTCACATAGAGATGGCGTCATTGGGCCAGTTTGACGGATATCATCATACAGTTTAACTCTAGACAAGCTTTTGTCCACAGTTACAGGTCAATAGCTGGTTTAGTTTTTGTAGATAGCATTTCAAACAAGACAAAGGTAAAGGTTTCATGAAAATGGAGGAATTGGAAAAAACGAGCAGTGATTAAATACTTCCATTTGAAAGGCTTAACGCCTGAAGAAATCAAGAAGGAAATGGATAGTACATTGACAAGCTCTGCCTCTTCGTATACAATGATTAAAAGGTGAGTTGCAGCGTTTAAAATGGGACGTACGAGCACTAGTGATGAGCCTCGCTCTGGACGTCCTGTGGAAGTCACAACTCCAGAGATCATTGAAAAAATTCATCGTTTAGTACTGGAAGAACACAGATTGAGGCTGTTTGACGTAGCAGAGAATGTAAACATATCAAAAGAACGTGCAGGTAATATTTTAAGAAATGTTTTGGGCTGTCGCAAGGTCTGTGCAACATGAGTATCTCGTTTATTGACACCTGATCAAAAAGTTCCAAAGTAAAACTATTTCTGTTAAGAATTCGGAACTATACCGTAAAGATCACAGTGAATTTTTGAGACGGCTTATTGCCATGGATGAAACTTGGATACATCACTACACTCCAGAAAGTAAATCACAGTCAAAACAGTAGATTGCACCAGGTGAACCAGCTTCAAAGAAAGGCAAAGTCAATTTTGTCAGCTAACAAGGTTATGGTGAGTGTTTTCTAGGATGTACAGGGAATTATTTTTATTGATTACTTGGAAAAGGGTAAAAGTATCACTGGTGACTACTACGCAAGCTTACTGCAACATTTGATTGATGAGGATAAAGAAAACACCGTCATTTGGCAAAGAAAAAAATCTTTTGTCTTCACGACAATGCTCCGGCCCATCGTTCAGTCATTGCAATGTGAAAAATGTGCGAGTTAAAGTTCGAGTTGCTTGAACATCTACCCTATTCTCCAGATCTAGCACCCAGTGACTGCCACCTGTTCCCGAACCTCAGGAAATTTCTTGGAAGACGAAGATTTCACAGCAGTGAAATAGCTATTTTGAGAACCATGATAAATCGCACTACGGAGATGGTTTAATTACATTAGAAAACCGTTATGACGAATGTATTAGCTTTTTAAAAGTTTATGGTGAAAAATAAAGAAAAAAATTGATTTTTGTTTGCCGGTGAGGCCCGTGACCCATCAGCCGACCCTTGCATAACCCAGGAGTTGAAAAGAAATGACGAGGACAAAAAATGATAAAAAAATCGTGAAGGAGCCATCGCAGGATTCGCATAATATTCACACACAAAAAGGCCTATTCGATGGGAATTGAACCTGCGAATTCCCGGTAGCGGTTTACACTTTACCGCTCGGTCGGCAAAACATAAAACAGAATTCGAATACTTGTTATATCAAAGGAACAATTAATTCCTAACATTGAAATCAATTGGTTCATTTGAATCATTACACCCAGTTCAGTTAAAATGAGCTGCATTTGATATTACGTACTCTTGGAAAAGGTCTGTTCTTCGGCGATAATTAGGAGTTAAAGATACGACCCTCTATATTGAGAGCATACTGACACACATGCAAGAGGAAAGGGTGGGTTCTAGCAAAAACCCTCTCCCTTACTCATGTCCCTTTCATTTCGCCACCAGCTATTGTTCATCCCTACCCTTTCCTTAACCCCACACTCACTCCCTCACTTCCATTGGTCGTGTAAACCCTTTATCTAGCCTTACAGAAGACTTTTCAGCTATAGTTCAATTGCTAAGCGGCCTCGATTTAGAAACAAGCAATTTTTAAAAAATAATACACTGGATTAAATAACTCTAAATAAAAAATTAATGGTCATTTTCCCAGGTTCAAGTCTTTTACTATTTCCTTGCATTATTTTTTTTTCTTAAGGTATAATAAACAGACAAAATATTACTACACAAACAATGTGATTCTCTTTAAAACACATTTATATATAAAAATACTTTTAATGGCATTAACTATTTCCGAAATGTTGTTTTGCATTGTACAATATTTTTGTTGACATTTTAAATGCTGCTGCTATTTGGCTATATCTGGCAATGCTATGGAAAGTGTGAAATTTAAGGCCAATGTACTACAGTCAGTTTTAAGCACTTGGCTGTAGCAATTTTACCTTTGAATTTATAACGAAATGTGTAAACAAAATAATTGTGTAAACTTTTATCTGATTCATACTGAAGTACGAGGGCTGTTTTTTTCTCAACCTCCGATCGCTCCATGCCGACGCTACGCGGGCAGCAGAAAGCGGGTATGCGCTGTCGGCGACTGCGCAGCTCTCGCACTACACACTCCGCCATTGTTGACATTCAGTCGTCAGTCGGCGTTGTGCTACAGCCACGTAAACATGGCCGCCATTATTGATGCTCCCGCCAAGTGCGAATTGCGAAGTGTAATTCGTTTTCTACAGGCCGAAGGCCATGGTGCTGCAGAAATCCATCGGAGGATGAGTCGTGTGTATGGCGAAAACTTCATGAGTGATGGTGTTGTTCGTGAATGGTGTCGAAAGTTTAAAGATGGTCGTAATGATGTGCATGATGAAGGGGGTCAAGGACGCAAATCTGTCGTTTCAGATGACCTTGTTCAACGAGTTGACAGAATGGTTAAAGAAAACCGCAGATTCACCATCACTGCTTTGTCTACGGAGTTTCCAGAAGTTATTCTGATCCACGATAATGCCCGTCCACACACTGCGGCAGCAACTCAACGGCTTCTCGACCAATTTGGATGGGACATTTTCGATCATCCGCCATACAATCCTGACTTAGCACCCAGTGACTTTCACCTTTTTCCTCAACTGAAGACGTGGCTTGGTGGGAAGCGATTTCAAACCAATGGGGACCTTCAAACGAACGTCAAGGACTACTTGAATTCACTGGCGGCAACTTTCTTTGAAGAGCGAATTGAAAAGCTTGTCCACAGATATGACAAATGTCTCAATCTCTTCGGTGATTATGTCGAAAAGTAACCATAAGTGTACTATTCTTTTGGTAATAAAATTATTGTTTTATATGAACTTGTGTTTTATTTATAGCCTATCGGAGGTTGAAAAAAAATACGGCCCTCGTAGTATAAGCTTTTGTTTGTGTTACATAACAATTAACGACAGTAGATAGAAAAAGCAACATGAATTTAATACTTCTTATTTTTAGATTTCACTCCCTGCACAATTCCAAACGAATAAAATGGCTTCATGGTACCTATAAAAGTCGGATTCGCGGGCTCTTGGATTCGATTCTAGGTAACTGCCAACTGTGACAGGTGTTTCATGTTAGCCTCGTGTCGATAAGTAAACTTAAAACTTAACCACGGGCGCGACAGCCCTAAGAGGGCCAAGGCCTACCAACCCTACCAACTTCTCACGCCCACTTACGCACGGTAGAGGTGGGCGATCATCCAACCGTTACGGGAGGAGATGTGGTCAGCATCTCGGCATCCCCCAGCCGGAACATTGGTTTTCGTGACCAGGGCCACTTACCTACCATAAGCTGTTCACTTTCCTCACAGTGCTAAGTGGGCACCGGTCCTATACCCGGGACCGAAAATCCCCATGGGTGGGATCGAACCCGGGCCACTTTCCGTGACCAAGGACCAAGGCATGCTGCCTTAGCCCGCTACGCCATGGCGCAGGACCGATAAGTAAACTATGTAATGGTATTTCTTTAACAGTGATTTGCTAGTTCATAATTCTTCCGTCATAATCTTTTTGAGTTCAAGGACCCCTGTGAGCAAGCTTGAACAGACTCAGAATTGTTAGGGACCCCATACACGCTTGTCGCACGTCGTCGCTCGTGGGCTTCTCTTTCAAACACAAAGGACCACATGCGGTGATCTGACCCATTTCGGAAGCCCCTCCATGATATGTATATAACTTTTATATTTTTCATTTAGGGGAGGGGATTTAGCAGTTAAGCGCTGAGGTTCTACTCCCATTAGTCCAGGAACCGCAGGACCAAGGACGCGGGGCTCCTTCTACCCGGGAGTGATGGATACTCCGGAGCTCTTTCCATAGGGCAATATCTAATTTCTAAAAAAGCCCCGCTGAGCACAACGTCAAGACGGGTGGAAGTGGATACACCACTTACGCCCGTCAACCCCACAGGGAAGACTACCAAAAACCTCGGTAGGGCCACCTGGTGATATAGCGCAACTTCTATAGTCCAGCAACGCAAAGAAGGTCCCTGGAAGGAATGTGCGTGTTACAAAGACAGCGAATGTGTGTGGCAGAGAACGCCTGTTACACAAGGAACATAATCGTTAAAAACATGCGCCCTATTCACTCTGTTCACTAAAACCGAGAAGATTCATTCACAAAGGAAGAAGTCGTCAGAATGTTTTTGACTGGTCTGTAACTAAACTGACATGGGGTGTCATAGACCTGTCCAGGGAGGGTGTGGCAACCTTCACCAACCCCCCTGCGTCTCGTCCCTAGGAGACTTTCTCTCCTGTGGAGGAGTATCCTAGCTCTACAGGCTAGTACCCGGGACTTATGAGGCAATCCTCTACACCCTCCGGGCGGCCGTAGCCTGGCCGGAGGTACCCAATTCCCCGTGGGTGTCGGGAACAGACTGCCCCATCGAGTCCAACCCAATCCGAACGACTTCCCTACGGGAGGGGATAGGCAGTTCGGCGCGAGGTTCCTCTAGTAACGTCAGAGATACCACGAGTGCTAAGGGTCCACAGCGCCGGCACCTCGGCAGATGAAGTGAACGGATCCCCTCCCCTACGGGTGGGGGATTTAGCACTGTGACCAGTCTTAATCTATTGTACCTATACTCCAAGTGGGTCATCTCCGGGAGGAAGGATAAAGTGAGAGGAGACAGAGTTCGGCCGCCCCAAGGAGCGACGGCAGTGCAGAGGGCGGGGTCCCTACTTTACACTTAAAACCTCCCCGGGTGGGCCAGGACGACGGACGTTTCCCACTACTGTGGTTCCCAGCAGGCGGTCCGGAGACCGGCAACGACCTACCGAAGCAACTCCTACCATGCACCGCCGGGACACCCACCGACACTTCTACCTTGAAAGAGACCACCAGATGAGAGATGATGTGAAATAATAATGGAGATGAAATATAGGCATGGGAAATTCGTGGGATGTAATTAACCTACCCGAGAAAAGCCCCGAAAAGAAAACACGGATCGCATAGGACGGCCACGGGAATCAAACCCAGGCTTCCTCTCAGACGAAACCGCCTGAGGCATGCCGCTCGGTTACTTTTCATTTAGTATTTGTACACCAACCGAAAATACTTGGCAAGTCAAATAATTACGCTGCAGTAAAGTTCGTCCCATTGTCTACTGTCGTGCTCTGCAAATCAGACTATCATATAAGTAATTCATAGAGGTAATATCGGCAAAGTTGACATTATTATGCAGTAAAGGAAGACATCAGCTTGTGTCGGTAGAACAAAGGGATATATGTGGCAAGTAGCCATTTTAATTAGCTTCAAGGGACACTAGTGGCCTGCACTGTGTGTATTTTTAAATGTGAAACAAGTATCAGTTACGGAAAACGCCTTTAACGCGCGTTATGAAGCCTTGTGGTAAAACAAGCCGCTTCTCTTTGCTGCTTATAAAATATTCACAGCGCACCAGACTCCGCTCTGTCTGTGTGTATACATACATTATTAACGTTAGGATTTGCATATATCCATTCTACCTTTTAATACGCAATGATGATGCTCTCCGTGTGTCTCTTTCACGCGACAACGCGAATCAAATAGTGCGCTAAAATACTTTTTTCTACTCTTTCCTTTATCTCTGTTTTCGTTCTTATTATCTATGAGGATTAAAAGAAAGGAAAGGGATTACATAAACATGATGACAGACAAGCATCGTTTAACAATGTTCTGTCAAGATTCCTTACCATAGACACTTAAAGAATATACTACTGCAATTATTGTTCTAGCGATTTTTGCTTTATATATTGCTTACAGATAGATTAAATATGGTATTACTTGCTTATATTACTGTCGTCCACGGGAGAGATAGTCTCTGACGTCTGAGACGCAAGGGGGTTGGAGAAGGTTGCCACACCCTCCCTGGACAGGTTTATGACACCCCATGTCAGTACAGTTACAGACCATTCAAAAGCATTCTGACGGCTTCTACTTTTGCGAATGAATCTTCTCGGTTTTAGTGTACAGAGTAAATAGGGCGCATGTTTTTAACAGTTCTTCTCCTTGTGTAGCAGGCGTTCTCTGCCACACACATTCGCTGTCCTTGCCCCACTGTGTAAGGGAGCACATTCCTTCCAGGGACCTTCTTTGCGTTACTGGACTGTATAATGTACGAGATTTAACTTGGCAATTTTTGCACTATTCTTGTCTATCAGGGGCGCTGGGTTTCTCTCCTTGAAATGATCAGTCCCTTTTAAAGGGCTATTGTATTCCCTAATTACCTGCTGTGGTATGAGGGTAAGCATAAGCAGGCACCAGTGGTCTTGCAAGTGAAGTTCGATTGCAAACGTGTTGGAAACGTGAAAAATGGTTTTAGGAGTTGAAAATTTTGTGATTATTTTATACATACTGCTGGGAATCGTGGTTTTTTGTGTAATTTATGTCCTCCAATATTAAGTCATATCGGACGATGAACGAAATGGGTGAAATGATGCTCAAATGAGCCCGGGGTCCATGGAGCTTAGAGTTAACCGACATTCGTCTTTCAGGGTAAGGGAAACCCCGGAAAAACCTAATACGTGTAACCCACCCTGACTGAGATTCGAACTCGGGACCTCTTGAACGTGAGGCAGACATGCTACCACCAACCTACCGAGGCGGGCGGGAATAGTGTTAGTGTCTGCGTTAGTTCTAGGAGCTGTGGTAAGAAAGGGAAAAGTTATAAGTCAGATGGCAGGGAAATTGTGATTAAGGCTCATACATACAAGGGGCGTCCAGAAATTCAATTTATCTTCGCTGCAGCGCTGCGATCGTAGTTCCACACATGCGCGGTAGACGCTCTGTATCAAGGAGAAGAAACGTGCGCCATTGTGAGATCGCTGTCAGCCACGTACGCTTTATTGTGATTGTTTGCAATGTCGGTGTTGATTGAAAATCCCGCCGCTTGTGAAATCAGATCTGTGGTTCGTTTTCTGTATGCTAGGAAACTGAAACCAATTGAAATTTATCGGCTGTCAAAAGGTGTTGTGTTTCTTCACGACAACGCACGACCACACAATGTAAATGCGACGAAAAGCATCCTACAGGGATTTAGCTGGGACGTGTTTGACCACCCCCCCCCCGTACAACCCTGACCTCGCTCCTAGCGACTTTCAACTGTTTTTGCATGTCAAATCTTTCCTTGGCGGTCAAGACTTCAACAATGACGAAGATCTGAAAGAAAATGTTTCCAACTTCTATGAAGAAGGTATACAAAAACTTGTGCCTCGCTATGACAAATGCCTGCAAAATTTCAGCAGTTATGTGGAAAAGTAGTTTAAGAGTTGTAGAATTTTGTGCAATAAATAATTTTTCGATATCTGCACACAATTTAATTTTATTGCCAAACAGAGCTTGCTTTCTGGACGTATGCAAGGCCCTAAAATGCGGAAAGCCAACTATATCTGTGTTGAGCATATTTCAAAAAACTGCTGCAGCTACAGGTGTTCCATATCGTACTGTGAAAAGAATACTTAAAGAACAAAATGAAGTGCAAGTAAGTGGTAATTTTATAGAGACTTCTGGTAAAAAACTTCCAAATGCAAAACCCTAAAATACAGCAATAGATTCTTTCTCTACCGCTGCAATAAGACAATCTATTTATCCACTCAATCAGAATGATTTTCTGCCCAGCTTGGAAGACATAAAGTTCTAAAAGAAAAAAAATTGTTCAGCGGGAGTTTATGGAGCTTGCAAAAAGTACTGCATGAAATGAAATTTAGATTTGTAAAGCTCACGCTGAGGAAAGTTTCTGATGGAATGGCCAGACGTTGTTGCAAAAAGATTCGCGTTTCTAAGAAAAATGAAAGACCTAAGGACTTGCGGTCTTCCTGTTATTTACTTAGATGAAACCTGGATAGATATAAATCATACGAAAAACAAAGTGTGTAAAAGTGAAGAGGACTATTTTGAATTTTCACTACGTATCCCAATAGGCAAAGGACAGCGTTTTCTTACACGCGGGGAATTCGACAGGTTTCATTTCCCACTCTCTTCTGAGTTTTAAATCAAAATCAAGCAAAGACTATCATGAAGAAATGGATAGTAAAACATTTAAAAATTGGTTATTAATCAGTTGTTACCTAGTTGTTTTAATATAACTGAAAAATGACGGTCTCAAAATTTATGAAATTGATCGCATAGCGCAAATGCACGGCCACGCTGTGATGTCTGCCTCCCTATCATTGTGATTTAAATGCTATAGAACTTATATGGGTACAGATAAAAAATACGTCACGAAACACAACATATCATTTGAGCATAATGAGGTAAAAGTGTTGTTTGATTAGTGCAGTAGGTTAAGTGTCTGAACAAAATTTGCGGGGAGCTTGTGAACACGTTGAAAAAATAGAACAGTTTTATTGGGAAAAAGATGGATTAAAAGATGAAATTAGTGATAGGTCCATATTTAATTTAGATGATTCAGATAGTAAACATAAGGAACATTTTGAAATTTCTGACAATGTTGAAAGGGAACCGGGACCAAATTTGGAAGACGAAGAAGGATCATCCGCCACTGAAGTGTTTGCCCTTCCTGGCTAGCCATAAGAGAGGGACAAGGTAGAACGAGATAGTTATTACGTATTTCTTTCTCTTTCTACAAACCAGGGGCCAAGTTAAATCTCGTGCATTATAGACATCAACAGTTCACTGGAAATATGTGTTTTGAAGATAACTGTATAAAAGAAGTATTTTTAGTAAAAAATATAAAATACACTTAATACCAAGAATGATGCCACTTAAACTTCTGAGAAAATCTTCTCACCTCAACTTAACCTTCACGTAAACATATTATATTTATTTTTATGTTCTTAAAAGTGGCACAAACGGTGTTTATTAAAATACGCATAACAAATAAAATATAGGCATCTATATTTTAGGCATCTTATAGTACAGTCCTGTACAGTCCTTTTCATTCTGAATGACTTTTGTATAAACTGCAAGAGACAAAATATCCATATTACTTCACAAATAAAAAAATGTGAATCTCATTAATATAACAACTTTCTGTCCCCCCTTTTTTGCATCATTAACAATTTCGTAGATATTCTTTGTTATTGGATTGGGTTTGAACATACAATTTTCCCAAATAGCAACTTGTTATTATTTTTTCCTAGAGGTCATACAAAGCTTGACATTTCAAAATCATTTCAGAGGGATACATTTTATTAATTTGACTACCGTTTTAGCATAGATGCTCTAGCTTCTTATACCTGCAACGAAATGTGTAAATAAGTAATGGAAGTTTAGTTAACAAAAATAGAAGAATGGAATACTGAAGAAGATTGTAATGTGAGTGTTACTTATATAACTTTTTAAATTAGTAGTTTTAAACTAGTAGTTTAATTATTAATAATTTTATTTTATTTAAAATTAGTAGTTTTTAGTTTTCTGTACGTTCTGATCTTTTTTTTCTCCCCCTCAAATATACTATGCTCCTGCCGTCCTAAGAAGCACACTGTGAGCAATTCCGCGAACAAAACCTACTGGTAAGTTACTCTTGTGCACACAACTTGTTTGAATGTAATATGGCGCAACACATGAGCGAAAGTGTCACTGTAATCTGTTCGTCTGTCACGCTTGCGCACTTGCGCGCGGAGTAATACAAAAAGTGTGTTTCTTACGACGGATGCAGCGTAGAGGAGTCCTACGCCGTGGCGTAGCGGCCTAAGGCAGCATGCGTTGGCTCCCTGGCCACGGAAAGCGACCCGGGTTCGATCCCACCCATAGGACCGGATTTTAAGTCTCGGGTATAGGACCGCTGCCCACTCAACATCGTGAGGAAATTGAGGAGCTTACGATAGGTAAGCGGCCCTGGTCGTGAAAGCCAACATTCCGACTGGGGGATGCTGACCACATCTTCTCCCCGTATCGGTTGAATGATAGCCCACCTCTACCTTGCGTATGTCGGCGTGAGGCCGGCAGTCGGGTTAGTAGGTCCTGGCCCTATATGGGCTGTCACTCTCGTTACGTTCCTAGGGCTAGGGAGTTGAGGAAAAATTCTTTTTCCCTGGTGTCTGAAGAGGCCGCATAATATGCTATTTATGGATCTGTAGGCCAGAAAATGGACGATTTTACTTGTTCCTTTTTTGCCCTTTAACTATTAGTTTATTTAAAGGTCATTTTCTAGAGTTTTTATTTGTCCTTTTATGCCTTTTAAGCAATTTTGTTATTTAAAGGACCTCATCTTTAGCATTTTTGTTTCGTTAAACGATTTTCTTTTGCAACTTCATCCATTTCTGATTACCATTTTTCTGTTCAACAGAGTCGTGTATTAGCAATTCCATGTATAATATGCACTTTTAAGACTCCTTAAGGCAGTTAATAGGTGAGAGGACCCTTTCTATTGTATTCAAGCCATCAGCACCAGCAGATAACCTAATAAACCCTCTCTAAATATGTTGTTTATTTTTCACCACCATCGTGACAATGACCTCGACCTTCGGGGGTAGGAGTCAGTAGGTTGATTTCACTGCAGCTTTACAGTTTTTGAAAGAAATCCTGGCCACAAACATGCCAAAAACTAAGCATAGTAAAACGATCTTTAGGTCCTTTTGGGATATTGTTTAGGTTTTTATAGGTCCTTTTAAGAGAATTTATAGGTCCTCGACTTCCTAGCTCTAGTGATGACCATGCTGTGCGGAAGAGGGTGTATTTGCCTCCACCTCTACTTCGCCGAGCTATAACGCATTCATGGCTGCCAAATGCTTGGTTACCTGGGTGAAGTGGTAATGCTTCATGCACAAAACAAAGGAGGTGGTTCAAAGTGACAAGGTGCTGTCATTAGCTCGTAAGGGTGAAGGCACCACTGTAGTACATCTTTTTGCAAACCTCGTTTCGTTTTGCTTTCTTCATACTGGAAATAGCTTGTAACTGAATGCATTTTGTATAGGTAATAAAGCCACAAGAACTAAAAGGGATAAGAAAGAAAATCTGATGCGATACATTAGATCTTTTTTTTTTCTGTCTGTTGCCTTTGTTCTACATATCCTCTCTTGCTTTATACCTGTACAGTGACAAGCTATTCTTTCCTAAAGATGAAGCACACGTTAATAAAGCTGCGTTTCAAGAGACGAAAGTAAATTAATAGAAAGTTATAACTAGGTACGTACATAAACAGTTTGTTAGGAAGAGGTTAGCGACCGCGCCGAGGGCAGTTAGGCTGTCCGTAATAACCCGTTGTTGTCGTCTCACTGATGGAAGCAATATCGTTGGTCGAGACTTTTAAGTTGAAAATCTTGTTGAGAAGTTTTCTGCTTCATACCAGCTCTTCAGATAAGATCGCCATGCTCCGTGCACGAGACAGAGACAGTAGTGGGTTCGTGTTTTGTCTTTCATTTTGTCCCATTTGCGCAGCATCAGCCAGACATACCTACTGTTTGGAAACTCGCTTCTAAAACAGTTATCATTACGAGAAGAATGCAGCTTAATTGGATTTTTGGATTTACGGCCAAATACTTTTCTGCATAGTTTACTCTCTCATGTTGTCTTAATTTATATAGTGAACACTTTTTCAATCATCTAATAGGCTGGCTCCGTAGCTCAGTCTTAAGACCACCTTCCCGCAGTGCTAGGGCTCCCAGGTTCGATTCCCGGCGATGGAAGTGGGGATTTCCTCCGATCAAGATAATTCCCCATCTTCCCTAGAAACTGGAAGTATGCATAAAAGTGTTAATGATAAAAACCCAACGAATACGAGTTAACACCTTCGATATGTTCCAAAGGAGAACGGCCGCCGATATGACCATTGTAGTTAAAGGAACAATAATAACAAAATTATCTAATCTAAAGTTCCTGTCAAATTCACGTGATTTTCTCTGCCCCCATCATTTATTTTTATATAGCTTTTGTAAACTATTCTTACGAAAGTATTTTTTCTTTTCTTTTCTTTTAACTGCTCCAGCCCAAATCATCCAGCTGCCGATGAGCCTTTAAACTCCACACACTCACCTCATCCTAATTGAGTAAAGTTTGATTACACGTTTCAAAAGGGACTGAGAAAGCAGAATCAACTCCTTCAAATGCCAGACTCTTTCCATAACACCACTAAGAAATAACTGAATAGCGACAGCTTTTAAAAGATCAAAAGTATCGCAAAACAATAATAAGGAATATTTTGATACAATAGAATATTTATTTAAAATACATTGCATGTTTTAAACAGTATATATTTTTGAGCTGTACGCTTTACTGCCTTATCTGTTAAGGTTTACCAGTTATACATAATACAAAACCTCATCGGTATGAAACGGACTTCAACAGCCAGTCTCAGTAAATACAAGATTTTTATTTAATTTGCCATGTAAACATGGCATTTCAATGAAAATTGCTACCAATAAGAAAATATAACATGAGAAAAATATCCATGTAAAGCCTTTTTGGGTGTGATTTTTTTTTTTTTTTTTTTTTTTTGAAAACCTTTATGTTGTAGTTTTGAAAGTTCATACAGTATAAGATGTGATATTTACACAAGTTCATAAACCCCAGATACAAAAGCTAGGGCAGTTTTTTAAATTGTATTCTTTTTAAATTTATGTGTTTAAGGGTCTAAAAATACGTAATTGCAATGGAATCTCAATATTGATTTCTTGAGTGGAAAGCAAACCTTCACTACCTGCTGGTGTGTAAGAAAGTAAAAACGGTGAATATCTCAGTCTTACTACTACGTCATACTACCTTTGCCCAATTAGAAGCTCCGAAACAACACGTTACAACCAATCATGGCTGCTTATCCCACATTTTTATCAGCGCCGTAGCATTTGTTTGTTCTTATCACCTCCGTAACATGTATCCTTTTATCGCCTGTTAATTTGTTTGCGATTGTCAATTGTTTCCCGCAAAGATATTCAAAGTTCGCTTCACAAAACAGCAAACCACTAAACAACACAAAAAGAAACGGAAATGTTATTGAAAGTAGCACAATTAGTTAAATTAGTAAGTTAATGAATACATGTATTATTTGTGTTTGTTTATTGTAGTTTTATATAGTTTGTTTTAATCGTGAGACAGTTATTATTTTCTCTCATGAATCAAAAGCTCTGGTGAGATTACTGTTGATAAATTTACTGTATTCACATTTTATGTGAAGACAGTAACTGTTACATAGTACTCATTTTACGAGGAAAGTTCGCATGATTTAGCCGCGCTCGTTTTTCCTACTCTATCTAATCTCAGCGTGGAAAGCCAGTTCTATAAAACATTCCAGCAGTTAGTTGCTTCAGAGAATTGTACGCGATTGCGCGCGCCCACATATGTATGTGTTCACTAATCATTGGAAAGCTGTAGGACAAATTTGCTTAAATAATCCCCTTACTATAAAAAAACTCAAGCACAAATAATATTAGAAGTAGATTACAGATCATCATAGTAAAATTGCAGATAGTAGCAAATTATTTTCTAATATACGCCCTCTAAATCTGTTACTTCTCATTCTGTCAACCCCTAACATCTTCATGCAACCTTTAGTGGCATTTTAAACATCAACACAGCGGTTCTTTCTGGTTCGAATGGATATTTCCTGGAAATTATCATTCAAACTTTTATCAAACTAGTCAAAAACCTTCAATAAATAAAGTGATCTATCTATACCATTCCATACATATCCTATAAACATGAAATCAGTTATAACTTTAAGTTGTAAATTATAACTCTTTCACTCACTGCTTTCCCCCCCCCTTTTTTTTAAAAAAAAGTAACTTTCTTTAATTGTTTGATTTGTAAACTTCCATTTAATTTTTAAGGTCATATGGAGGTTTTAACTTGAAAAAAGTCTCTGACTGTAGATTGCTTAAAGAAAGCTTTAACTAAGCGGCAACTTTAAACACAGACTGATGCTCAAATTATTTGGGCATTAAGAGATTTTATTTGATGTCATCAGTATAACGATACATTAAATAAGTAATAAAATTGTAGAGGTAGATTGAAGATACATTTATATTTTATAATTAACAAGAGAATAAGAGAGATAAATAATAATGAGAATATAAATAGTAAATAACAGTCAAAAGTATGCCAAGTATGCCAACAGTATGATCTTAAAATATCGACGGAAAAATCTAAGATAATGGCCTTTTGGGGAAAACAACATATAAGATCAAAAATAATTTTAGTCAACAAACCACTAGAACAACTAAAAGAGTTCAGCTATTTAAGATGTAATCTTAATTATATGATGAAATCAGACAGAGATGTGAGCAAAAAGCTTGCAACATTCCAAATGATTTGTGGAACAGTGCATAGAACGTTGAGAAATAAAACAAGAAGAGATACAAGATTAAAGTTGTACAAAACAAGGCAGTCCCTGCACTACTTTATGGAAGTGAGGCATGGGTACTCACGAAGAAAATGAAAAGCGAAATTCAAAGTGCAGAGATGAACTTTTTAAGGAAAACAAAGGGATGCACAAGGTTGGATAGAATAAGGAATGAAGACATAAGAAAGGAATTCAAAGTAGACTCGATAAGTAGCAAAATTGAAAAATATCAAAAGGAATGGATGCAGCATATACAAAGAATGTCCGAAACAAGACTGCCTAAGATTGCATTCCAATATCAGCCACAAGGAAAGAGAGATGTTGGTAGACCTAAAAAGAGATGGAAGGAGTAATTATTGTGAGAAGGAACGGGCACTCTGCCCATGCCGCGAAGTGAAGAAGAAGAAGAAGAAGGAGAAGAAGAAGAGTCAAAAATAAGAAAGAAGAAGTAAAAATATAATAAATTAACGAGTATTGATTTTAAAGCAGTGGTTGCCTTACGGACAGATTTTGAACTAAAGCATTGAACCATAGGTCCCGTCACTGCAACTCACTTTGCGCCTGGCTAGCAACGAGAATAGACCTATGTAGCGTCCCGTCTTTTAAACTTGTCAAAAACCTAACATTTGTGAATATATTTGTTTCATAACAAGTGATTTGTATTATGTATGTGATCGGCATATTTTGATCATTTAATATCAAGTTTTAAAGTAATAAAAGTTGACTAAAAACGTCAACCCTGTGTCGTTTCTTACAATGCCGTCGTCAACCCTGATGGTGACCCCTCATTGCTCTGCCGAGCAAGCTTGGGACTGATATGGGTGTTGGTGAGATCTTCAAGATATTTAATATCGACGGAGGGCATTTTATTTCTCGCATCAACACACACACGCACGCACGCGCGCACAAACACACACACACACACACACGCACACACACACACACACACACACACACACACACACACACTCACTTTAACTGCCACATGCGTACTTCCTACGAAGGATAGGGGACCTGGTTTGAGAAGCCAGTCCGTAGAGACGTCTGCAATAACTTGCTGATATACAAACAACACAGAGGAAGAAATGTTACAAGTTATTTATTTGCTTAACTTACACATAGCTATTTTAAAACTGAATTCAGAATATCTTACATGGACGTTTTTGTTTGTAATGTACCTCCTCCAAAGTCAAGTCATATCGGACGATGAATGAAATGGGTGATATGATGCTCAAATGAGCCCGGGGTCCATAGAGTTTTAGAGTTACCCGACATTCGTCCTTAAGGATAAGGGAAAACCCGGAAAAAGCCTTATCCAGGTAACTCACCCTGACCGAGATTCGAACGGGACCTCTTGAATGTGAGGCAGACACGCTACCATCTACGCTACCGAGGCGGGCATCTGACATGAATATGGACAATCTAGACCCCACGTGTGAAGCGACCCCCACCTCTCTCCTTCATGATTGCTGTTTGCAGCACAACAAAAAAACAAAAGAATATAATTAAAATTGTAAATAAATAAATTGCAAACAAATTTTGATTACATGTAATGAATCTTTAATGAATAAATTGTTTGATTTATATTTTTCACAAAATGATACAAAAAGCATGTAATTGTATCTCTGGCCCGTTTTAAGTCCCTCCAACGTTAACTCATATCTGACGATGAATGGAATGGGTAAAATGATGAGTCCAGGATCCATAGAGCTTAGCGTTACCAGACATTCATCCGGCAAAAAACCTTGTCCAGATAACTCACCCTGACCGAGATTCGAACTCGGGACCTCTTGAACGTGAAGCAGACACTTATTAGTAAACCAACGTCAATGAGGATATTTATTTATTGTAAAAAGTAAAAACTGTAATGAGTATTGTTGCTGATTTTCCCTGCAAGTGTATAGGTGATAATTTCATCTATTTCTTTAACTTTATAGGAAGCATACCTATATAGTTTTAGCCTCAAATTCTTATTGTATGAACAATAATGAATGAAGGCACTGGTTTAGTTCTTTCATTAAATGGATACCTTGAATTTTAATAAATAGGAATGCATAGATTTTTAAAACTAATAATCACCTTACATCACTGCTTCTATGAGGAGCATTACGTCACAGATCTCCTACACGGCCTCCCACCTGGATGTGACATGCGCCTCGCCCATATCTGATCTAATATTTAACTTGAGTTGCTCATATCATTCAGAGAGAAATTTTACTTTAGCAAATGGTAAATACATTTCGTATTTCAGACTTTTGTCAGAAAAACACACATTTCGTCAACCAGAGCCTAATTTTGCTTCTTTGGAACCTAAACGCTATAACGATGTAAGATATATCCTATGTAAAAGCAAATTATTTTAAACAATTTATGAAATAAATGGTGCGTAATACATTTTAATTTTATTGATGTTTAAAACCACTTTAGTAGCATCCAAAAGCGGCTAAAAAGACGTATTTAAACACAGTAGAGGCATTATGTGATCAAGACGTGGTTGTATAATTTTTACGGCGTTGTTCAACATCTGTGGATTACGTAGATTCGGAAATCTGGTTTGCAGAAATCTAAAACAACTTTAGCTGCAGTAAAAAGACGTGAAATTGACAGTCAGCTGTCTTCAAGGCTGACTCGAAGTTTTACTGCAGGGAAACGAATGAAATGACTGCAGTACACTTCAATCGTCGACTGTATAATTTTTTCACATTAACAACAGATGAAAACTGAATTTTTCTTCCATGAAAAAATTTCCCAGACAATCCTTTTTCCTTCATTCCACATTTTGTGGGAATCTAAGCATAATATTCTAACCTACATATATGACTACTACTCTAAAATACACCAATTTCATTCTAATGTAATACAAATTTTGCATCTTAGGGAATGAAACTGAAATCAAACTGAAGAATAACTTTTATATAATTTCCCTTAAGCAGAAATTTCCTATACTGATTATAGTATCTATTCAGTTAGCTGCAGGCAACGCCGTGGCTCAGTGGTTAGACCGCTTGGCTCTCACCAAGGCGGCCCGGGTTCGATCCCAGGCGACCGCAAAGTGAGATTTGTGGTGGACAACACGGCGTTGGGGCGGGTTTTCTCCGGGACCTCCGGTTTCCCCCGCCATCTCATTCCACCGGTGCTCCATCTTCATCTCATGCATCATCAGTGTCATCGCCTGCGGTGTCGTATGTAGTAAAAGCGGGCGTTAAACACTACACATTTCACATTTCAGTTAGCTGCACTGTTGTTCTGTGATTGCTCTTTCTTTTTGATATTTCAAGGATTAGTCTGAGTATTGTAGGACGTTGTGTTGATCTCTGACTTCTGTAGAATGTTGAAATGAGTGTACTTTCGTCACTGTTTGTTGATATATTGATTACAACAACGTTTACTGTCCCAATAGTAGTTGATCTTGATCTCAGTGATTTAATGCATGCTAACTGGGTATTTTAATTATCATGGTCATTTAACATAAACTCCACTTAGTGATAATACACGGTCCCCTTTGTAAACACATGACAACTGTGGGTTATCTACGATAATGGAAAGTTTAGAATAACACAAAATGAAACGTGTACGTCAAAAAATGGCTTATCGCTTTGAGATTACTGCCTTAGCAAGCACGTCAGTTCAACGTAGCCAAAAGTGTGATGAAAAGGGAAAGGAGAGAAAGAGAGTCAACTTTCTCCTACTTTTTTCAGAGGGTTTCTATTTTTATTTCTCCCTGCATTTTAGGTTCACCTTCAAGCAAAAACTTACAAATGAAACTGACGAACTGTTTTGTAAAAATGTGTAATACTTAGAAAAGAGTTGAAATACTTGGGGAGAAATGCGGGTACAATCGTTTTCTTATCGCTTGGTAATGACGCAACGCAAGCTTTTACTTTCGTATTATTCCATGACGTCAGAGTATTCTTGAATTATTATTGGAATCCGAAAATACAATCACAGCTTTTTATTTTTTAGAAGCAGTCACACCTTGGGCTGTTACAAACAGAAATCAGTTAAAATCAGTTAAAATCAGCCAAATAAATACCTTATTTGGGATAACAACTCCACAAATTTACTGAACTGCGTGTTACATTATTGCAAACATCCGTGGTCTACCTTTCTCCAAAAAGTATCCAAGTTACTATTTTAGCTTAGGATCAAATTTTATCCTTTAAGGATACTCGATACTGAATATTTGACAAAATTTTGACTCTTTAACAATGTTGATAAATGAAATGACGCTTAAGTAGCATGCGCAGATTCCTATAAATAATGCATAAAACGTGACGACATCGCGTGTTGCAATGTTTTGATATTCTTTTCAGACTTTCAGAATACTTTCTTTAAAGGTGAATAAAGAAATCTACAGAGCATTTTATTGCTGTCGCATTAGACTAGAATGATTTGATATATACGATTCAATTTTAGAAAATGAAAAGTGTCACGTACATTTGTTATTCTTATCCACAAAAGTCTTTCATGTCTCACAAAAGTTTTGATTGTAAAGTGAGTAATAAATAGCATTTCGAAATGAAAAACTTTTAAATTTTCATTGGTAAATAAGGCGCTAGAAATACAAAAATTTCCTGTTGTGATTACTTTAAACAAATATTTTATTTAATTGTTAACTAAATTGGTAGAAATTGTAAAACTAAGTCATTTCAGTATCACATACCAAACTGCTACAGGAATACCATATCTGAAAATCTGTTTTGAGTCACCCTTTCATAAACAGCGTTTGTTCCGCATTATTCTGACAGGAATCGAACTTGTCTTAGGCACGGAAAGTTAGGCTCAAAAACTGCTCATGTTACTCACACACAAAACCATAGCATTTCGGAATTTCACTTTTCATAAAGACAAACTGCGTGAGGTACCTAGTGTTTCGCACTGCCAGACACGGTTCGCATCTCGGTCAGATATAGCTTCCTGGCGATCTTATTTGGGATTATTTCTGCTTTCTTAGAAGGAATATTAGCCAATTTATTTGCTAAATACGTCGTATAGGTGCATTCACCTTCCGAGATGCTTATTCGGTCAAATAGAGTTAAACTTGAAAAAGAAAAAGACCTTAAATGACGTCTCCTATAAGAAAGCAAGTCTCTATTATTTCCCCTCCCTCCTTCTCACTCTCATTTCTCCTTTTCCTTACTCTCTTATTTTTCCTGTAATACAACACAATATGATGGGATTTATATACCCTAGAGAGCAAAGAAAGAAAGAACCAATAAAAAAGAGAAGACAAGAGGAAGAAGAAAATATAATCTATTCAAAACTCTTTCTCATTTCCGAACATTTCATTATGCTTCTAAATTAAACAGTTTCACATATACTGACTCCACAAAGTATTCTCTTCACATTTACAAGAATTGTAACATAATGGATAGAAAATACTCGGTTTTAATATGCATTAATAACAAAGATAATTACACTTAACGTATTCTCAGTTTTTCATAGTTTTTATTTTATTTTATTTGTGTTATTATTTTTAATGTACCATTTTCGTTTTTTTACGTCTTATACCTAAAATGCATTGGGACATCCTGAATAATTAAAAAAAAAAGAATAGAATTTTTAAAGAAAAGTCCGTGATTGAGTCAGCGTGTGTGTGGGTGGATGTGTCAGCACTATAATTCAAAAATCAAAACGATGAACTTCAGCAACTTTTAAGGATGCGACAGGAAAATCCCCCCTGCCCCTAACTACCCATTACATGAACAGTTTCTCTAAAATTTTAATTTTTTCAGTAATGACTCTGGAATTGAAAGGTCACAGTTTAAGACTATTCCACAGAAAATATGAATATTGTAAAAACAAATTTAAGTGGCTTTTTGTAAACTTAACGGAAGCTCAATAAAAGTGTAAATAATTTCTAATTTGAACATTTGTACTCTGTCAGATCAAAACTTATTTTCACAGCAATTTCAGAATTATACCAAAATACGAACAAGTTAAATAATGGCGTAGTTGTTAAAATATAAACCTAATAGAATTGGATATCTTGAGGAGAAAAAAAATCAAAACATGGCAAGTGTAGTTTATCATATTTGTAGGTATATAAAGATATGCAATATTTGTCTGCTAGAATGTTTTAAATAGTAAACGAATACTTTCGAATATCACTTTTCCTTGTGATTTTTAAAAAGTCGTAAAATGTTACAATTCGCCCAAATTATAAAACATATTAGGCTTTTTAAAATATAAATAGGAGGTGGATAGTCTGGCTTAAATTCATCTTTTAGCAAACGATGAATTATAAAATGGATGATCCATTGATTGTTGACATATGATGATTTGCTAAGGTAAAATATTGCAGAAGGCCATGGGCGTGCTTCCAGCATGCTTTGGACCCCGTTATGCTTATGTTCATTGTCTACAGCGCGCATGCACGGAACGACATGGGAAGTGACGTAACAGCCGGAAACAGCTGGGATCACCTCGAAACCTCCGTGCAATTTGTTTCGCTTGACGAAATTTCACACCGCAACCCTTTCTGAGTACACATATGTAGGACTTGTTGATTATGTTATTTTGCGACTTTATGAGGTCGGTGCAATGAATTCTGGGATAGAGAGCTTTACATCGTGAAACACGTTTCTTTGGTTTTCTTGACTTGCTTCTATATTGATAAAACCAGAGTAGACGATGAATGAAATGGGTGAAATGATGCTCAAATGGGCCCAGGGTCCATGGAGCTTAGAGTTACCCAACATTCGTCTTTTAGGATAAAGGACAGTCCCGGAAAAAAACCTTATCCAGGTAACTCACTCTCACCGAGATTCAAACTCGGGACCTATTAAACATGAGACAGACATACTACCATCTACGCTATCGAGGTGGGCACATGTATTTATTGCAAATACATGTTAATATCATGGCATGTTCTGGCTATATTGCTTAAATATGTTATTATTCTGAAAAAAAAAAATTGTACTTATGCTTACAATAGTCATGTCATAATTGATAGTGATTGTTAGCATTCTGCTCTCTATTTTTAACATTTTAGCGTTTGTATTCTGCAATTTAGCATTTTATAGTGTTTTGGAGAAACAACTGCCAAACTGATAATGACTTTTGTTATAGCGTTTATGTAAAATTAAAACCACACATATGTAGCACATTTTAATGTAATAAGAATGTATAACATAAATTGAGAACTTCTAAAAATTAATACAGATAAAGCAAAACAGAAGAAAGAGAAATTATAATGCAACGCCAGAATATACAAAATTAACTTGAATCACAGAAGTTCATAAGTCAGTAACACTATTAAATGAGATCGTAGAATAGATGTAGCTTAACAATTTGTTCTGTCAGTCCTTAGGTGCGATCCCAAATACACAGCAGAACTGCTTAAGCAAAATTTGAGCTTAACGATAATTTTTTTTTATTTATCCAGATTTATGAACCCTATTTTACACAGTGGTATATTAGGGTTAGAGTTGATACATAAAATACACAATTTTAACAAAAATATTTTAAATACTAGAAGGAAGAAAATATGCTATAATCTCATGCATATTAATTTAAACTATTTCAGACGTTTAAACACTGAGTTTATAAACATCATAAAGTACTTATACTGTTGTGGCTTCATTAGCAAAGATGTGAGCGGAGCAGAAAATTCAGTTCCTAGAGAGTCTAGCTTGAATATTAATTCTTGTCTTTCTCTCCATAAAATGGGACAACAGAAAAGGAGATGAACTACAGTTTGAAATTCTTCACCACACATGCACTCGGGGTTGGATGTTAAGTGAAAGCGAGATAAGTATTCACCAAATTTACCATGTCCACTTAAAAATTGTGTCAAAACAAAATTTGGTACAAGAGTTTCGCATTTTCCTCTGTCATATACACTAGGGAAAAATAATGTTTTTGTTAAACTTCCATTTGGAGCTATTAGCCATTGTTGGTTCCATTCTTCAAGAATATGTTGATGTAATAGCGTTTATACTATTTACACATGATTTTTCTGTGTAGCATTACCAGTTGAAAATAAAATATTCTTATAGACATCTAATATATATATATATATATATATATATATATATATATATATATATATATATATATATATAAGAATATTTTATTTTCAAGGCTATGGACATAAAACACTAGAAAAACAGAGATATTTATTTTACTTTCAATTAAATCTTACAAATGTATTAAAAGTACCTAGCCAGTAGTAACAGAATTAAGAAATAAAACATCTTCGGGTGAAAAAGTTTGCATCATTTTTTCATTCAACTTCTCAATTTTAGTTGCATTTAAGCAAATATTCTATAAAAAATTTTATTTTGATTTATTATTCTTATTTGAAAAACAAAATAGTATATATATAAACATTTTAGTATAATTTTTGCATTTTCAGTCCATTTGGTATTCCATCACATTTTCAAAACCCATTCAGCATTATTTTGGTGAATATGAAACACGAAAATTGAAGAATACAAATCTTTATGACCAGCTTGTCCTATATGCATTTCTGAAAGTCATACCCCTAGGCTATTGTGAGGAACTAGTGATGATGATGATGATGATGAAATAGTGTAGCCTAATCCAAGTACCGAACTGTGGAATTTTGGCTTTCGGATTTGTGAAACTATATGAAATATTAAAATTTAGTAAGTAGTTGCTTGTTTCAATAAGCTATTTTGCTAAATAAAGTGGTGATACAACTATAGATCTATTTGCTATATTTTTTAAAAGGTAGATTACTATTAAAATGCAATGCCATGTAACGGGACTTTTTTTGTTTGAAATGAGTTTTGTTTTCTGATCTGAGTATTAGTGGGCCATGTAAGGACAATATAAAAAATGATGAACGGTTGCTAGGGAAAAGAAAATCAATAAACTGGCTTGAAGTGAAAAGATGAAACGTTTTTGGATAGAAGAAGAAAATCAATAATCTTCATAAGGAGATATGTGTTCTGTAATCTTGTTAGTAATGAGTAGACGTGCAGGAGTAAGGAGTTTTATGTAATCAATGGAATCTTTTTATTAAAGAAGTAAGAATTTATCAATATGCTGGAGGTAAGCTGCAATGATTGACTAGGAAAGAAAGTTCAAGTAAAATGAAATCCTGATAATACAATTAATTTATTTGTTACAAAATTGTACTTCTCCAAAATTGTATTTATTTCACTCTGAACCACACCTGAAAACGAGAGATCTCATGACTCTTATTTAAAGTAAAATGATACAGTTAGTGGCCAGAGGAAACTAATAGCCGCAAAAACTCACACGAGAAGAGAAAGAATTGTGCTTCCAACATAGAAATCTTGCTTCATATTGTGCCCGAACTTGTGGCTGATTAAGATGGAGAGAAATTAACTACGGATAAAAATGCATGCTTCATATGGTGCCCGAACGTGTGGCCGAATAAAGAGTGTAGCTGGATAGGAAATTTTGCTTCAGCCATAACCGGGACTTGAACTGCGGATATTCAGCTTACAGTGTCAGCTACTCTGCTCATTTGAGTCACCATGGCAACATGCCAACACCTCAAATTGTGTGATTCAATGTTTTGTTGATGTTCTGGCATGTTGATAAGGTAACAAATGTGATAAAAAGTATACTTTTTTTATAAAAAGGTACATGTCAAAATTTGTGTATGAACAGCACATCTTTTAAATGAAAAACTGGTTGGATATTAGACATTACTTAAATGCCGTATCTTTGAAGGATACGACAGGAAGACTAAATTACATTTCTCCACCCTAAAGTACCCTAAACTACTCTTTATAGGGAAAAAGTTATTTTTTAATTTTTCTTTTCTCAAAACTAACAATTGTTATTAAACTATCACATATTTAAAATATTTGCGTGACAAATAGATATCTTAATTTTCTGACAATAGCCTCTGATGTAGGTATAATTCTGGATTACCTTCACTGTATAGCTAGTAACCCGACAGAGATAATCAGAATCTGACTACAACACAATGTATTCAAACAAATTTGTTTTGTGAAATTAATGTTTACATAGATATCCTTTAGGTTTGAATTCTTACGTGTTTCTCCCAGTTTTTTATTTCGTCATGCACAGCATGACATTTCAGTCATAATGAACCGTGTTTTGAAACTGATATAACTTTATCTACGTAATTTATATGTGAATTTACGATTATATAGATTAATAAAAAGTAGATTACATTATAAGCTGTTGTAAGAAGAATGAACATTGTAAGAAGAGTGAATAAAGAAAGTCATGTGAATGCAACACATACTTTTTTTTTTCTGTCTTATATCAGTATAGTCGCTGCATCATTCAGTGACATGAGCCTAAGGTCTGCAAACGAAAACGTACAATAATTTGATTCTAACTGCCTCGGAGCATGTTGTAATGCAGTGAGATATCCCGTTGTGTTGGTAGGTCCGTCCAACCTCAACAGGAAACAAAACAAAAACGAGAGCGCATACTGGCCGTCTCTGTCTAGCGAGCGAGGCACATACAGAAACCGTCAGAGCGCTGCCAGCGGACAGATTTGTCAACGCCCTCTGAAATGCCCGACCCTACTTTGGAGGACCATTTACAAAATATATTTGTATTTATGTTGTGACGACTCGCGGAACATTATTTTAACGCTGAAAAATAACTAGGTTCGCATTTAAACGTTTTACAATGAGGCCAGCGTTTCGAAACCTGCTGTGACATAGTTATTTATCGCGTTAAACCAACCGTGGTACTGTCCGCTGACGATTTCTGGCTCGGCAGATAAAGTGCCTCTATTTCTTTGGAGAGCTGGGTCGATAAATACAAGCCGTTTCACTTGTCTCTCAGCAAGGTTATGTTTCTACAGAACGGGTATAAAACCTTGCTAGCAAAAATGCTTCACATGTAACGACATTGCAATTGAATACTGTTTACCTGTTGATAGGATGGTAGGTACAATGACTAATGCTGGTATGATATAATAATAATAACTTTATTTTGACTGTTTAAGTGACGTCATCAGATAATGGATAAATGAGATGAAAGAAATGTATTTTGACCAGTCAATGCCGAATATATGTGGTAGCGGAAGTACAGCATCCCTTTTATTTATTACTTTTATTTATTGTATATAAAAGTTATAAAAATGATTGCAGGGGCAAGTAGCCCTTAACAATATCCATAATTCATTCCAGTGGCAGTGCATTGTATAAGCTGATAACATGTGAGGTTAAGCTGTTTAGGAATGAGTAAAAGTGTTGCACGCTTGGTTTTACTAAGTTTAATATATGTTTTGTACTATAAATGTGTGTGAGGAGCTTTCAAAAATTAGATTAGAATTTAGAAGATTATTTTTAACTTCGTGGAGATATACAGTGCTCTTAGATTAAGAACCGACGCCCGAGATAGTTGCCGTGCCACGGTGGTCACCTGCTTGCTCACCGGTACTCAGGGGTTTTAAATCGCGGAACTAAAACCTGCGTAACTTACTATGCTTACTATATATATGCCCCAGCAGTATGCGCGGTCGCATTGTCCTGCTGAAAATATGCATTTAATCTTTCAAAATATGTCAGTTCGTCACACAATGTAACTTAGATGAACTTTAAGAAAACATTCGTAGGAAAATTGGTAAGATTTGTGCAGTGGATTTGATGAAAGGAATGTAAGTTCTTTACGACGATGGACAACACTTACAGCAGCTATTAGAGATTAATTAGAGTGAATACCGACTTCTGCAATTAATATAGCACAGTAAGTTACGTAGATTTTAGTTCCGCGAGTTAAAACTCCCGAGTATCGGCGAGCAAGCGGGTGACCGCCGCGGCAAGGCAACTGTCGCGGGCGTCGGGTTTTAATCTAACAGCACTGTATTATCAAGGACAACTCTATACTTACTCGTAATGGTAAATGTTAGTTACGTGGTAGAGTGTTTTTATGCTTGTTCTAAAAGACAAATGGAAAATTATTTTCAAGGCACGATTTTGGAGTACTTGGAGATCATGAATTAAATATTTAGCAGAATTACCCCACAAGGCGTTTAAGTAGCCAACATTGAATTGGATTAAAGCATGGTAGATACTTCGTAAGTGATTTACACTGAATCCTTTGAATTTCAACCTGTTAACTATAGCTAGTACAGGTAGAATTTTACTTTTTACACGCATAATGTTATCCTTTCACGAAAAAGTAAGTCTAGAGTCAATCTGAGGTATGAGATTTTTGTTACTCCTTCAATTACTGCGTTATCAACATACACATTGCTATCTGCTACTGGTATATATGTATGATCTCATATGGAAAAAACATATATTTTGTTTTAGACATTTAACGTCACCTTGTCGTGCATTTGTCTTATTTCAGTCTCAAATGAAACTACAGTTTCTTGCAAGATGGCGTGAAAACCCATGCGAAATATTCATAATACAAATAATACATTATTATTATTATTATTATTATTATTATTATTATTATTATTATTATTATTATTATTATTATTATTATTATTATTATTATTATTATTATTATTATTATTATTATTATTATTATTATTATTATTATTATTATTATTATTATTATTATTATTATTATTATTATTATTATTATTATTATTATTATTATTATTATTATTATTATTATTATTATTATTATTATTATTATTATTATTATTATTATTATTATTATTATTATTATTATTATTATTATTATTATTATTATTATTATTATTATTATTATTATTATTATTATTATTATTATTATTATTATTATTATTATTATTATTATTATTATTATTATTATTATTATTATTATTATTATTATTATTATTATTATTATTATTATTATTATTATTATTATTATTATTATTATTATTATTATTATTATTATTATTATTATTATTATTATTATTATTATTATTATTATTAGGCCAAGTTTAGTAGAATTATATTGAAATGCATATGTCATTAAATAATCCTAATAATCACTGGAGGTATGAGCTTTTCGATACGTTTTGAACTTATCGACAATGTTGTACCCTCCTGATATTACTTGCAAACTATTTTATAAATAAAACTGTAAATCAAATAGTGTATTCATAAAATACCCTTATCGAACTTTTATGCTTAGATAATATAGACCTACAGTCATGAATGTACAGCCAAACAGTTGAATGGATAAAGACTGAAATTTCTACCATCATTCAATTTATTCACTACTGCCACCACCTTAAGAGAGAACAAGAAATTCAAGACCTAATGAAAAATCGACAGTTGTGACTGGTTCTCGCTTGTACCTTATCATTTTGTAGGTACTTCACCTCCGGGAGGGTAAGATGAAAGGTAGGCGCCGTACGCGGACTTGTAACCCGGAGTGACTCGTTGCGATGTAGTTGACAGGTCCAAAGTGCTCAATGACCTTCCCCCTTCATCCCCTGCGCAGAGAGACGGGAGGGAGAGCGTCCTCCAACAAACATCTCAACAAGAAGCAACACGATGCCAGATCTTCACAACTGTCACAGGCAAGTACACGATCACACCGGGTCCGTGAGAGAGACCAATACTGTGGAAAAGATAAAATGGCAGGAAGGTTACAAGAGTAAACATTTTGGAAATACCAAGCCGATATTCGTCATGTCAGATCGAAGATGGCCACTTAAAAACCCTCGATCTGATTGGCTGACACTAAGTATTGACCTTCCATTTGGTTTAAAATACCTAACCTAAAAATTTTCAAAACTCTTTAAACCCAAAATGCTGAGAACAATGAAGTGAAACTATAGATATCGTTATATATTTATAAATATGTGTTTGTTGAGACTGCATAGATTTCTATCAAATTTGGCACAGATAACCTCGACACAAGGCAAAAATTACTGTTTAGTTTTAAAATTCGAAATTCTACTCCATGTCACATAATTATTTAATTTTATGTCATGTCTGCAAAAGCCAGAAGATCATTTATGACTTTCTCCATGATAACTGTAGTATCTAGAGCATTGTCAAAATAAAAATGATTACCTTCTGGCTCTTGTAAAATAAGAAAGGAATAGGGAGTTGATCTCTCTAATATCTGTCATAGAATAAGTCATATTTTATATTTATTTTATTTTGAATTTGTTTATTCGTAGTGGTTCTGTATATATAGGTTACTGAGAATAAACAAAGTTATGCTGACGTTACTTAAATGGTAAGTATTATCTATGTAATATTTTCCCTGTGTATCACTTACAATCATTACAAATTGTAGTTGTTCAACAGTGTTTTTGCATAGTATTTTTCGATATCTTTACTATATATCTTTGCCTTTATGTTCTGCGCCGTGGCGTAGCGGGCTAAGGCAGCATCCCTTGGTCCCCGGCCACAGAAAGCGGCCTGGGTTCGATCACATCCATGAGGTACAGATTTTAAGTCCCGGGTATAGGTCCGGTGCCCACTGAGCATCGTGAGGAATGTGAGGACCTTACACTAGGTAATCGGCCCTGGTCAGGAAAACCAACGTTCCGGCTGGGGTATGCCGCGATTTTTGTGTGTGTGTAATTTACGTCCTCCAACGTTGTCACAACGGATGATGAATGAAATGGGTGAAATGATGCTCAAATGAATCCGGGGTCCATGTAGCTTAGAGCTACCTGACATTCGTCTTTAAGGGTAAGAGAAAACCCCGGAAAAAACCTTATCCAGGTAGCTCACCCTGACCGAGATTCGAACTCGGGACCTCTTGAACGTGAAGCAGACATGCTACCATCTACGCTACCGAGGCGGGCGATGCCGCGATGCTGACCACATCTCCTCCCCGTATCGGTTGGATGATCGCCTAGTTATGCCGTGCGTGTGGGTGTGAGACCGACAGTCGGGTTGGTAGGCCTTGGCCTTTTAGGGCTGTCGCACCAGGGTGAAAAAAGTTTGTCTTTATAGTGTCCTGAGAGTTTTAATAAAGAATTTAAGTGCATCGTGTAGTGTTTATTAAATATTTCCAGAGAAACGCAAGGTCAAATACAGCGTAAGGCTAAATGTTGTAGGAGGCAAGCCGATTATTTCAAGTGCTAGGTTATACTACAAGCACTACGACCTACAGAGATCTCTACTGTGGCTACTATCCACAGGAGGGAGGGATGATATGCGGGCCTCCTACATATAACAGAGACGAGCGGATACCCTAACTGTCCCAAGCTCGAAGACCCGGGCCGCTACTGAAGCTGCTAGAGAAGCGCTCAACGCCTAACAACCAAGCAGCCTTTAGCGTCCACTGATGGTACTGCTACCTTTGAGGAAGGTCTGTCCGATATCATCATTCGCCGTGAAATCTATAAGCACACCTGAAGATATGAAGGAAACGGAATGAATGGTTGTGGCGACCAGGGAAAACCACAAAATAATCCAAAGTCATAATAGATGATCAATAGGAATCGAACTCGTGACCAAATGTGAGCCTGACACATTGTCGTGGAGCCATCTCGCTTATTAATAGAAACTTTCTGTTGAGTAAAAGGTGTGAACAGTAAAAGGTGTAAATTAGTGTTTACTTCTCAGTGACTTACCTATAGGAAATAGAGGAGGCAGTGCATTCCATCTCTGAATTAAAAATTGTATTGTTATAAAACCGTTCTGTGAGTGTAAATAGCGTAACTTGAAAACGAAAATGTATATGAACACTAAGATTGGCATTTATGTTCGCATATTCGAAGGATGCGACACGAAATTTTCGAAAAGATCCCCCATAAAATGCCCTTTAATTTGGGAAGACGTTAGTTATTGTTTATTTTTAAAAAATGGCTATAACGATGCTCAAGTTCTTCTTTGGAAGCAAGCCAGGTGAAAAGGTGATTAGAAATCGACATGAACATGAACATTTAGAACATGATTGGAGCATTCGTTTAATGCAATCTGAGAAGTCTAGGCTGGCAGAACATTGTTTTGATAACGACCACAGCCAACTTTCAGGAGACGACCATTTTGGCAAAATGCAACAGTTACTAGGAGCGGAGAATTAAGGAGCCTTTGGCCATTTCCTCCGAGAGGAGCACGTTTAATTGTGATGCTGGATTTCACTTCAGCTCCTCTTGGAAACCGGCCTTAAAAATAGAAATCCATCGACTTAAGAAGCACAGATCAATACAGCTTGATAATCAAGTTAAATAGTTACGTTTCTTTCACCCAATTAATTTTCTATACTCACTCCATCTCCTGATCTGACATTTAATTTACTGAAAACAGTCTTTTGTTCAGTAATGCGAATTTCGATAGTGTTTTGTCTTTGTTTATATTTGCGTTATATCCAGTGATTCATTTGTTTGTAGTTATAACATTGACGATGGGAGATATGCACACTCCCGAAACGTCGATTTCTAATCGTCTTTTCACCTGGCTTGCTTCCCGAGAACAACTTGAGCATGTTCGTCGCCAGAAAAGCTTCAGGTCTTATTTTGGCTATAACGATGTATCATATGTTTAAGATGTTTCCATGCACTCTCTTTCATGTTGTTTTTATCCGACCATTTCCTTGATTCTGTTAAAACCACTTCCCATTCCTTTATCGCAATATAGTAAACAGTTGTCCAAACTGCAATAAGAGATACAGTAATGTAAGTAGGACAACGGTATATTACAAACTAATCGATGGATTTCAACTTACAACGGTTTTGCACTGGCCTACGCTTGTCTCCGGTTCCATAAACTCTCCAAGGAGACAACGTTCACGTTTGAGAAAATCACGCATTGATCGTTCATCTTAAGCAATCAAAGCTGTCAAGACGTGAAACCTTCATAAAATGTCTTCTTGTCGCTAAACCAGATTTAACTTTAGACGCACACAAAAGATACACTGGACAATTGCCACTGTTGATCTGAAGCAGAAAATGAAACAGGATCAAAAAAGCCCTCGGCAAGGTGCCAAGATGGAAAGCGCCGAAAAATTGTGTTCTCCAAGAAAAAAATGAACAGCAGTGGAAGAATCGTACAACAAACAGAATGATAAAGAATCCGAGGTCACGATTTCACATTTGTGGAGAGAGTCGTCTATTATAAGATCACCCATCTTCGTTTTTGTGAAAATAGGGTCAAAACCCGACCTCGAGAGCATCAAGGATCGATCCTCGAGAAGGCTTTGAAACAACTCCAAAACTAACAACATTCCCTCTTAAAGTAAAGTTTGAATTTATTTAATTTTGATTTTGACACAAAAAACTATATTTTTGTATTTAATTGCGCTCGTTCCGTTTTCAAAAGCCACCATTATTGTAGTTCTTTTGTAATATATATATATATATATATATATATATATATATACTGGAAGAATTTAAATTATGTTGGACTTCTTTTCTCACTGGAGCGAAAACCAATTCTAATCGAGCATTAATTCTTAGATGCAACAGTAACATGTGGAATGTATGTACACACTAATTAAAGGTGGACCGTGTTTCAGATGAACAAACCGCAGGAACTGAATAGAGGGGAAGTTTAGACATAGAACTTCTATTCAATGATATGAAATAATGTTTATTGCCAACTTTAAGGACTGGGGCAACTATACAAGAAACCGACGATCCTTGTGGAATTTGAACTGCATATCTCACGTTCACGACATAAAACAGCGATGGCTGTCTGCAGATAAATGATAAGCACAGAAAAAAAAGCATTATGTGTTCTGCAGTTTACTGTGAATGCTTGTTCAAATGCAACATGTCGCTAGATTCAACAAACTTAACCAAATTTACACGTGATAAAAATAAGTTAACTACAATCCAATTGATTTGCTTTTGGAGAGAACTGGATTCCTTTCTTTTAGATGCATTAAGTCATAGAACAAAACGAAACTTTGCTGAATTCAGTGATATGCGGAATTGCTTCTGGACCTTTTTAGGGACCGCATAAGAGCTGCATCGCACCGACTTGTTTGGGGTCGAGGGATGCTTACAGGGTTGTTTGCATCTTTTGACATATTTCTTATTTTCCTAGACGACTTGAGCTCTGCTTCCCGGCGACTGAGCAATATTTGACTGTCACGGAGCTGCAGCGGTGGGCTTATCCTTGAATGCACTTTTGTAATGGTGAGAGGATGGAAGATAGAAATAGAAGAGACACAGTTTGAAATAGTCCACGTGACTGCAGGATAGGAAACGAAATCCTCCCCCAACGGTCATGTCCTTATGTCAGAAATACTCACGCAAATGTGTTCTTTAGTTTCCTAAAACTAATTGCAGACATTTGTTCACACTTCGGATATTTATAGCATCGTATAATATAACAGATTTACGGCAGCCAGATTATGATTTCATATTATTGCAGTTCTTGCTAGAATGTCTTCTATTTACTGAACATGAACTGCGAAAACAATACCAGGCACTAGGAAACTGTGTCGAGATAGGAACTTCTTCAATATAAGTTAAAATCCTCCACTTAAAGAGACTTGACTGTTAGAAACGTAAATTCTAGCATTTCTATCATACTTCTTGAAGCTATGACTTATTGTTCCCGTTCTTTTTTTATTGCAAAGTAGATGGGACCAAAAGAAGAACTAACCACGCTCACGATTAGGCATTAATGAATCCCGTGTAGATTAAGGTATGAGATCACTGCCGATATATACTATGTATTTTTGTACTACTTTTAATAACTGTTGAAATAATCAACTGGTAACCCAATTCATAATTTCAGGAGCTTTGATGTAATAAGTTGACTTCTGCTCCGTTTTATGTATCTGTTTATAGTCTCCTTCAGAACAACATTCCATGCAGAATGATAGGTATTATGTGCCACATTCCTGCTCCAAAAGATTCCTTTCGGCCGTCTCGAGCAACTTGCAGAACGTTTACTTTGTCTTTGTCGAGTGCAGGTGAGTTGTGATTCCATTCAAGGGATCAGTTGTGTTTTGTTTTAGAGTTATGCAACATGTCTCAAGTATATCTTTTGCACCATATTAATTGCCTAAATGATAAATAAAGCGTGTTTTGCAGTAATTGTTGTTTTCATGTGTTACAATATACAAAAACAGTACTAATTAGTTATTACACGCATTTTATGTAAACAGGACCTCATGTGGTGATGTAAACGTTGTAGATAGGAGAGGGAATCGACCTTTATCTGTATTTGCTAACAAGAGCAAAGGGGGATTGGAAAAGTACATACAAGCAAGATAGAACAGGGCAAACCGGAGGACTTTGGGGGAAGATATGACTTTCTGTGCAGTATGCATCTAACATTCGGCCATCCAAAAATATCCTTTATACGGGAAAGTTTACGAAAAAAATACGATTTTCTCTAAAATGGCTCTAACAACTTTGATGAAATGTTTAAGCTACGTATTTTCATGACAAATGCAATTTTTCTAGCATTAGCCTATAAAGTGCTTTTCATTTTGAATGACTTTTGCATAACTGTAATACTTAAGTGATGGACAAAATATTCTTAGATCTTATTAAAGCATATAATCTCTGTGTTTTTATTTTTTTTTGTTGTTTTTTGAAGTTAAACATTACTGAATATTCCTTGATTTTGAATTCAATTTTCCTTTGTTCACAGTTTTCTCAAATGGGAAGTGGTTATTCTTTTCTTCTTCATGGTCATCAAATAGAACGGAATTTCAAAGCCGTGACACAGTCAGCAGTGTTTAAAATATTTGACTGTAATTTTTTGTTGTTGTAATTTACCTCCTCCAAGCTTAAGTCATATCGGACGATGGATGGACTGGTTGAAATGATGCTCAAATGAGCCCGGGGTCCATGGAGCCTAGAGTTACCCAACATTCGTCTTTCAGGATGAAGGAAACCCCCGGAAAAAACCTTATCCAGGTAACTCACCCTGACCAAGATTCGAACTCGGGACCTCTTGAACGTGAGGCAGACGCGCTACCATCCACGCTACCGAGGCGGGAAAATTTTTGACTGTTGACTAAGTCTGCTCTGTTCCCTTATTCCCATTGTACCTACGTGGAAATATTTAATAAAGCCATTGCTTCAAATATTTATCTCGAATAATATTACTTAGGAGAATAAGCGTTTGTAACAGTAACTTGTACAAAGTGAGAAGAAAATGACGTCTGAGAGCACACATAAATATTTTATCATATAAATAAATTAAATGTATATAATTTAAATAAAAATCGTTCAGAAATACTTATTTTTATAAAAATCAAGGTAATCGGAAAGCGCTATGGCTGTGTGGTTAGACCGCTTGCCTCTCATCAATGTGGTCCGGGTTCGATCCCAGGCGACGCGCGAAGTGAGATTTGTAGTGGACAACATGCCGTTGGTGTTTTCTCCGGGTTCTCCGGTTTCCCCCGCCAACATTTCATCGAGTGCTCTATCATCTTTCCTATCATCTCATCTCTCTCGTACTTTCACTTCAGGCGTTGGAATCATCTCGGAATCTCTCTGATCAGGAAACTTCTGATCCTCAACTCGTTGCCTACGGCCCTCGAGCTTGCGCGGTTCAGAAGGCCCTATGTTCCATTAAGGAAATACAGGCATTCATTCGTTCATTCTTCAAGGTTACCGTTCATTTTTCCGTACAAAGGGAGATTCCTTGAGAAACTTGTTACGTTTTTGGAGGGTACTGAATTTATAGAGGTTGGTAAAGGGAAGAGTCCTCGATTTTTGCGATATCTTGATATTCTCGATACTTGCATGGTATCGATATTGAATGATACTTCAGAAAACCCACACAGTGCTTTTTTATGTACTGTGGTGATTCTGCAATTTTTATTCTATTTTAAAGTCACAAAATATTGTTGCCGTAAGTAGAAAATTGCAAAGCACAAGAAATTGCCAGGAATGTGCATAACATTATGCAAGAAAATAATTGTGTGTCAGATTCACAGTTAGTTAACAGGTTCCAAGAATAAATCACTACACATCTCAACGACAACTGGTCACCTCCTCTTTGTAGTGCACTGAATTACTGGAAAACAAATTCAAAATTTCCAAAACTAAATAAAATTAGCCGCTAAATATTTGTTTATTCCACCTGCAACATTTCTGAAAGATTATTTAGCACAGCAGGACTCATATGTGACAGAAAAGTGTAGACTTGACCCGAAAGAGTGAGGATGCTAGTATTTTTTAACAAAACCTTATAAAAGTGGAGTGTTTAAAACCCTATTTTGGTTATATATGTCTAATATACCTGGAGTTTAAAAATAAGGCCCCGATGGTTTTAAATTTTATCTCATTTATGCCCGATTTCACCAACATATGTTAAAATCGACGTTAACAAATGTAACGTAACAATTGTAACAGCGCTAACAAAGCTGTTAAATTTCTTGCATTTCACCAACCTGTTTTCTGAAAATGTTAACAAACACATTTTAACGCCAAAAAACTTGTAAATATTACAGTTAAAGAAGCCTATGGATGAGTCGTATTACTTTTCTGAACGTACTGCGATGTGCTTTTGTTTCCATTTTCGTCTGCACTGGTCTGCACACAGCTAAAAAAAATGGCGGATAGACAAAATCGTAAACAAAATCCGTGAAACAAATTTCTCATCGATGGAGAAAGAACTGTTAGTTGAATTGGTGAAGAAGTATAAGGATGTCTTAGAAAATAGGAGGACGGGTGCGGTGAATGTAAAAGCGAAAGATGTCACGTGGGAAAAAATTGGAAACTAATTCAGTTCAAATGCATGTCATTACTAGAAACACGAAACATCTTCAGTATTACGTAAATTTAAAACGAGGTGCGAAGAAGTACAAATGACGAGTGACTTGAAAATTTCAAGATGGAAGGTGGACAACGTATTATCCACATAATTCAGTGAATTATAAAATCGCAAAGTTGTTAATACTTGAAGCAAAGGCGAGATCGGCATTTTCCTTTCGATGCATGTTCTAAACTCTCTTGTACGTCCGCAGTAACCTTCATAACAACTTGTTTGGACAGTCTATACCTCTGTAGAAAATTTTCTTCTGATAGCTCCACAAAATAATTTCTCCTCATAGGCCGTACTCTATTACGAATGCCATTTACAGGGCCTTAAATATAGCAAATCGACAACAAAAGCTGCGTTTACGCCCGCCATCTTGACTATTTACAATTAACATCAGAAATTTGACTTGTTAGTTTAATAAGAGATTTAACACGAGTGTTCAGCTAACACTTGTTGGTGAAATGCACTTTTTATAACTATTGTTAAACCATGTTAAGTCTTAACATTCGTTGGTAAAATCGGGCATTAATATATCCATTTAATTAATTTCATTGGCATTACGCAGTTCTCCCAACATTGTATTTTGTATTGAAATTAGAAGAAGAGATGACGTATCAAGTATCGAAGTATCGGGTGTCGTAGAAAATATCGTGTATCGATGTCGAGTATCGAGAAAACCTGGTATGGACCCATTTCTGGTTAGTATATATTTTAGTGTTCATAGGGCGCGTGTAATTTTGTAAAAACGTTTTATTTATTTCTTCATTTTTTTAATTCATATGAGAGTAAATATGTATTTTGGTATGCCCGCCTCGGTAGCGCAGATGGTAGCATGTCCCGAGTTCGAATCTTGGTCAGGGTGAGTTACCTGCATAAGGTTTTTCCGGGGTTTTCCCTTATCCTTCAAGATAATTGTCGGGTAACTCTAAGCGCCATGGACCCTGGACTCATTTGAGCATTATTTCACCCAATTCATTCACCGTCCGATATGACTTAACGTTGGAGGATGTAAATTACAAGAACAACAACAAAAAGTATTTTGATATGGAATATTTGTGTAGAATCCAATATCTCCTCTACCTAGATACGTGATAGAAAAAGTAATAATATACCTTGCGGATTGCTCTCCGTAATACTATTTAATAATTTAGATATTTGTAGAACATAATAGTACATACAAATATAGGAAATGTATGATAAATAACGGACTTTTAATCGCATTTAACACTACGAATATTGTGGCATGGTGTTAGGTTAAGCGTGAACGTCGTCGCGCCGCCGGTAAGATGATGAAAGTAGGCTGTAGATTCCTGAGCCAGGGCGTGAGTGGAACGCAGCATATTGGGGACAGCACGGCGACCGATTTCGCTGGCTTAGTGGAGTACTCCAATGTAACGGGACACGCACGCATAAAAAGTAAAAACAAATTGGATAACACAACAGCGGCGGCCATCTTGCTCAAATGATAACGCACTGCAGTCATCTCCCACTTTTGTCAGTCCTTTTATCTCTGTTAGAATTATAGATTTCATCATTTAGTTTTGTTTGATGAAATGCTCGCAGCAATGCAGTACTCAGAAGGCACATTTCTAAATAATATTAAATCTAAATTTATATTAAATATGATACACATTCGCTTTCTTCTCCTTTTTAGATGGTTTTAACGAAATAAAGCATTCCATTAGAACTTTAACGATAGATGCAATCAAAAATTCTTCTGTTCATTGTATATATTCCAAATATGCCAAATTTTAAGACTAACATTGCGTTCTGTTTTCTGCTGATCTGTTTTCTTTTTACATTTACGCTTTACGGGAACTAATATAAACAATAAGCCGTAGGTTGATGGTATTTTTCTAAACATTTGCATTGACGTCGTGTTTTAGAAAATACGTTAAAATTGTGTTGAATTTCAGGTAACAAAAGTTATCTAAAATGTATGTTTCACTTTTGTTTATGCTTGAAAAGTTAAGGCTTCAGTTAAACGAGTCCATAATATCACATAGCAGTATTCTGAATGTACTTTTAACCTAAACAATCAAGCCAGCTCCGCGGTAATGAGATTCACATTCCGAGAGGTCCCAAGTTCGGTTCCCGTTAGGCGGTCACTCTATGGCTTTTTAATGATTTGTCCAGGCCAGTATGACTATTGAGGTGGTTTTTCTTCTGTCGAAAGTTTCTCTCTCTTAATTCATTCATTTTCGTGTTTAGGATGAGCATCAAGACTAGGTGTCAGTTGGAGAATGTATCATGACGTACATATATTATTGTTGCGTGATTTAATCAATTAACCGAAACGATTAATCGATTATTTTTTATTTTAGATTAACCATTAAACTTTTAGTCCAATAATCGAGTCGATTAAAATTAATCAATTACAACAAATAATAATCAAAACTCTTTTAACCAAATTTGGCCCTCTTTGTTTTGATGTATTGCTTCTAACGTAAACAGCCTTTCCAGCGCATCAAGCTTTCACTAGGCACATAATGTTCTTTGAACTTAAAGATATAATAACTCCTGAAAGCTAAAAGAAATCACTCTGAATCCCGAGAGAGTCTAAATAACACTTACGTTGTGAAGTATTCTAAGAGGTACATAACTATATACAGATGCTGACAGAGAGGTTTCTTTCCTTACAGCTTGTGTATGACCAACTGATTATCGCTTGCTAGCATAAACTGAGCTGTACAACCTTGAACCGAACACTTCGCTTACGCAGCTATGGAGACAATAGCTGATCCCGCTTCTCAGGGCTGGTGGTGGTGTTAACTTTGCTGAAAAATGCAGTAAGCCAGTAACGTGTCTGAGTTCATGACAGTGACAGAAAGTTTTGTGTTAAAAGAGTTAAAATCAGGAAAAACGTTTTCTTCTGAGTGAAATTAAAATTATGGCATGCGAAAATTTGCGAGGGAAACTGGGTGAACATTTTGGATTTAAGCTAAATGAATCTGGTAAAGTGTCTGACAGAACAAACGTATTCTGTAAAGTGACTAGATGAGTCTTCATGTAAACTATTATTTGCATGTCAGTCTCACAAATTTTAGTAGATATTGATATAATACGTTACTGAATAATTACTTACAAATAAATTGTAGATCTAATTCAATACACATATAAAGCATGTGCAGTTGATGCAAACACAAATTTTGAATCTAAATACTTAAAAGTTTCATAAATGATTAAATATACAGAGTGATAGAGTACTTTATATAATCCTTATACCTAATTTTCAAAGAGATAATATCTCAATTAATCGGTAGGTCAATCGATTAAACTGACATGATTAATCGGTTCAAATTTTTTATCTATCTACAGCACTAATGGGTTGCTCAATGGGTAAGAACAACTGGATCGAAACCTGGAGATCCGTTGTTCAAATCCGCGCCAATGCATTGAATTTTTCAGTTTGACTCTATGTATCCAAAATTTCAGCCTATACATGGCTAGTGTTTAGGAGCGATTAATTTCCATCAATTAATTTAAATGGTACAGTTATTTGTTTAACTTCTACTTTGTAGAAAATTTAAAAGCCTGGAAAGCCGAATCAGGTTAAGAAAACAATGCTACATCCGGAACACCAACCATGGATCTTCGAATTATTTGCTGGTTCTCTTACCACTTGAGCTACCGTGACGAGCTCCCTGTAAGCTACCTGGAACGTTTACCAGGATAGCTGAAACTGTAACAGTATCGGCGGAGATTTTAACATTTCAAAAAATATTTGCCCAGATTAGTAGCAATGACTTTATATATATAATCTTTTTGCGTTTATTTTCACTTAAACAAAGTAATATGGCATCAGTGCTCTTGTAAGGAGACCAAAGTGACGCAAATTGGATTTGCAATCAGGACGGGTGACTTCTCTCATCTGTGAGAAAACTATCAACATAGGCTTAAAATAGGTTACATATTGTCGCCAACGCATTATTGAGGCGAGGCGGCGCGAGGGACGAGTTCAAAGAGACGGGCAGTGTAGTGCGGAGATGAAAGCTCGCCGAAACGGTGGTGGGAAGGAGACGGATTTCTGGAGAGTTCGTCTTTCTTCTAGCGCCGTCTTGATTGTTTGAGAACATTCCGGATAGTGAGTAAGCTATAAATAAGGAAGCCGCAGCTCGTCAAGGAGACAGTTGTTATTTGAGCTTGTGTGCGCGAACAGCTGGTGAACTTTGTTTGTAGTCGATGACCTTGAAAGTTTTATTGTGTACGTGACATAATTCTGCTACTGTCAGGTTGACTTAAGTGTTTCTACGAAATAAAGAGCAATTTTTAGTGTTTGTAGCCTGGACTTTTAATTTCAAGAACCCACAAAGTCACCATATATACCTACTTCGTTCTCACTAAACGATATATAATAGCAAATAATTTTACTATTTTCGAGTGCAGGTATCCTTGGGCAAATGATGGATGCTACCCTTTGGAAGTAGTCAACCGATAGTCAAGCCTATGTCTTTGACAATCTTTCTTTGCATGTCCGAGAGAGTGACAGAGAGAAAAATTTATTCATTAAAGCATTTTAAAATGTAAACAAATAAAAAGGAATTCTGGTTACCTCCGCAGAAAAGATACATAAATTGTGTGGTTCAACGAGAATATACATTTTTTATGTGGTAAAGTTATGTCTACTAGTTATGCAAGAGCTCCTACTACGTAAAAAAGACTTCAAAGGTTATTCTAGACAATTCAATGTATTTATTACGAAATATTTTTAAAATATATTTTATTCGAAATAAAGCCTTTTTGAGAAATCATTGAAAATGTTGAATGTATAGGATACCTTATCTTGCCTCAAATAAGCTTGTCCCGTATCTCTTGACGCTCACGTGACCTAGTCACCTCTCATTGGCTGCCGTCGTGGTATAGACTGTTGTGCGGTATACATGAGTTCGCTATTTAACATGATGACATATCTTAATATGTTCGAAAAGAAATTTCAAATTTATATTTTCATAACCGCATGAATTAGTTACAGTTAATGTATCTACAATGAATGTGCGTTTATTGGTAGTCACGACGTAGTTGTTTATATTACTTTTATCGCTGACCTTGCTTTGAACTGGATTTGTTATTCATTACCATTCGACGTGTGAGATGAGTTTCATTTAAAAACTTGTATTTTTGCATGCCTTAACATCTTCATTTGCATGATTTTATCTATATTCCTGGCAATTATTATTGTTTACAGCAGGTTTCCATGTGGTGTGAAAGCAACGCTTACGGCGTCAAAAGCATTACACAATTAGGAGAAAGGGTAAGGCAATGAGGGACACAAGTGAGCGGGGCAAGGTTACTAGAAACAAAAATTAGTCTGGGCTGGAGGGATTCGGGACTTTTTTGAAAATCTTTCCGCATGCTTCGAAGATGTTGAATTTAAATACGAAGATCAAATTTTAAATAACGTTTAGTTTTTTATACACACGCAGATACACTGATAGTTTGTTTATATACTCACACAGGTGTTAAAGTGATTTTGGGGGAGGTTTCAATACAAAATCCGACATTTTGTATATTTAGTAATTCATGACTATTTGAGTAGAATGCAATACTTTCCGAACTTACTACCAACACATAGGTAAATGAAAATAAGTGCGAACAAGTACAAAAGTATTAATAAATGCACATATTTTGGACAGGTGGAGTCAGACTGAAAAATTCAATGTCACAGCCGGGATTTGAACACGCATCTGCCGGTCCAAAATTTGGCCTTAACACGACTGATGTGAAAGAACAATTTAATTTCAAAATGCATATCTATCCCTTACAGCATCCATTTAAATGACGATTTTCCTGTCCATGTCATGTTACTCGCGATGTATTTCTTTGCTGGAAATTGAGTAACAATTGTTAGTTTTGTGCAACATACTCCGCGATAACTTGTGAAATTCGCATTCGGGAAGTCCCGGAATACCTGACGTTGGTCTTTTGTGGCTTTCCTTCGCCGATAAGCGAATGTTGGGGTGATCTCTCATCTAGTACTATTTCCCTTCATTGCGTTACCTTTGCATATCACAAGTGTACTTTAGGTTTGGTGACGTATGGTAATGGCGGACCGATCTTACTCAAAGGAAATAGTATGTACAGGACGTGGGCTTCTTGGTCGATCGTCCACTCTAAGCTGCTGCAACAGTGGGACAAGTCTTCGAGCTTGGAACTGTCAGAGACTTCCGGAGTATCTGTGGCCTGTAACCTCCTGTAAATCTATCACTTGATCTGTTGGTCTGGGTGGCTCGGCTAACTCTGATTCCAAGGTTCCCTTTTTATTTTTATGTATCAATTGATCAGCAAAGTCAGTGCTATACAAACTGCGGAGCTACAGATACAGAATAAAAATTAAAGAATACAAGGAAAGGATACTTGTATTGGAGTCCTCAAGAAAACAGATCTGATTGGTGTGAATATAAATTACTTAACTCCAAGCACTACAGAATTAACACTTTATAGAAATAAAATGTCCCGTGGCAAGCGTGCCTTCAGTCTTGGTGTAGCATCCAGGCGGCGTCCCATATGAAAGACTATTAAACAATGTCATAACCAGGTTCTGAACCACTGATATTTCACTGTAGGCGCAGTTACTGTGATCAACTTAGCCACCGTAAGAATATGGCTTTTAGCCATTAGCAATGGTGCGGGTTTAAAATCGATTCAAACATATCTTTTTAGGTGTGCTTGAAAGTGAAAACCTCATGTGAGTGGTTATTGGCATAGAGAAGAAACCCCCATGGAAAGACATTCCGGTACACCGGTGGCTCTGATATGATCCTGGCAATTGACAGCATCGTTCACATAGTAATTATTTTCTTCATTTCATCCCTTCATAGGGGGTTAAGTAGTAACCACAGCAGCACTAAAGCTTGTGTGGGGAGGGTACCCTCTCTATTGTATTATCTAATCTATGCGTACAACACATGTAGCATTCAAATGTTTAGTCACGTTAACACGATGGGCTGCTGTTATGGAATGAGAAGCAAAATCCTAAACGTCTATCAAGTGACGCACTTGGGAAAATTTATCTAAACAGGCATCACGCAATATTTCTTACGAATAATTTAACAGATTATATATTTGAATGAAGTCTGCGGTTTTCCTGTTGTAATTTAAATCTAACTCCTATGACACCTCCAATTATTCAAGAATGTTCAAACATAAATTTTATTATTCATATAAATCTATAAAGCAATCAAAATTGTCCCTATAACTGAAGTGGAAATAAAGAATAAAGCTTTTTTTCCTCTAAAATAAGAGAGTGCTTTGAGGTGTGCAAGAATTTCGTGAACTTAAACACCAAATTTCTTTTTTAGTTACGGTGCTCATAAAGACGCCCCCCCCCCCCCCGAATACATACACACAGACACGTAGACGTCGTTCTCCAAGATCCAGAAGGAACATGCTAACCTCTGGTTCTCCACATTGCCTCTTCAAATCCGGCGAAGTGCAATGTACTTTTTAGGGGAAAAAATCCTTAACGTGTCTTCTAAAGGGAACTAAGCTGTCGTATATTAATGGCACGCAACTTCGAGGCCCTGGTGAAATCCTGGATACCAAATTTTGGGTGGAATACAGTGTTTTCCTTAACTATAGTAGGTCACCGAGATGACACGCGTTTCTTGAGCGTTAGATCTTGGAGTAATAAAAGCATACTATTAACAAATTTTATGACTCTTTATGGGATGTGATTTGCCTACAAAATTAATTCGATATGAATGGAATTGACCCCTTCTTCATTGGCGGATTCATATCTAACTTTAGCCAATCAGATACATCAGAATTTCTCTCCCAAGTGAAGTGAATCACATGATAAGATTTGATTCCGCTTTACTGTTGTAAATATCTTACAATTTGTTGCGATGTCAGCCTAATTATACTATATGACAGAGCTTTGAGGAGTATTGACCTCCACCGACGAGGGCTGCATTCGCTTGTTATCTTGGTTACTAAAAGAGCGACATGTTAGTAACCTGGCGTACAGTAACTGACATAACACGAATAGAGCTCTTAGGAGCTGTGTGTCTTATGTGAAAGGTTAGCCAATTAATTATTATATACATAAATGTAAAGTACCATTGCAGCCACTTGACACAAACGGATTTTGATTCCCTATTGTTTTCTCGAGCCTGCCGATGTATGACACGTTGCTGTGTTTACATCTGAACAGAGTGACATACAATGACCTGCCGCATATGTGAGATAGGCTTGCGTAAACAACTCCATTGTTTCAAATATTTTCCGATACGCTTCCATGCTTTGCCATGTAGTAAAATTGACTATGCACAACAGCAACCATGAATCACTGACGGCAGGTAAAACACAGTCTAGTGACTGGTTCTGCACATGCCGACAGACTGAACAGGGCTGGGGAAGGGGGCAGCTGTTGTCCAAACATCATAGCGTAACATTTCAACTTAGTTTCCTTTCGTCTTGGCATTAATGTTGGAAATACTTATGCGTGTTTATAAAAGTCGTGAATAGTTTGGTGTACATAAATAATGGGTCAAAAGCATGAATTTTCTTTGACGTAACGTATACAATTAGTTTCGTCAATTCTATACTTCATATGCATAAATGTGTGCTCTGATTCGTCAATCTTGTAGTTTAATGTATAAGGTTGAAAATAAAAGGTATGGACGGTTCTAAAAAAATTAGGGCACTAAATATTACAAATAAAATTTGGGCATAGTATTCTTTCATTTGCCAGATCCTGTAGATAATTGTGCAACGTTTTGACCAGGTGGTTTAAGGAATGCAGACAAGGGAGTTGAAAATAAGGTTGAAAGGTTAAAAGGTTGAAAGGTAACCTATAATTTTACCGCACAATGTTTTGTTTAGATAAACCAAAAATGTTAATCTGTAATTACATGACAGATTATAAAACATAAGTTTATCTACCAAAGTCATAACAAAATATTCATTGACAAACAAGTTCCGGGAAATCATGATGCATTTGATAATTATGAACACAATATAGAGCTTCCCCGCTATATTAATTTAATTTTAAGATTTTTTAGTTTTCTATTTACCTTTTTGGGCTGGAAGTCCATAGAAGTCTATCATGTTGGCAATAAAGTGACAAAGAATATCATTCGATACTCATATTCGATAAATCGGGATGAAATTAGATTAATGAACTAACACCCAACCCCCTGAAGAGCACTGCTTTTCAATGGTGAAATATTTATCAAAATCTGTACAATAAAGGTTTGTTCCATTTATATTAAAACAGATTCAACGCCTATAGCAGCGATGTTGAGTTTTCGATGCTTAGGGACGGATAAATAAACTGAGTTAGCGACGTACCTGAAGAAGCCATGATCGATTTAGCTGAATGGCCAGGGATACAATAGTGATAATATATTTTTTGCGCTGTAGAATGATTACTAACCTCACTGAGGTTATGGCTGAACATCTCTAATTAACACTCACTTGTTTACTGCTCGTAGCAGGAAAGGAAAACAAAAGAACAATATTAGAACGTGCCGTTTATCACGTGACCCGAGTGTCACATGTTTTCTGACAAGGACAGTGAGAATCACAAGAAATGTCTGCCGCTTGGTTTCTAGGCGTTAACGAGCCAAGGTCATGGAGTACGGAACAGCAGGAAAAGGAAGTTCATTTTATAATGACCATAAAACTTTAAAGAGATGCGTGTGTAACAATTATCATTACACACGCGATAACTTTTATTTCAATTAAATGTCGGTATACGACCAAACTTTAGTCATAATCACTTATTTTGTATTATTTTACCTTGTGCTGAATGTAGTCTGTGTATAAATTATTCCCCAGTTCTACTTATTTCCTTAAAACTAATATATTAACTTTTCATACTTAATTTTGGGAGATATAATACATTTCGAGCTTCACAAATTCTTTATCAATTTCTCTATTATGCCTATTTCGTTTCTTAGTTCAGAATTGTTGCCTTCGTGCGCATACATAAATAGTATGTTTCAACCTGCGGAAATAAAAAAATATCTACTAATTTTATAGTGCCTATAATTGTGTATTTTCATTACTATGACTTATATTTTTTAATAAGGCGCTTTATTAATACTTTTGACTATCATAATTTTATTATTTTAGGCTATTTGTTAATGTTATTTTTAAGACTTCTTAACCTTAGTATTGCATTTAATGTCTGGCGCTCTAAGTCAATAGGTCATTGTTGACAACATGCCTGAGGGAAGTTTGTAATGGCAGCATTGACTTCCTAACGTCACAGCTGCATTGTTTGGTCTAATAATAAAATAGTGGCTACTTAGCACAATAAAACATAGAGTATATCATCTATTATTCTTTTTTTGTTTGCGACCGAGACATCGATCGCTTTGTTTGTTCTTTAATGCAGTGATATTATTTTCTGTTCCCACTTGGCGAAAAACATAAGTCTAAAAATTCATTTCAGTGTTTATTTCACTGAAAACGCAACAATAGGCTGTTTATAACAATATATGACACATTCAATCATACAAATCGACGTGGGAGTGTGAAACTTATTTAAGGGAAGAAATTACTTAAAATTACTGATATAAAGTATCATAAAATACATAGTAACTAAAGAGAGGGAATAATGCAGGGCAAGACAAGTAGTGGCAGTGTGACGTCAGCCCCGTCAGCTCTAACCGCCAAATATGCCGCCGAATGAAAGGCAGGTTAGCGTGTGACGTCACCGCGCTGATTTCTGCTGCCCAAGAGGAAGGAAACAGTTTAATGTGTTGAGGTTCCGACAGCTTAGGAAAGACAGGAAACGTATCGGGTATTAATAATATGTACAACTTACATCTTGGGTGTTGTAATATTAATACTGACTGCTTTAATTACAAAATTGGTCACAGATTATATACAATTACATTTTGGCTCTGTGCTATGAGAAAATATATAAAACTTCAGCTCGTAGTTTATCTGAAGGTCAGGCATGTTATAAAGTAAATAAACTAAAACATAAAGTAATTTTCTCTGCAAATTGAGGGAGATTCACAGAACAGAATTACGTGGACATTTCCCGACACTTTCTGTTTCGTTTTTCTTTAACTAGTTTATCAATGTCAGGACGTAATGTATGGGAAATTTGTAATCGAAGGCTGCATGTTAGATTGTGATACTTCGGGGTTTGGACTTAGCTAATTTCGTAACATATGTCGAGCCAAACATACACAATGTCCGTGCGGCAAGTGAATACAGCCTCGGAAATCTGGTTTGGGGAACATTCTTGTAAAAATCAGCAGCCAAGTCTTTCTTGTATGTATATTTCTCCTTCAATAAATCGTCACATTATAAATTTAACAGTTCCATTAGGTACGTGGCAGCTATATTGTTGTCATCGAGTGTGCTACACCTAACTGAACCCTGAGATTCTGTACTCACAGCGCCATTTATATAGGCAGCTTGGTACTACACGGCTCTTGCCTGATGTCACATGCACTGCAGTCCTCGCTCCCTGCTGAAATACATCACAACTCTCGAAGCTGTCTTCCTCTGGAATAATGACTGCAGTTTACTCGTAATTATGAAAACAGTGGAATTTGGTAAATTTAATACATACTGCTACACTGTGTGTAGCTTCCTGTTCTGTCATATCAAAAATGTTTTTAAGTGGAAAGTAAATAAATGTTTGCGCCTAATTCAATGCATGTTATTCCAATAAAGTTGAACTACACATTGATTAACTAATGTTGATAGTTTATTGGCACCTATCACGCTGAGCTCTGCTGATTATATATTCAAAAAATTCTAATTAAAAAAAAACAATGTAATAAAGTACTTCAGATACCCCGTCACGGTTTTGACTTACCTAGGTATAGTAAAGCTTTTTTACAAAACATAAAACTTTCTTGGAGTTATCGGCTCCAAAATATAAGTTTTTAGCTGTAATTATACGTTGTCCTCAAATGGCGTATTTTGAAAGAAAAAATCTCCATCTCATGGATTAAGAGTAATCAAATATGCCCAAATATTTAAATGTAACATAATACTTCCAAGGGCTCTAGAAGTTTGACAGACATAGGTTTAAGGTTATAAAATATTTTTCTATGCAAAAGAATGTAAACCTTGTCCCAGGGATATGTAACCTTACGCCTTTCTGTTCTGTCCCCTGACCCTCGTTGTTTAAGCACAGCTGTGAATGGTGATGTACAAGCTCTGTGAAATTCATGGTCAAGCGATAAAAGCTGTATAAACACACTATCGTGATAGATGATTTTATCATCCTGAGATATGGGTTTCAAATGCAGTTTCCTCCTGTTCATTTATCCGAAAAGTTTTTGCATGCATTTCAGATACATTAACTTTTATGACATATTTAATTCATATACACAGTGTTCAGTTTTATTCGTGATTTCTCGCCCTCCGATAGAATAAGAATGACGTCATAGTTGACTGGTGAGTCTATCTTGAAATCATAATGTCCGCTACGGAGAAGAAGCGGAACAGTAAGCTAATTACAGCGCTCTGAGTGTGGTTGTGCTCATAACTAATACAACCGGCCTCCCCTTCACCTCTCTTACGGTAATCACCATTAACATTTTAGTACATATGTACAAGTAGCGCGTTTCTACTCTAAAGGTGGATATGCAGACAGAACACCGCGTCTTCATGGTTGAATGCTACTTTCGTACGGGCATTAAATATATGCGATATATAAATATAATTTAAACCGCTGCATGGGGTCCAGACAAGTCCCTCGGAGCGTAATGTTGTCAAAAGTGCCCAGGTACCGTTAAATTGACATACTTTTGTTTGCAACATAAACTCTTACGCTTTATCAGTATATCACATACATTTTTTGTCACTCTCAAATTAAACTGTCTTTATTAATATTGGTATCCTTATGTCTTTTAAAACCAATAGATGCATTAAACATTTCCAAGATATGGGTTCACTCGCTCGCAAAATGAGTGACACTGGACGCTATAAAGTGACGGTCCCAATCTAGAAGTAATAAACAAAATAAGTAAATATTATAAATATATCACATAAATAATCCGTTTCTTGCCCGCCTCCGTGGTGTGAGGTAGCGTGCGTGCCTCACACTCAAAAGGTGACTTCGAGTCTTGCTATGGATGAGTTACCCGGATAAGGTTTTTCCAGGGATTTCCTTTATCCTAAGAAGACGAATATCGGGTAAATATGAGCTCTAGGGATCCTGGACACATTTGAGTATCATATCACCCATTTCATTCATTCACTCATTCGTTCATTTATTCATTCATCGTTTGATATGGCGTGCACTGTTGAAAGGACAAAAAAGTCTGTTCCTGTACCCAAAATATTTTGAAACTAACACCATTTTGCAATTCCGCCGACGCAGCGCTACGGTCGGCGTACCGCGCATGCGCGCTGGTTACCTACATCTCTTGTCTACGCACTGACACCATTACTGATTCTTATTTGTATGCGTTGGTTACTGAGGGTTTAAGATGCCTCCGAGAATCAATGAGTCCCGCCGATTGTGAAGTACAGGCTGTTATACGATTTCTTAGTGCTAAAGGCGTAAAAGCGATCGATATTCATCGTGAGATCTGTGAAGTTTACGGACAAAACATTATGACTGATGGAATGGTAAGGAAATAGGTGAAAGCATTTAAAGATAGCCGCACAAATGTGCATGATGAAGAACGGAGTGGGCGTCCTTCGGGTGTTACTGAAGATTTGGTGCAGAAAGTGGACGAAAAGGTGAGAGAAAACAGACGCTTTACAATTTCATCATTGTGCGACTATTTTCCTCAATATTCTCGTAGTGTTTTGTATCGCATTGTGACTGAAGTACCGGAAATTGTGTTCACGTTGGGTTCCGAAAATGTTGACGGATTTGCACAAAACCCAACGTTTAGGCAGTGCATTGACTTTCCTTGAGCGGTACCACATTGAAGGTGAAGATTTTTTAGACCAAATTGTTACTGGTGACGAAACATGGGTGGGCTACGTCACACCAGAATCGAAACAACAATCCATGGAATGGCGACATTCATCATCACCCACAAAAGTGAAGTTTAAGCAAACAATTTCTGCCCGGAAAATCATGTGCACAGTTTTTTGGGACAGAAAAGGAGTATTGATAGTAGAGTTTCTGCCTCGCAATGAGACAATAAATACAGAGTCTTATTGTGAGACATTGAACAATCTGCGCCGTGCAATACAGCAAGTGGCAAGTTGAGTAAGAGTATCGTTTTGCTGCATGGCAATGCCCGTCCACATGTGGCTAATCGGACCAAAGATCTCATCAAATCTTTTCAATGGGAAACTCTAGATCATCCTCCATACAGCCCTGATCTGGCGCCCAGTGACTACCATTTGCTTATGCACTTGAAGAAACATCTGGGCGGTCAGCGTCTTCAAGACGATAACGAAGTCAAAACAGTTGTGATACAGTGGTTAACACGTCAGGCGGCAGAATTTTATGAGGAGCGTATTCAAAAACTGGTGCCACGTTAAGACAAGTGCCTCAATTTTCACGGAAATTATGCAGAAAAGTATATTAAGGTACAGGCTTTCATGTAAAAATAAAATTATTGCGATATCTATGACGCCTTTTTTTAAAATTCCAAAACGGTACTTACTTAAAAAACATGCCTCGTATCTTCATGAAAAAACACAATATTGCAAATATTTTTTGTATTTATCCGTCATTTGTAGTGTTCACATTCATTACAACTAACCACAACAGTTATCGTATCTACGCAACGGGCGAAATTACGCACCTTTATATTACGTGAGCACGACCCACCTCTCAAATAGTATATTTATCTGCTGGCAGCGTATCAACTACGATCTCAAGCCGCTAAGGGAATAGCGGCGATGCTATTGATGGCGTCAAATTTTTCGCGGTAAATCACATATAAAAATTCACACCGTGTAGTTAAAAAATGTAAATTCTCTTCGAATGTATTAAGATAAAGAGTGATATTAAATATGGAACTATTTTATATGGCACAACAACCTATTCTAAAATGGCAGCCAGTGAAGGGTGACCAGTTACGTGGCAGGTAAGAGATAGCGCAAAATTATGTGGAGTAGAACTCAGTCCAATTATTGCCCTCTTATATTTTTTAATTACATTTATTTTTGACAACTGGAAGGAACAACTATATCTGGTGTTCAATATTTTAACTAAATTAAGAATACACATAATGCATATAAGCCTTTCTAAGTTCAACATTGAAAAACTCGACTGTTATATTCAATTCTGGAGATTTTCATTTCTCGCACTGTCTGTTGCCATCCTTTAAGTTTAAAATTACCTATTAGAATATGAGCTCAAAAAATGAGAGACTACGGAACTACTTTGCCTTTTCATTATGTCTGTCACCTAGAAAATACGCATGGCGTTAAAATGTTAAAATAATAGCAATAATAATGATAGCAAACAACATGAAGACGACCTTTTTCTCTTTGTTTTTCTTCTCATTATTTCTCGCTGCCGCTTCTTATGAAACTCTCAGTGCTCTTGTGCCTTCCAGGAACGAAGTAATTGCACAAAATAATAGGCTTTGGACCATAGAGCAGTAAATTATTTATTTTGCTTTTATAAACTGCAAGTGTAGCATCTATATTTGGAGAATGTTTCCCAAAGGGATAAGTGCGTTATTTCCGGGAGGAAAAATAGCTAAGGTTGGTACCTTAACCCCTAGACCTCAGGATTTCAAGAGTAATTTTTAAATGTCTAATTTTGCATACATATTACTGAATATTTTATTAAAAATTAAAAGGAAAAACGAGAAATTAAAAATAGTAAAAGTAGTAAAATTTAATAACAATATTATTATTATTATTATTATTATTATTATTATTATTATTATTATTATTATTATTATTATTATTATTATTATTATTATTATTATTATTATTATTATTATTATTATTATTATTATTATTATTATTATTATTATTATTATTATTATTATTATTATTATTATTATTATTATTATTATTATTATTATTATCATTATCATTATCATTATCATTATCATTATCATTATCATTATCATTATCATTATCATTATCATTATCATTATCATTATCATTATCATTATCATTATCATTATCATTATCATTATCATTATCATTATCATTATCATTATCATTATCATTATCATTATCATTATCATTATCATTATCATTATCATTATCATTATCATTATCATTATCATTATCATTATCATTATCATTATCATTATCATTATTATTATTATTATTATTATTATTATTATTATTATTATTATTATTATTATTATTATTATTATTATTATTATTATTATTATTATTATTATTATTATTATTATAGGTTAAATTAATTTGGTTACACGCACATGGCTTTTTCTAACCATTATGGCTTATTTTTGCCTATCCTGCAATTTATGTAGGTATTTACGAGTATTTATTTATTTACATTGTTCTCTATACTTTAGTTTAATCAAACGAGCGGGTTGCCCAAGCTAGTTTTTTTTTTCTTCTCTCAATTTACGTCCTCCAACGTTGTCATGTCTTGCGCCGTGGCTACTGGGCTAAGGAGTACTGTAATTTGGTTCACTCCCACGGAAGGAACCCGAGATCGACCCCACCCAAGGAGAATGCGGATTTTAAGTCCCAGTTTAGAACTGGTGCCCATTCAGTATCGTGAGGAAATTGAAGAGCTACGATAGGTGGCGAACTCTGGTCTAGAAAGCCAACTTTCCGGCTGGGGTGCCGAGATGCTGACCACATCTCTCGGTATCAGTTGAATGATCGCCCACCTCTGCCTTGCGTATGTGGGCGTGAAGGCGGCAGTCGGGTTGGCAGGCCTTGACCGGTAGGCTGTTGGGCCATCATGGGTTAACGTTTTTTAACGTTAAGTCATATGGACGATGAATGACAATTGGTGAAATGATGTTCAAATGAGACCAGGTTCCATAGAGCTTAGAGCTACCGGACATTTGTTTCAGGTTAAAGAAAGACCTGGGAAGAAAACCTTATCCAGGTATCTCACCCTAACCAAGATTTGAACTCTAGACTTCTTGAAAGTGAGACAAACACGCTACCATCTACGGTACTGAGGCGAGCTGCCCAGGCAAGTATACACATTATTAAAGTAAATATAATTGCACATGTATTTCTCATTATATTTTTTACTGGCAACTTATGTATACTGACTTGCATAAAATGTGATAAAAGACTGCAGCAGTTTATGTTGGCGCTGACTATTTAAATCGTTTTTGTATCAATGTGACCTGCGCTGTTTTTCAAGTCACTGCTTTGTAGGGGTGCTTATCTTCCCTCAGAGGATAACAATATAAAAGGTTAAGAATGTTTCATTTTGCAATATTGATTTATTAATAACTTTAACCTTCATGTTGCTGAAGTAAGTTCTCATAATTTATAATTGTATATATATATATATATATATATATATATATATATATATATATATATATATATTGTGAAAGATTTGCATGCAAAATAAAATGCTTTGGCAATGCATCTCAGGATATTTGATAGGTAATTACATGCTTCACAAAATAGAGTGATTAGTTTTTGTGTTCTTATGTACTTGTTCCTTTCAGGTCAGAAGACTGAAGCAAGTCGACAACAAAGAGCATTTTAGACCTTTGCTTTAGCATCTCGATTAAAGACCTAGTTTGGCAAGACTGATTTAAGGGAATGGGCCACATTTTATGCACCAAGCTGTACACGATGACTGGTTTTTACCAATAATCAAATTATACGAAATGTCCCTATGTAATTACTTGTCAGATTACAAAATATGAACGTAACTTTATGACGCAAGGGGAGCTTGGGACAAGGCATATCACCTCAGCACTCGATTCTTATCTATGAAGAGGATTAGAACGTGCCTAACAGAAAGGGACAGTGGGAGTAGGTGGCAAGGTGTGACGCAGGAGTGACGATTACGTCATGAGAGCTCGCGTGCTACAATGCTGGCGCATTCCCAGTAAAACCACTTCTAACCTCTAGTTCCATATAAGTCATTTTGTATCTTACCTGACACAAAAGAAACCAAAAGCTATGTTTATTTTTACTTTTTATTGTTTCATTTATATAGCCACCTTTAAAGTTTGTGTCATATCGGGGATATTGACTTTATAAATAAGCAACTAGTTGACTGCAGTTTTCTTTTCTTTCCTTCTGTTTTATCAAAAGGAGGCACTGCCCTTTGGAAGAAATTAGACACAACTGCTACTGAACTTTGTGCTCTGACGTCATCCCTTATACAGACTGCTGGGTATGCAGACCAATTACGAGGCCGGTTTTACATATTGTCAGTGATTCATCGTGTGTTTTCTACATCGTGATGGTAGTTAAAGGGCAGATAACTTTAAGTCAACTGCTTAAGAATTCCTATGCTTGATCATTAGGAAATACACCTACATTGACATTTCCGGACTCTATGACGGGTAAGGAATCATTCTAATTAAAGAAAAGCCCCTCCGACTCAGTCGGTAAACGAACCTGGAAATTCTGGGCTGAGAAGCTACTCACTACAGTGACAGTTTCTCATCACTTGCTGCATGAAGTACTTATACTTTGTGAAACTTCGTAGTAGTAGTAGTAGTAGTAGTAGTAGTAGTAGTAGTAGTAGTAGTAGTAGTAGTAGTAGTAGTAGTAGTAGCAGTAGTAGCAGTATCAGTAATAGTACCATTTTCTATTTTATTCATAAGACATAAGCAGTTTACGAATGTAACAGGATGCTTCGATCATAAATTCTCGGTTTGGACTGTTACTTTGGGCTTTTCTAAAACGATAAGCAAAAGCTGTGGTGGTTCCTGTAACGCCAACAGTTTTTCTGTCACCCATTTCGTTGTCAGGTTTTAGGTCGGAGCATCAGCCAAATGAATGGCGAAATGTGTGGCAATGTTCCCCCCTCCCCTTTTTTGAAACTGTCCTGGCGTCTGATATACCATGAACTCACGGCGTTGAGACTTATGTGAGGGGACTGCCAGTATTGAAACCTTACCTGAACACGTTAATGACCCCGCCTGCGTCCGACTTGTAATAAATATATATTTTTAGCTTTTCGAACTTAAGAGTGGCACAAATCACTGTTACATACATCGCAGAAAATTTCCATAGCTCTACCTCCTGGATGTAAAACGCAGCTTGCTCATATCTGTTTAAAATACATTGCTGTTGGATTGAACCTTATTGTGGATATCAGAAAACGAGGAAGATTTTGTTACTTTAGTGAAAATGGAGTATAGTGCTTCTGGAAAGGAGGAGGGGCCAAAGCGAAAAAGACAGAAGACGACCTGGCAGGCTGGAACACAGAAAGTCCTCAGCTACCGGGAAACAGAGTGATGGGCTCAGAAACAGGGATGCTCGCAGCGAAGAAGAAAGAAATGAGGGCGAAAGTGGTAAAGGAAATGTGATTATGGAGTAGTTCCTGCAACAAATGACGGAGGAAACCGGAGCAACAGGAAAAAATCCGCGCTGATGGCGCTTCGTTCACCACAAATCTCACAGGCGCCGCCTTATCAAGCAAAACAAAGCTTCAGTTTATTTCTCGGACGTATTCCATAGAGCATAATATACAAATGCTGCCACGTGTATCTTTTACGGTGTCTGTAAACCTCAGCGTTGATCATAGGGCAAACTCCTCGGAATAGGTTACGGCGTGGAAAATATGTTTACAGATTGGTAAACAAAGAAAAGGAGGTTGTCTTGTGGTTTATTGTGTTATGAGAGATAATGGCACGCTATGTAAACTTATCTTCACTGTCCTATAGCTCATACAATAATAAAAGTTACTGGGTGATGTTATTCTGAAATTTATGTTTCCTCAAGGTTGACTTTGCTAATGCAGCACATTATCTAAAGGGGCGATTTTATTAACTGATCATATGTTGTGCCGTTAAATCAGAAAACGTTTTACTTATACCGCCATTTCTAATTCTAGTTTCAATACAAAATAGAACGTTCGGAGGGTTGTGTAATGCCAAAGAAATTACTTAGATGCATGTTGTCACGAGGCACTGTTTTGTGGCGGGCTGCAGCCCACGCGTATGCGAACGCCGAGAGAGAGAGAGAGTGAAAGAGACAGATAGCGTCCAAGCCACGCCCGTGGAGCCGATGAGCGCTTGTTACTTGCCAAGAGAAAAAGAGCCAGAGAGATGTCTGAAAAAAAAAGCTCTGTTTTACTATCACCCTAATATGTGTTTCAAATGGGAAGGTGTTTGTTCTTGAGCGCTACTAGATAAAAACCAATGGGAGCCCTGCGGTGTTGTCCTATTGCATTCCCGCTAAGTGGTGTCTAATCAATCTGTATGAAATACTATTCGCGCTAAGACAAAAATTCAGATTTCGCCAAAACTGATCCATGTGGAAGGGAGAGAGTAATGTATTTAACATAACCATGAAACCCCCATATTTTTAGCTCAAACAATTTTTCTAATACAAATAAATAAACAAACAACTATTAACTGTATTATAACAATAAATCGCGACGTAAGCACTGTATGGATATCATTATTGGTTGGCATGTATGCGTGAACGTATATTTGTAATTACTGAGAAGTGAAACGTAAATGTTTGACATGACCTGACAAAAGAATTACTTTGAATAATCCAATTCGAGCGAGAGGAAACAATAAGTTTCCTGCTGCCCTGGAAGAACAAGCCTGGTCACATTATATCTTTGTTTATGAATGGTTCGTAATCTCTATTTACTCTAGAGAGTTCAAAGTGGTTGGTGTGTGTGTATGTATGTACATATACTCTTAATTACTCAGAACTGAAATTTAAACTACTGACTTGATGGATGTAAGAATTACTGTGAATAAATCAATATGTTAAATTTGCGAAAGAGCAAACACTTCATTTCCTGTTAGCCTGTGGAATGCTGTATGCTTATGTTTATGAATGAATGCTGGATAAGAAGTGTTTATTTACTCTGGAGAGTTCAGATCAATATCATTCAATTGTTCTTTACACAACAGTAGAGTAAGGGTTAAATAGTGCAATGGCTTCTTCCGGTGAATTTAGTGGCGAGTCAGAAAGGCAGGTATTGCAAAGTCAGGCTCGAAGTACTATTTTTAAGGTGTACACGTTCTTCAACAATTTTTCTGAAACAGAAACTAAAAATGAGTTATTGCAAAGAGTACTTCCGTTTAAAAGCACGGAAAAAGTGTATCAGCTGGATCAACTTGCAATTGAAACGGGATACGAGGTAATACGCCTCCCACTTTACCACTGCCAGTATAATCCAATTGAGTTGGTGTGGGCTCAAATAAAAACGGAGATTGCAAAAATAAATAATACTTTTAAATTGAGGAACGTTAAACGACTTGTTCACGAAGAAATTGACAAGGTAACACAACAGGACTGGGAAAGCTGCGTGAGGCATGCAGAAAACCTTCAAGAAGACGATTTTAATAAAGAAATAGTACGTGACGAGATTTTGGAACCTGTAATCATAAATTTGCAAGACTCAGACGATGAAGACAGTGACAATGACGAATGGTCTCTTACCGGAAGTGACTTTGACACCGATATGGATGAGCCACTGGCAGTTCCATTGGATTAGAAAAACAGGTACAATTATAGTTATAGTATTTTATAGTATTTTAAAATATACATAATTTGCGAAAACACTTTTTCCAATTTTGATTTTGGCAACTGCATCATTGTAAAGGTTTGTAAAATATAATTTGCTTACCCTTACGCCTGAGCCAAGCAGACCTGCATGTTGTGTGAGTGTGCGAGAGAGTGGGAAATACAAAAGGAGTGGGGTAACAAGCTGACAACGCTGATTTTGATACGGCATCTGATTAGCTGGACTCCAGAGCTCTCCCCATTTGAAACACATAATAGTATCTTGAGTCTAACCTAGGGCGTAATTTCTCATCCTATTTTCCTTTATCGTTTACTATTACATAATTATTTTGAAAATCAATTTTACAGATGACACGTAAATGTAAGTAATATATCAAGCTACCTAACCTATACTATAATTAGCTTCATAACTTCTCATTATTTAATATTGAATAGGTCTGATACCTAACATCTATCTAGAACTCTGAATTAGTTTATTTATTGAAGGTTTCTTTGCTTGATATTACGACAGTTATTTCTCCTGCTGTTTTATCGCTTTTCATCCGTTTCAATCGTCTCATTTTAATTATTTTCCTGCATACTCTTAGGGGTGGCTTCTCCATTTCTTGTAGTCTTTATTGATCTACGTTGGGGTTGTTGTACTTCCAAACTCCCTGGTCTATTTAATCTAATTCTGGACAGTTCTCTCTCCTTCGCCTGCCGTCGTGAAAGGCCGTGAAGCTTCGACAACTTTCGAGAAACGATGGTTTGGTTATAATAAGCGGCGCGGTTGTCAGAGCCAGTCATTGAGTGAATGGAGTTGTTAATGGAGTTGTGAATTGTGTGTGCGGCTGTGTGGACGTGAGGCAGACGACCTTGAAGTTTGCGTTTAGTATGTTACGTAATTCTTAAGGAAACAAAATTTAAAACCAGCAATGTACTAAATTTTAAACTCCATCTTAGACATTTGAAAGCAAAATGGGGTTTTGAAATAGTCCACTTTTAGTCCACACCAGTATTCCCACTCTTTCAGGGTCAAGTGTACTTTTTCCGTCACATATGAGTCCTGCTGTGCTAAATAGTCCTTTAGAGAAAACTGTCGCAAGTGGAATACATATATTTTAAGGCCAGTTGTTTTTAGTTTTGGAAATGTTGAATCTGTTTCCCAGTAATTCAGTGCTCATGAAAATCGTCGTTGAGGTATGCAGTGGTTTTTTCTTGAGAAGTGTTAGCTGGCACTCAATCTGTCACACGATTGTTTTATTGCATAATGTACAGTTACCATATTACTGGCAATTTCTTGGAAATATTGTGTAATTTTAAAATAAAATTAAAATTTCAGTATCACCGCCGAAGTATCGAAAAAGTTCCAATCGAATTTTCTGAAGTATCGTTCGATGTCGATACCATGCAAGTATTATGAATATCGAGGTATCGCAAATATCGAAGACCCTATTTAGATCTTTTCTTAAAATTACAACTTGGATATCTACAACACCACTCTTTCTTACCGGATATTGCTAGTTATTAGTGTTCATTCTCAACCGAGAGTATATTTTTCGTATGATACTGGAATTGAGGTGAGTTGATGACCCTCCTAATGGCCACTGTTAATGGTCTTGCTAATGAGTATTGCAAAGAGGAGATGGAAACTGCCTGGTGGTGTATATCATCACGTTTTGACAGGTAAATTATACAGAATTCGTCAGCATGGTAGGGACTTCACTTCAGATGCTTCAAGATATGCGAATAGCTTAAACATACAAATACTCCAAAAAGTATTCGTCTAATAATATAACAAGTACAATCAGAAAAATATAGATAAGAAACAAGCAATAACTATTTCCTTGCATCGGTGGATATCTAGATTTAAAAATAAAACACAATTCTGTTTCCTATATTGCTTAATTAGTGAACAGCTCTACGTTATTTAAAATCGTGTCGCATTTGATGTCAAACAACCTATTCGTCTTGTAAACAAGATCCCAGGTATGGAGCCTCGCTGACACGCACCCCTTCCCTTTTCTTATGCAGTTGTGTTTTATCCACTGTCGTTGTCAGTTCCATCTCTGTTTTCAAAGCATTGACTGCTATTTAAGTAATATTGGTCGAAAACGTCGTGAAACTACAAAAGAAGAGAGAGAAAAATTTAGATCAAGTCATTTAAAAAAGGAAAATCTTTTCAAGAAATTGGAGAAACCATTGGAAGACCTACCAGTACAGTGAAGACTATTTATATATGTTTGACCAGAACAAAACTTATGTACATCTTTATAATTATACATCTTGTTTCTCGTGACTGCTCACTTAACCTTGGAGACTGTCGCCTTACTCGTCCTCTCACTAGCATGTCCACTGATATATTGACGCTACCGTCCACGAGGTACTCATTCTTATCGCATGGCGAAGATTTTTCTAGAACTGGTCTACAAACTCCGCACACGGACCGCTATAACGCCAATAATTATGAAACTTGCATAACGAAATTAATGAACCTAGAATAATAAAAAAACCTATATGTGAGAGATGATGATGATATATATAAGGGTGCTCAACTACGGCGGTCATCACCGCCCTTTAAAAAACTAATCATGGCAAAAGCCAGATATAAAACTTTCTAAAAACTATACAAGTGTAACAAAACCTATTAAAAATACACGTACATAAAAGACATCAATCAAAACCTACTAAAAATTTCGTTCACTAAATCCTAAACTCTAAACTAGACAAGAATCTAAAAACCTTCTCCACGGGTCTCCACGCACGGCCTACACGTGTGTGGGCCTGTTGACCGTCTCCCTCAACCATGAAGAGGAGACCACACGAGGGAGACTGTTGGCTCGGGACCCCGGGTGCGCCAAACCCGTACCTACCGAAGTAGGCCCTTGGGGGGACCTATATGTGACAACACTATTATGCTAGAGTTGCCCGCCTGGGTAGCGTAGGTGGTAGCATGTCTGCCTCACGTTCAAGAGGTCCCGAGTTCGAATCTCGGTCAGGGTGTTACCTGGATAAGGTTTTTTCAGGGTTTTCCTTATCCTGAAAGACGAATGTCGGGTAACTCTAAGCTACATGGACCCTGGGCTAATTTGAGCATCTTTTTTACCCATTTTATTCACCGTCCGATATGACAACGTTGGAAGACGTAAATTACAAAAAAAAAAAAAAAAAAAAAAAAAGAAGAAGGCCAGAGTAGATGGCCGCGTTCGCTAACTGCCTAGCTATGGTGTTTCATGGAGCAGAGTATCGCGGATTCGGTTCTCACATCAGGCAAAGTTATCCAGGTAAACGTGTACATAAATGCGGAAAAACAACCACGACGACAACAGAAAAGTAAGAAAGAAAAGAAAAGAATAAGAGAAAGAAAACGTTAGAAGAATTGCATAAACTTTATTAAATCAGATGAAAGTGTTGATATGATTCAGCGGCAATGCCCTGCTATACCTTTTGGATACTTTTTAGAGGTTTTTCTACGTAACAACATGGGTTCTATCGACCTCTCATTGCAACTTCCAGAAACACTTGAAACTCCCCTTTCTTCGAACTCTTCCCTCTGTTGCACTGAGATTTCTCTCCAACCCATTTCGGCGACTACACTAATAATCCCGGGAAAGAAGGTGCGGGAGAGCTGGAAATTGTTAACGTCGACGCAGTTCCCTCCCGTAATTGTCGTCCTGAGCTCTGAAAGCTCGTTTAACTAGCTATCCATCCAGTTTCACAGCTATCGGATCGTTAGTTCTTAAGGTGTACACAAACGGATATACGTATGAACTTACACAGTTTCTTGGAAGTATTTCATAAGTTGTCTTAAAGGAATCATTTCCGAAACGCGGAAATTCCCAATAGTTGTATTTCCATGGGCACAGTCACTTTTAACGTCAGGTTCAGTCCCGTCCGCCTTAATGGATCGAGGTAGCTGCAAGGTAACACGCGAGACTTGTATTCGGGGGTTCCTGAGTTCGATTCCACTCATTCATCCACTTTGAACTAGGTTCTTTTTTATGATTGATAGGCCAATACTGGAGTGGTTTCTTATGCATAACGATTATCTATCTTTTTTTTTTAATTTTAATGTTACGTCCTTCAACGTTAAGTCATATCGGACGGTGAATGATATGGGTCCATTGAGCTTAGAGCTACCCGACATCCATCTGTAAGGATAAGGGAAAACCCCGGAAAAACCTTATCCAGGTAAGTCACCCTGACCGAGACTCGAATTCTAGACCTCTTGAACCATAACGTTTATGTATAGATATATCATTTTACCGAGCGGGATTACTCAGGCAGTTTCGTCTGTGGCACACATTCGGGACATCTGGTTTGATTCCCGTGGCCGACCTACCTGACCCATGGGATATTTTTGGTGGTTTTCACGGGTCGACAGGCGAACACTGGGTAGATTAATTACATCCCGCGAATTTGCTTTCCCTCCATTATCATTTCACATCATCTCACATCTGGTGGTCTCTTTCAGAGTAGAAGTGTCGGCGGGTGTCTCGGTGCCACATGGCAGGATGATATGCTCTGAGTAAACCACTTCCTCCTTCGGTAGGACAGTTGCCGTTTACTGAACCCATCTCTCGTGCTGGGAATGTTTCCGATCACAGTAGGTGGGATGTCCGTTGACCTGGTCTGTCGGAGAAGTTTCCAAGTAAAATGTAGAGACCGTACCCTCTGCACTGTTGCGGCTTGGGACGGCCGCCTCTGTCTTCCTTCGCCTCATCCTTCCTCCCCGAGGATGCCGCACTTTAGGGCATAGGTACACTTGACCAAGTTTGGATCTCCGTGCCGAGTCCATTCCGAAATAATCCAGTTCCAGTTATATAATTTTCTTTGATTCCTTTTACTTTTTATCTGCCAATGTAGTTCTAGGTTTCGTGATATATCATATAGCTGGACAGATGGCGCGGATGCTGGTTAAAAGGAATGAGTATTTTTTGTAGAAAAGTAAGCTTTAGTAAGAATAGTTTAGCTGTATAGTATTAAATTTGTAATGGACTAGGAATGTCACGTGAACCTTAACACACCTTTTTCTTCTACTTCGGGGATTTATATCACATAGTCAAAGTGTTTTCTGTTTGTATCACGACCAATTGTTTAACCTGAAATCATTTTTAGGAACACAATTCTCTTGAGGTACCATGGCTGGGAAAACAAGTTTTGTTTAAGTTTTATAATATTTAAAGGATATTTGTATTGTGTAGAGGAGGTATAGGTACCGTAAGGTCCTGACGAACGGAAGGGTCTCCCACAACCGGGGGGCTCCCATAAATAGGCCATTAGGTTTCTTTTCTATCGGGGAGATGGGAGACACTGCAAGTTCGACCAGATCCAGATGAGGTCTAGTGCAACTGTCGACGGCTTCCAGTTCGAATGATTCGATTGGAGCTCGTACTTCTAAAAGCCTAGTGGAATCCAGCCCGAGCAGTCCCTGAACAACGGCAGGTAAGAAACCCTTACACAGCGCACATCCACCGCCCTGGCCGCAATCCTCGAGCACCGTCCTACAGCCACGAACCAGGTGACAGTTAAGGAACCACACCAGCATTTGCCTTCTGATCTGCGTCAGAGTGGGCGGTCGCCGGGGATGAACCTGGGACCTCGTTTCGGTATGGTTCATTACCCATACTAATATCACTTATTTATTTAAGCAGAAAAAATTAGCTGGTCTGGTTTTACTACAAGATAGATAGAAATATGTAGGGAACAAGCGTTCAGTGAAGTGAGAAACGGGAGCATTCAAGCGTGCAGAGCTTGTTACGGCAAATTGGGACCTGGTCCGCTGCCACAAAGCAGCAAGAATAACAAGCTTCTCCTTATTATACATTTATAAAGTTAATGATGTCATATACACGCTACTATAGAATACATCTTTTTATTCTTGTATGTTTATTGCTATGAGAACTAATTAAATATATGATGAGAGGCTTTTAATAAAGAACAAGACAATGTTACAGTTTTTACCTGTCTCAGTGCTATGCAACGCCATCAATCCGCCGGCAGCAATGTGCAGACATGTTTCAAGTCGTGATAATTGCTATAGACTAAGCATGTCGTGAGGAAATTTAACCGATATTCTTTTGTCATAGACAAGACCTTCCAAAAGTGTCGCAGTGTATATTTACGTATATTTAATTCTATGTACTTATTTACCGTGCAGGGTAGCTCAGGCGGTTTCGTCTGTGGCCCGCATTCGGGAGACCCTGGTTCCATTCCCGTGACCGACCTACCTGACCCATGACTTTTAGGTCGTTAAGCTACTGCTGGATAGGTTAATTAGGTCCCCCAAATGTTCATCTCCATTTTCATTTCACATCATCTCTCATCTTGTGGTCTCTATCAGATTAGAAGTTTTGGCGGGTCTCTCGGCGTTGCATGTCAGGATGACATGCCCCCGGTAAACACTTCCTACGTTGGTAGGACAATTTCCGGTCTCCGGACTGACCCGGTGGGCCCTTTCCTCTACAAAATCGTGATTCCCTGAGTCGGCCGCCCTGTATCTCCCCTCGCCTCATCCTTTCTCTCGGGGATGCCCCATTTGGGGGCATAGGTACAATAGATCTAGACTGTCGTAATGCCGAATTCCCTCGTACCGCAATCCAATCCAATGTACTTCTTTATTTACAAATAATCAAGAATCAGAAATAGGCTGTCATCGGAATCACATTCACGCTCATTTTAATAAAACAAAATTAACCTCTTGAAATTTAATTTTGTATCACTTTATAGACACAAAACTGCAAACAAGTTTGAAACACAGTATTGACTTCAGATACCCATTTACTGGCAAAAGCGACTTCTTTTGATACCGCTTTCGAAACTTTCAACATCTTTCTCAGTTTTTAATGGAACTTTTTTTTTAACTTACGTAAAGTCATATCTGTCGGTGAATGAATTGGGTGAAATGATGCTCAAATAATCCAGGGTCCATGGAGCGTACAGTTACCCGACATTCGTTTTGAAGGACAAGGGAAAACCCCGGAAGGAACCTTATCCAGGTAACTCACCCTCACGGAGATTCGAACTCGGGACCTCTTGAACGTGAGGACACGCTACCATCTACGCTACCAAGGCGGGTTTTTGCACAACTGGTCAGCCATAAGAGATAGACGAAATATTACTACACGAAAAAAATTAAAGTATACAATTTATGTGAAGTAATAGCAACTGCCTTCATAGGATATGTTTTACCAATTTTCTCCCCTTTTCCTCGAGGTTAACCACTTCCGAAATACTCCTTGCTTTGCATTTTTAAATAGTTATATTTTTCTCAAATGGGGAATATTTCTTTTTTTACTTCCCTTTCCTTTTTTCTTTTGCGCAAACAAATAGATGGGAATTTCATAGTGACCAACTCATAAAAGAAGTGACTATCATTTACAGCCTGCGGTATTCCACTATTGCCCTTATTGCCCTTGATACTGAAATTAATTGGATGCTAATAGAAAGAGATTTTACTTGACGTCATCAGTATAATGATACTTTAAATAAGAAATAAAATTGTAGAGACAGATTAAAAGAAACATATATAAGAGAATAAAACATACAAGTTATAATAAGAATATAATGAGAATATAAATAGTATAATAACGGTAATAGTAAATAACGGTAAAAATAAGAAAAATAAACAAGATAATAAATAAAGAAATAAAGAAATATTTATTTAAAAGCAGTGATTACCTAACGGACAGAGTTTGAACTAAAGTATTGATCCGTTGGTAGCGTCACTTCGATCCACTGTGCGTCTGGTTAGCAGCGAGAACAGACCTAAGTAGCGCTCTGTTAAATCTTTGAAGAAATTAATGAACAATTAATGAATCAATTGCTTTTAGAACAAGTGAATTTATATTGTCGAGGTGAAAGGAATATTTTAAGTATTCAATATCAAATTTTAAAGGGCCTCGGTAACGTAGATGGTAGCATGTCTGCCTCACGTTCAAGAGGTCTCTAGTTCGATTCTCGGTCAGGGTGAGTTACCTGGATAAGGTGTTTTCCGGGGTTTTCCCTTATCCTAACAGACGAATGTCGGGTAGTTCTAAGCTCCATGGTCCCTGGACACATTTGAGCATCATTTCACCCATTACATTCACCGTCCGACATGACTGGAGAACGTTGGAGGACGTAAAAGAAAATTTAAAGGAATAAAACTTGAAAAAAAAAAAAAAACCACACACACACTTAAACTCTGTGTTGTTTCTTATAATACTACGCTAATCCTGAGAATTACATCTCAATGCTCTAGCGAGCAAGTCTGGGAACGATGCGGATGTTGAAGAGATCTTTTAGATATCGAATATCAACAGAGAGCGCTTTATTTCCGCCATCACCCTTTCATCTAAAAGGAAATGTAGGTACAATGAAATAATCTCCACAAATGCTTATCTCGTTTCACATGAAATAGCTATAAATATAAAAGAAGTTTATAGCTATTTTGTACAAGGATGAGTAGAGGAAGTTATGTGAGTAAAACATTTAAGATTTTTCATTATGCTTTCTTTATTTAATGTATAAACAATGTGTTGCTGTATTCAGTGTCGTGCACAATCGGTTCCATTTTCATATTCGCTTTCATTTTTATCAAATTAAAGTTGCTGTTTGGTAGAAATTGTCCATTATGGCTCTGAGCCCTTGAAATATACTAAAAGTGTTTTGTGTCTATAGAGACTCCAAAGTAAATCGATACGTTTCCCATTAGAAGATATTTACGTATATTTATTTTATACATCTTAAGTCATTTAATGTGAGTAGTGTAAGAACAAACGTCAGACTTGCTCCTTATAAATTAGTCATATTTAAATCTTGGTGAAATTCAGAAGTTTTGTTGTAAGTATTGTCGAGAACCCGATCTCGATAGCGGGGCTTGTGTACACAAAAAGCCTGGAGATAAAGAGTATGCCGGAACAAATAATGATAGCGCGAGATAAAAGACTGCCGGCACCGATAGGGTTACGCTTCTGGAAGGTGATAGAGCATTCGATTCCTGTTTGGTCCAGAAATATCTCGAATTTACGAAATAGGCATTTAAGGACTTGACGGCTCCTAAAGAGTTAGCTGTGAAACAGTGTTGCGAAATGAGAGACAGCCAGCTGTGTTGTAACGAGAGCTAAGAATGTAATCAGCTGTCACTGTCATAGTCACCGACCTTGGTGGACTGATGGTGTATGTAACGTAATGCTGCTGTGATCTATAAGAGTATTTCCACGAAAATAAAGGAGATTTTTAATTTCTGCAACTCGGCCTTTTACTTCTACGTGATGTGTTAAATTCAAGAAACATAAGACATTTTGAAACAAGTTTAATTGCACTTAACCTTTTCAGGTAAATAATTCTTATAAAATTAAACGAGTGTTAAAACACAGCACACAACTCATATGTGTTACTGACTTACAAAACCTGAAATTGTAAACATATTATTTCAACTCGATTTTTGTTTTTATTTTGTTTTAATGCATCCTCGATTGTGTAATAACCACCCTTCCCACCTTCCTATTGCTTTATTCTATCGCTGCCTTCTCAGTACTTATCAATTTCCACTGATTTTATCAGCAATAATCCCAACAAATACCCTTACTTATGGAAGTATATAAACGCTATTTCTTTATTTTAAAGGTCTCGGGAAAAATTACATATATAACCTTCTATTTATTGATTGTCACACCCAAGATTAAGGTAAAGTTTTGCAACAGTCCTGTTTTATCTAAATGATAGTTCAGTAAAATCTCTGTCGTATCTTTGGAAACACTCACACACAAGGTCACGTGACCCTAAACACAATAGCAGGGGCTGACGTATTGTTTTGTTATTGATAATAGGCCAGACTGGAGTGATGGGGGATCGGCTAGGAGAGAGAAAGGTTGGTCCATTATCCTCCAGCAGACAAAGCGCCTGTGTATGTCCAACCTTGGAGTTTAAAACTGCTCCAACTAAAATCTCGTTGTTACAACCGAAGTATATCTTCAGGCTTTCCAGATCTGGAAACTGCCAAGTTTTGAAACTGTTGATATAGGGGTAGCTTGTCTATTTTACATTCAAGAGATCCGGAGTTCGCGTCTTGCTTAAAGGTAGTTATCTGAATAAGGCATTTCCAGTGGCTTTCTCTTATCTGAGAAGCTGAATTTGGGTAACTTTAAGCTCCATTAACCCCGGGCTCATATGAGAAATAAAATTAAACTTCAAAAAATTGCAGATTTTCACATTTGACTTTACTTTGTTCTTTGTTATTTTAAGAACATATTCTCAAATTTCCATTTAAGAATTCTGTTAAAATAAATAAGTCGTGATCTGATAACTTCAAGTTTCTTTCACACTTCTTATAAACATACAGTTTTACTCGTTAGAAATGCCTTCGTTCTACAAAAATTTAATTCTGCTTCTTTTCTAGTTGCAACATTAAATAATATGTGTAGGTAACTATTGTGAAAATAAAAGACTTCTTTAATTGAAAGTAAATAAAAGCTAAATCGGTGGTGAATGTGGCTTATATTTAAAGGAAATATGTTGTGCTTTTTTCTATAATTTTTGACATCAGTAAAAAAAAAATCATGTTTCAAAGGAACAAAATTATAATAAAAGTAATATGACACAAAATTATGATGATAGTGTTTCACTAACAAGTAATGACACTAACAATTTCTTATGTGTACGTTCAGACACAGGCCTTCTCTATGCTTTCATTTATTTCTATAGAGCTTCTATGAATTTTTCTTACGGAAGCTTATTTTCTGTTATTGACTTAATCGAGATGAAATTCTAAAGAAACAATTTGATTGCACATTTTGTGTGTGTGTGTGTACAAGTGGAATACAGGAAACTGAACTGACAGCCCCATGTTTAAATGTGGGACTCTTTATACTGCTGGCCTTGAAATTGCCACTGTTTTATATTATTATATCGTGGAAAACAATTAAACAGCAAGAATACTTTAAAATGGCAAAAGTAATAATAAGTAAATTATCAACGAATATCCGAAATGTTGTTTACAAGCCTGTACATATGCGACTCACTCACGGTACATTTTAAAACTGTTTTTATTCAGAGGAACTCGAAACTAGTTGTCCATCCTTCAGTCTTTGGGTGGAATACAATACTTCCTCTACTACTAAGACGTTGTAGATGAAGTAAAAGTATTCAAAGACGTTAACATTAACAAATGAAAAGATGACAGAAAGTGGTAAAATTTTTTCACATCAATACCTTTCTTATTCTTCTGTAAAATTTACTTTTTAATGGCCATATAATTTTGTGGATAATTTAGTTCTTCGTTTGAATAATTGAACTGACGCAGATAAAGCACGTGACCGATGTACAATGGCTGTACGAGGAATGGGGGACATTTTATCTTTGACGTCAGAGCGTAAAGAGTGGTAACAATTTAATCCAATGTCCCTTTGTTCTAGCTTTATGATTGCCTGCTGATGACGGTGCATGATGTTTGGACGCAGCGGCTATGACCAAGATAATTTGTTATATTAAATATATGTCTATATACATAGATATACATATATTTTTCTTTCTTCTTATTTAAGAGTTTTTATATTGTTTCCGTTTATTTTACTGTCTGTTTTCTCTAGTTCTCCAAATATACATTATACACATAAACGCCCAAGGCGGGACTCTAATCTGCGATCCTAACGACTATGGCTACCAGGGCCGGTCGAAATGTCGGCGTAGGCAATCGCAACGTAAGTGGCATCGTCAGATATCTATAGCGTCCTGGATGTTTCTCTTTCTTGAACATTCTAGAAATTTCCTCTCGCGAAGTGAGGACCTTAGTGTATTAGTGAGTTAGTGCAGTTTTGGTGTGACAAAAGATGCTTTTCTTCAAGGGAATGTGTGATAGTTGTGATAACATGCACTGAGTCCGTTTTACTGCAAATAGTCTTGTGATCGACTTCCCAATGAGCGAAGAGGCTGCATCATGTGTCATTTTGACACGAAGAAGTGATAGTAACAATTATAATTGCGTTTACATCCGTGAAGTGGTAATATGACAATGAAATCCACCAGAGTATAAGCAATGGAACGTAGATCACTAATCTACAGTACGGTCGTTGGATCTCCAACCCTGACGTTTTGGGGTTGCAGGAGGCGGAGGGGGAAGGTTATAGTACCAACATACAGTTATGAGTAATTGTAAACATAATTCTCAAAATTATCTTTAGAATGAATATGTAGGACTATATTATCTTTAAAGCATTGCAATCCAACTTGTAATTTCATTATCATGTAAGATATTCATTACAACACCACTCTATTCAAATATTTCTATCACACCGTTGATGCACACTAACTGCTTCTTTTGGTAGTACTGGGAGTCTCTATATCTTTTTTTTATTTATCCAGATTTATTGAACCTTATTTTACACAGTGGTATATTGGGTTAGAGTTGATACATAAAAATATACAATTTTAACAAAAATATTTTAAATACTAGAAGGAAGAAATTATATTTTAATCTGATGCATATTAATTTAAACTATTTCAGACGTTTAAACACTGAGTTTATAAACATCATGAAGTACTTATATTGTTGTGGCTTCATTAGCAAAGATGTGAGCGGAGCAGAAAATTCAGTTCCTAGAGAGTCTAGCTTGAATATTAATTCTTGTCTTTCTCTCCAAAAAATGGGACAACAGAAAAGGAGATGAACTACAGTTTGAAATTCTTCACCACACATGCATCGGGGTTGGATGTTAAGTGAAAGCGTGATAAGTATTCACCAAATTTACCATGTCCACTTAAAAATTGTGTCAAAACAAAATTTGGTACAAGAGTTTCACATTTTCCTCTGTCATATACACTGGGGAAAAATAATGTTTTTGTTAAACTTCCATTTGGAGTTGTTAGCCATTGTTTGTTCCATTCGTCAAGAATATGTTGATGTATTATTCTCCTTACATTAGAAATAGGACATAAAAAGTATGTCACAGGAAGATTGGATTCTACAGCCTTCTTAGCCAAGCAATCTGCTCTCTCGTTACCTAAAATTCCACTGTGTCCTTTAAACCATCCCATGCAAATATGTCCTGGATGGCTTTGAAGCAAGGTTCTGAATTCATGTGCTAATGAATTTAAATTGTATTTATCATTAATAGCGAGTAGAGCTGATTGTGAATCACTAAGAATACGGGCACTGTTCCCATTAACAGTACACCATTTTATAGCTTCGAGTCTCTATATCCGGAGTCGTGGTCAGGAAGTTAAAACTATCTGCTAGTGCCAATTAGCATTGTCGTTGCTAGGCATGGCTTCCGAATCCAACACCGTGTTGCCAGTTTAATTTTGTTTGGACCACGTGGCCTTAGCTGTTTGCGCTGGTGAAGTTTTTTTGCTATTTTGTGCATACGTGAATTCCGACTTTGTCCGTAAGTCCTATTATTATCGCTATTATAATAATATAACTACTGGTTCGTGAAATACGCAAATGCGTGAAATATTTAAAATACGTATGTTCCTCTGATTGAAATTCCCGCTAAACAAGTGGCAAGAGCCCGCTTCCCCCTCTGGAGAAATGTCAGAGCCGGAGAACGGGTGGCCAAGCTGTATAAAGCTATGACATTTTCGCATTTAATATTATGCAAACAATTTGTGAAACCATTGAACAAACTATACGTTTATGTCAATAGGTCTGCTTTAATGAGTCATGACTAGTGTACTTTTAGAGAAGGCTGCTTCTGAGAGTCTTGTATACGACTCTAATTTGCGAAATTACAACTGGTGGTCATCTTACAGCAAACCCCAAGAGCGGCTTATTCGTTCCACTGTAAAAGAGGTTCTCCACCCAAGTACACTTTGTTCTCCACTGAAGGGGTAACGGGGTGGAATTTGGTTGCGCATGCGTAACGTTTCTTCTTCCCTTCTCTTCCCCAAGGCACACTCTCTTACAAGCTTTCCATATGGAATTAAGTATCCACTTGAATATCCTTTGTTTGTTTGCATTGCGATATGAAGTCCAGTGCTCAGAGTTTGTAAAGACATTTCAAGTCAGTAGGGCTTTAATGTTTAAGTGCTAGACCAGAAGAAAACCTCGGCAAGCAAGGCACTATTGTCACTAATTCTGAGAGGTCAAGCCACGATTACGGTTGTTGGTTACTAAAATTGCGTTTTCTCCGGCATACATTTTGCTTCCTCCACAAGCATCCTCTTAAAGTATGCAAACGAGGAAGGACTGCTTTCATCTAAAAATGTTCTGAGGCCTTCTTAATCCAAACCTACGAGTACTTAAGGAGAAGGGCAGCGTGTGCACGAATATTACACGACAAAACGACAAAAAAGAGTATGAAACATAAATACAAATTTCATTAATGAATGAGATATTTGCCACGAAAGAAATCAAAATGTTTTAAGGAATTTCACCCACCCTTATCGTTGTTATTTACTATTTTCTAAAATAGTTCTTGATACGGTAATATGAAGTGCCCCTTGGGCCTTCGGTATATCGTATGAATGTACAAACTTAAAAAGGTTTAAATAAATTCAATGAAATGAAATGCTTTGTGTATTCATTCATATAGGTATTATTGAATTCTTCTATATGAGTTATGGAAATTAATTAGTTTAAACATAGTGTCGCGAACCCGATCGCGATAAGGCGGCTTGGCACACAAAGGAACTGATAGGTTTCACGTAGATAACGAGCTTACATAAGCAGATAAACATAGCGCTTGAGATAAAAGAAACACACTGAGATAAATGGAAATTTCTGGTAATATCTTGATTAGTCGGTTTCTTTAATCTTCTGGAAGAGTCTCGAATTACGAATTAGGTATTTAAAGACGTGACGGCTCGCAAAGTGGCGAGTTGTAAACAAGAGTGATTTGGAGTTGTAAAACAGTGAGATGTGAAACAGCGTTGTGAAATGAGAGACAGCCAGCTGTGTTGTTGTAACGAGAGCTAAGGATGTAATCTGCTGTCACTGTTTGTTATTGTGAAGGACCTTGGTAGACTGATGGTGTATGTAACGTAATGCTGCTGTAATCTATAAGAGTGTTTCTACGAAAACAAAGGACATTTTTAATTTCTGCAACTCGGCCTTTTAATTCTACGAACCCACAAAGTCACAATAAGTATTTTTTTTAAGTAGAGCACAATACTTTTTAAATCCGCAAATACCGAACCTTATCCGAAAATTTCAAATTATAAATTGTGAGGGCCAGAAGCATTTTGAATAATATTAAAATACTTAAATTAGATAATTGAGGAAATTGGAGTTTTAATTTTAATACAGTGCTCTAGCTGAATCGTAAAGGAACGATTAAACAGTCATTTGTGGCTTTAAAGTTGTTGATATTAAAAAAAAAAAAAAAAAAAAAAAAAAAAGATATGTAGGATGAAGGTACCAGTTATAATAAAAGACACATTGAAAATGTTCTCATTTTATCCATGCATTTTCCTGAAACATTTTTAGAATAATAATAGAAGACAATTTATCGGATAAAAGCATAGATCTAGTTAAAATATGAAATTTGTGTTGTGAATATACTTTAAATGTTCTGGGGTAGAAACAAGGTATTTACAAATAGAATCTACTCCTTTTTGTACTGATTAAAGTACACGTGTTTAAAATATGTTTATAATGAATGAAATGAAATTTTATCTGAATTTTCTGGGAATGTCCTGAGCGCATTAGGTGAATCAATCTCGTCTGTGCTTAAGGATGGAGTGGGCCCTGGTTAAGGCGGTACGGCATGCCCAGATGATGGGGCAGGTAGATACTCTCCAGCGCGAGAGAAGTCCTTTTATCTTTTGCGTAACTAGTAAGCCCTAGGAGATACAGAAATAAATGTAGATTTCATTAAAACACACTTTGTCTAATACAATTTTTTGTGGAGTGTACATTTCCGACTGTCCAGAAATTTCCATTTCCGAGGTACGTCCAGAAAGTAAGTTCTGTTTGGTAATAAAATTAAATTGTGTACAGTTACAGAAAAATTATTTATTGCACAAAATTATACAACTCTTAAAATACCTTTCCACATAACTGCCGACATTTTGCAGGCATTTGTCATACCGAGGCACAAGTTTTTGTATACCTTCTTCATAGAACTTTGCCGCCTGTGTCTTCAACCAGTTGGAAACATTTTCTTTCAGCTCTTCGTCATTGTTGAAGTGTTGACAGACAAGTAAAGATTTGAGATGCAAAAACAGATGAAAGTCACTATGAGCGAGGTCAGGGCTGTACGGGGAGTGGTCAAACACGTCCCAGCCAAATCCCTGTAGGATGTTTGTCGTCGCATTTGTAGTGTGTGGTCGTGCGTTGTCGTGAAGAAACACAACAGCTTTTGACAGCATTCCTCGGCGCAATTTCCTAAGTGTCTCGCAATAAACCTCTGCTTTCATTGTTTGACCACGCGGTAAGAAATCAATGAGTAAGGTGCCTTTCCTGTCCCAGAACACTGTGCACATCATTTTTCGAGGTTTAAAGATTTGTTTCGACTTAACCTTTGCTGAGGATGAGGTATGCCTCCATTCCATTGATTGACGCTTACTTTCAGGGCTGTCGTAAGAAACCCAAGTTTTATCTCTTGTGACTAATGTGTCAGAAATTCTTTGCCACCTTCATCATAGCGGGTCAAAAACTGCAAGTGCACTACCCATCCGTTTTGTTTTGAGTTGCTCAGTAAGAATCTTTGGCACCCAACGTGAGCAAAGTTTACGAAATTTCAGTTTTTCGGTAACAATTTCATTAACGTGAGATTTGGGGAAATTCCATAGCAAGAGCACTAACTGTAAACTTGCGGTTTTCCTGGATCTTGTCATCAATCTCGTGAACCAGTTCTTCTGTAACCAAAGATGGAAGCCCACTTCGTTCTTCATTGAACTGACCATTGTATCACTCATCGCACTTTGTCCGTAAACATCGCAAATTTGCCGATAAATTTCAATTGGTTTTACTTTCATAGCATTCAGAAAACGAATCACAGATCTGATTTCACAAGCGGCGGGATTTTCAATCAACACCGACATTGTAAACAAGCACAACAAGGCTACGTGGCTGACACTGATCTCACAATGGTGCACGTTTCTTCTCCTTGATACAGAGCGTCTACCGCGCATGTGTGGAACTGCAATCACAGCGCTGCAGCGAAGATAAACTGAAACAGAACTAACTTTCTGGACGCCCCTTATATATATTTTATTGCGTGTGAAGATAAATTGTTATGGCGAAGGAATTATTAAAGGAAAATCCGGAAGTGGAAGTCTAAGGAATTCGTACGTTGTCAGATTCCAATTAGGTACGTAAAGCATTTTTTTCAGTTGCATGCCAGTAGAACTTTCAAGTTATTGCTAAAGTGGCTACACGCAGTTATTTAGGACTGTTATTCCGCAGAAAGCCCGTGCCTCAAACTTTAACTTATAAATGAGGTGAGGTTATGTGAAGAAATCAAATATTTGAGTAATTATTGTAAGCATTCAGGTACTTTTTAACGCACAAAAGGAAAAAAAAAAAAATGTATAACACAGTACACACACCTTTGCATTCAGTGTTTACGTAAAAGTACTGCCGCATAAGCTACTCAAACTTCGAAAACGGCAAAGCAAAACTTTGCAGAGAAGGTCGTTGACAGCGTGAATATTTCCTTCAATACAGTCGCCGGAGGGTAATACATTATCCGAGTTGTTTACCTCTCCCCATAAACTAAGGTTGTCGCCGGTATACACATATCCATTGTGGGTACTATTCGCAGGAGAAGAGGATGAATGTCACAGAATGCTAAGGCGGAATTCCCTGTCAATTCAAAGCTAGAAGAGCCTATCACTGCTGGAGCTATTTAGAGAGATAGAAAGAGGTAGAGAGAGGGATGGGGCGATAAACAAATCATGGTTCAAGTAGCCCTTTAGTGTCCTCTAGGAGTACTCTTTCCTGCACCATTTATCCCATATTTCCATAAGCTACGAAACCTAGAAGCATACCCGAAACTTTGGTAAGGAAATGGGAATAGCTGGGAATCATACCGGAACCTCCCGAATGTCAGCCTCGCACCAACTAATAATATATTAATATCACTGGTATAACTAATAAAACTTATAACTGGTGGGCCATACCCAAGACAGGTGCTAGCTACGACGGTCAAGGCAGCACTTTTTAAGCACGTACATATATGTTCCCCACAACATTGCCCTTCTTTTATTTACTGGTTTCCCCTCAAGGATAACAGATGCTCACTAAACCAGTGCTGAAGAATAAGAACGGGGGTTGCAAACGTCGCAAGGTGTGTGCACAAAGAAACGGAGGGGCAGCGACCTGGGAACATACCTGTAGGAATCCCTTTCACGACAATTTGTATTCTTTTTGCGCGTTAAAATATTAGTGCTCCTTCTTTAAATGTTGCCTGCTTCATTCAAGTGTTCTGATCTTGGAGTAGCTGCAATGAACTCTTAAGGCGAATTGAAAGAGACAACAAATTCTTTTAGAGATAATGTTGAATTTAGGTAAAAGTTTCTTTCGCTGAAACAATTGCACTGATTTAATATATTTACCCACTACTAACATATACATTACCGTTGGGTTTTTAACCAACTAAACACTGAGTTTAATAACAGTATTACATTAAAACTTTAATTTTTTTCAAGTTTTGAGTTTTACTTTATATTATAAACCATTCAGGGACCAATGAACGTACATTAGATCGTTATAACCATTCTCTACTTGCATCACTATTGCTACCACTCTCCAGTATCTCGGTCCTCGACCTATCTGCCGCCAGCTGCCCCAGTGGTGAACAACAAGAAGCTTTTCTCGGGGTATGCATGCGCGGGTGTAAGAATAAACATTTGCCAGGAAGGCTAGTTGAACACAAACTCGCAAGTGCCACGTGACTTAAAGAGCCAATGCGCTTCATTCAAGTGGCCGCGTACAGGGCTGTTCTCTACTTGCTTATTGAACTTTTCTTTCGTCTGCTGGGAAATAAGTGGTGAAATAAAGTGTTAGTGTGAACTACAATGGAAGATACAACAGTATGTCAGATGTTGCGTAGTCAAGCAGAAAAAAACGTGTATCGTGTGTATAGTTATTTTAAAAAAAGTCGGAGATAAAGAGAGAAGAAATACGTGGTTCTAGGTCCAGCGTTGCCAAAGCTCAGGAGAACACAGCAAGCACGTGTGGAGTTGGGCTGCGAATATGCAAGGTATTTCAAGAGAAGCCAACGAAAACATTAAAAACAATGGAGCCCCAATATTTAAATCACCAGTTAATCGATGCAATCACAAAAAGGAAGTTACTGGTTCAATAACCTGTCAGACCACCCCCTAGAAGTGCAGCGATGTGGCAACACTCCTGCAATAGCTCTGTCTCTTTGTATGCGCGAACCTTAACTTCCACCCACCTCCCTACCTGTACCCGAGTTTAGTTAAGTCGGCTAAAAAAAACGACACGAAGTGGGTGTAAGCTTGCCAACCCGACTGCCGGCCTCACGCCCACATACATAAGGTGGTCAGCATCACAGCATCCCTAGCCAGAAAGTTGACTTCTGTGGAGCAGGGTTCGCTAACTAGCGTAGCTCCTCAATTTCCTCACGATGCTGAGTGGGCACTGGTCCTTAAAATTCGTACCCCACGTGGGATAGATTCTTGGTGCATTCCGTGGCAGGAAACCAAAGCACAACTCTCCAGCCCACTACGTCACGACGCAGGACTAATAAATTGAACACAGGTTAATGTTTGTGTAATAAAGAAAGTCGCTGAAATACTAATCGGAGAGGCATCTCGCGATGGCCATCTAATATGTACCACAACCCGGGTGTGGTATTTAGTTCCTGCCTATCTATAACCTACAACAGTAAACTACTTCTATAAAATCCAAAACACATAAAATAATTTCACGAGAATTTCAGAAATGCAGTAACTTTTATCAGCTTAACTCCTACTTTATGACTGCCATTAAGGTTTCTTAGCAAATTTGAACGTTGTTAGTTGTCTATTAAACGCTGACTTGCTAAATATTAAGAACTTCGTTTTCTTTCTTAATTTGGCCTACGTGCCTTTCCTCACGTGCTGACTTCTGAACATAGCTTGAGCTAATGGTTTTCTTGTCGACGTCATCCCACTAGAATCTTATTTTCCTTAGCTACACTGCCTAATTAACTGTAGCACTGCTAACCGAAGTTAAATAGCGAACTTCTAGCTCACCTTCCAGACATTATTTATTGTAATTATTTATCTAAGTTTCGCATACATCAATAAATCTTGCCCTTCAATAATTAAGATATCTACATCTTCAGATATAAACATTTCTCCTTGTGTCATACGTCATTAAAGTATACTTAACGATTATTACCTCTACAATATGCGGTGTTAAACTTTTCATACAATATTACCAGATTATTGCAATCTGTAGGCATCTGTAGTTCCTTCAACCAATAGATCTAAGAAGGTCATGAGGTGTCCCCCTCTGTTACATAATTTATACTCTTATCATTTTTCAATCCTAATAAAGAAAATGACTTAAATCCAAATTACACGTGGCTCACATAGACAAAGGACCTATAATAAAACATCAAACCTATCTTTCAATAATCACAGCTGTCAATTTATGGATTTTACGAACAACTGCTAAACAGCTAATCCAAGACAAACGAAGGGAGTTAGGAAGAATCAATAAAAGTGGCAACACCCAGGTTCCTGCCACTGAGTTTGATGGGGTAAGGGGAGGATTTCCTACTGGTGAAACAAACAATAGAGTATCTTTCATTAAGATCTTCAGTTGAGTTCCATCAACCAAAATTTTACATTGATGGTGCCTAAATATACAGGAGCATTTTAAATGTAAGACCGTGATCTCTGATATCGGAAAGAATTGCAACGTTCGGAAGGCTAACGCTTATAACTGGAAAACATAAAATAAGTTTTCTACGCATTTTCTCCACAGAGTATAGCATTTTATTTTAGAGGCAAATATTAGCAATTGAATTACAGGATAATTGTAGGCATAGAAATATTTAAGTCGGGCAACAAATAATGAGGAGTTTAATTATGTAAGGCACATTATTGGGGGTACGTTATTTTTTATCCTGTTCATGTTAATCTAGGTAAACGTCTGGCATTAGCTACAGTGGAATATAAAATCGAAACGATGGTCAGTGGTATAAAAACATTATCAATATACCCTGGCATTGAAATTCCATGCTCTTTCCACGAAATCGCGACAGACAACTGAATAGCAGCGGCGCTTTAAAAAAGAGAAAATATTGAAAAATTCAAACAATAACTTTAGCGGTAAAAAAAAAAAAAAAAGTCAAAAACAACGCATCGCTCAGCTCTGCGACTGGCGAGTTCACAGCGCAGAAGAGAATTACACCGTTAATTGCAATCAGTACGTATTTCAAACTAAAAGAAACAATAAAAACTGCAGTACAAGTACCACTTCAGCAGCTTTCGTCACCTGTGGAATCACATTAGTTCTTATGTTTATAAATATGGATTTTAGGAATTATCATTGTCATAAAGTAAGCAGCACGTTACTTGAAATAGGGAGAGATGTTCTAACATTTTGAAACTCGCGAATCCGAATTTGCCTAAATGAAGTTCTAAATATGATACTAACCTTTTCATTTTGGAGATGTAGGATTCAGACAGACACAGGCAGACAGAGATATATTTATGAGAAGCCGAAACTTCTACTAATATCAGTGAGAGCAGCAATACCTCTACGCGGGTCTTAGAGGAATATCTTGAGCCGAAAAAGACTCCACTTACATTTATGCGGATACGCCACTTGCGCGCGTCAAACCCAGTAGGACTGACACGACGAGGGACACCGTTTTCCAATTCTCCAGACTGTTACTGGATAACATTGTCTCACAATACCGCCTGGATATCATTAACTGTCTGGGTCTTGGGAATTGCTGCCACCGAGTCCAACCCAAACCGAATAACTCGCTGCTGGTTGAGGCTCTGATGTTCGATGCGACGTACTTTCGGTAACGTTCGGAAGTGCGCTTGCACCACAGAATCTTCAAGAGTAGTTCTCCCTTATACAGAGTATTTATAATCACAATTAGATATGTAGGTATGTACATACCTGCATGTATGCATCCATGCATAAACACAAATAAACGGGCAGACATATATTGTACTCAACCATTCATATATTATTTAGAAAAATGAGAAAGAAATTAAAACTGACTTTTATTTATGAATGCTAACTGCTGTGGTTCTGTACATCCCATTGTATGATGATGATAGTTGGCTTTACACCCTTGGCCTACCTAACCACCCTCTTCCATTCTATTCGGTTCTCTGCTTTTCTTCTCCATCCTTTAAGCCCCAACTTTCTCAAGTCATCTTCTATATCATCTACCCAACTTTTCCTGGGTCTTCTTCTTTTTCTCCTTCTGCCATCCAGCTTTCCTAAGAATATCTTCTTAACTATACTGGTTTTCGGCATTCTCTGCACATGGCCAATCCACCTTATTCTTCCTTGTTTAATTTTCACTACTATATTTGGTTGTCCAAATAGGCACTGTAACTCCAAGTTGGTCCGCATTCTCCATCCGTCCAAGTTCCTTATCACTCCAAATATATTTCTCAGGATCTTCCCTTCCCACCGTAATAACCATTGTTCTTCTCTGGTTGTCAACACCCAGCTTTCTGACCATACATTACTATTGGTCTCAGTACAGTTGTATATATTTTAATTTTATTATTCCTACTGACGTTTCTTGATTTAAACATATTCTGCAAGGCATAGCAACATCTGTTACCACTTGCTATTCTTTCTTGAATTTCCACTGATGTTTTATTATCTACTGTTACTATGGATCCCAGGTATTTAAATTTTTCCACTCTTTGATATTCTTTCTCATGTAATTTAACTGTAGTTTCTCTTCTTCTTGCATCCCCATCACCTTCCATCTTCATATATTTGGTTTTACTAACATTCACTACCAATCGTAGATCTTGTGCTTTCTCTTCCAACACTACATAACTTACTCAGAGGCCTCTTTATCAGATTTAGGTTCTTTTAGTGACATAAATCTACGACACTGGACCATCAGTTTTACTCCCTTCCGAAGGAACACATACTAAGAAAGTTTACGCTCGAAAAAATCCATCGCAGTCCGACGAGTTCGAAGCAACCCTTTAGGAACCAGATACTAGCATGTTACAGTCCTAGACCACGGAGGACCAAAAAGAATGCATTTCATTTCGTTTTCTCAGAAATAGTTGTAGTTAATAAAATAGCATGTTGTTTACGAAGTTCTATTCATTTGTCGATTTTTTTTTTTTTTTTTTTTTTTTTTTTTTTTTTTGCGTTAGCCATTTCAGATGTATTCGCTGCTTTAACCTTTACAAAATTTTTGTAGTGCTAAGTCACTACCAGTGCCGTGATTTAGTTAAAAGATTATGGCATTTCAAAACCAGCACGCTATCTCGTTTTTAAATATTCGATTATTTCCTCAGTCTCAGTATTTCCCTTGTACTTTGATTGAAATATATTATTAGCAGGGTCGGATTTTGATGACCTAAAATATTTTAAAAATGATCAATAAAATGAGCCAAAAGGTCAATAATATGATCCATAAAAATCACTTCATTTTAAAGTGTAGGGAAACAGCACAGTGCTTAATTCTGTAACGTTAGAACTGAAATAACAATACAAATTAATTTAAACTCACGATGTGTATGTTCTAGAAAGAAGAATGTATGAAAAGTCTTTCGTTATTCAGAATTATTGCGATAGGTAACCAGCAGCAGGTTCTCAAAACTTAACCAACTCCTGTACATTCATTTCTGTAGTGTGGGGAACTTCTTTCCACATCCGCTGATACAGCTGGAGCACATTTCACTTTCTTAGATGCCCTTGTTCCAACTTCTCGTCTTACACTTTTCATCTCAGTTTCCGTTTTGATAATTGGAATTAGAGACCTTTCCAGACTTGCACCTCTTTCTTGTGTACGAGTGATTTATTTATGCTAAGCACCTGGAATTCCCTTTTAAGAAGGCTAGCTGTCCTCCAGTTTCAGTTTCAAAAATAGAGTTTTAGCCATTTCAATTGCACAATTGCAGTATTTTGTGAGCATTGATTGTTTCGTTAACGCGTTTCTCCATCTGGAAATGATTGCAATAATAAGCTATACATGTTTCCCATCAATTGACGAACGTTTTGGAGGTAGTAGAATACTGGGAATTATAGAGTTTTACTAGAGCGAGCCTTAATAAAAGTGTTCTCCGTCTTTGACGCTAGAAAGTCCACTTAAGAGAAATGTGCTTCAACTTTCCCTGGAACACTATGCATAGAGTCAGCTAAGCAAGCAATATGCACGATTTTTATGTTGATTTTCTTGCAGACACAATGTGGTATGGCCCTGCGTCCGTCACAAAAAGCAAGTCGTCCTCATTTCTGTTACCCCCAGGCAAAAGCAAAAACATTCATTTTTTGAAGAGTCTACATACAGTAGACTGATTAAGGGTTTCTAAGACCTCACTTGTAAGCAGTATCACTTCACTTAGCCCGTATATCTCCAATATACCAATGTTTACGTTATTAACGTAACGATTTCCTATTTCACTCACTTCATTTATGGATACGGTACTCTTCTTTCCATGCAGAGCTACGCAACGAAAGCTTGTAAAAGAGAGCTGCGCATAACTTCGATACTACTCGAATAAAACCGATTGCCTCACTATTCTGAAGGTCACATGCAACATCCATACAGCAGGCCTAAGTTGGATGTGTAAGCTATGGCGAGGAAAGTCTTCTGCGCATGTGGTAGATTGGCAAGCTTTCATTGCATCAGCTCCGCGTTTTTCGTATTTTGTTAATCGTGTTGTAACATTTTGATAATAATTCTATAGAAGAGTTGATTGGACTGGCATAGGGAATTCGAAATGTAATACTAGAAAACCCTTTAACTGATGAATGCCCAATGTCCAAAATGAGATGTTTACAAAAACAAAAGCTTTGAAAAACTATCTGTAAAAATATGACAATTTATTCTCCTTCATGAGAACAATTAGTTGCAGTTCTTACTATGTGTTTCAAATAGCAAGAGTTCTGGAATCCAGCTAATCAGATGCGGTATCACACTAAGCGTTGCCAGCTTGTTACCCCACTCCTTTTATATTTCCCTCTCTCTCTCTCTCTCTCTCTCTCTCTCTCTCTCTCGCACACTCATACAGCATGCAGGTCTGCTTGGCGCAGACGTAAGGGTAAGCAAAATATATTTCAAAAACTTTTACAATGATGCGTTTGCCAAAATCTTAATTGGAAAAAGCATTTTCGCAAATTATATATATTTTTAAATACTATAACTGTAATTATAGTTTATGAATTATCTGTTTTTATATTCCAATGGAACTACCTGTGGCTCATCTATATCGCTGTCAGTCACTTCCGTTAAGAGACAGTTTGTCATTGTCACTGTCTTCATCGTATGAGTCTTGCAAATTTATGATTATAGGTTCCAAAATCTCGTCACGTGCTATTTCTTTCTTCAAGTCGTCTTCTTGAAAGTTTTCTGCATGCCTCACGCAGTTTTTTCTTATCAATATCTTCGTGAACAAGTCGATTAACGTCCGTCAGTTTAAAAGTATTATTTCTGTTTGCAATCCCCCTTTTTTATTTGAGCCCACACCAACTCAATTGGATTATATTGGCAGTGGTAAGGTAGGAGGCGTATTACCTCGTGTCCCGTTTCAGTTGCAAGTTAATCCAGTTGATACACTGTTTTCGTTTTTTTAAACGGAAGTACTCTTTACAATATCTCATTTCTAATTTCTGTTCCCGAAAATTTTTTGAAGAACGTGTGCACGTTAAAAATAATACTTCGAGTAACATAACTTCCAGTACTGTATATTTTGGGCATATTGTACAAAGACTGCACTAAACACCAAATTTTTCTCTGAGAAAATGTGTAAATAACTAAATCTGTAACAATGAAAACGGACCAAACACGTGTCTTTTATCTTGCATATTGTCGAGTGACTTTTTCCTGTTTGACTACCACAAGCATAATAGAGACAGGAGAATAGGTTGCTGTGACAACAATATATACCAATTTCCAGCAAGTACATTATGGACACACTTTGACCAAATTTCCATTTATTTGTTAGATAAAAGTGATCTATTTTCTTGCAAAAAGAAAAGAAGGGGAAGTAAAACACACAAAAAAAAGGAAAAAACACAAAGTGACGTCAAAATTTAAAACAAATGACTTAAAATATCAAAACTGGAAATAGGATGAAAAAATTCACAATGAAATTGAAATTGGTATAACCAGAGATTTATGTTCATTTATGCATACCGCACAAGGAAAAAGGATGACGTCATCAAAATCTGGGTCCTGACTTTTAGGGGAGGTATGTTAATATACGATAATTTATGATAGTGTAGCATATGAGATTTTTAACTATCGGAATTAAGGTAACTCAAAAGGCACAAACTTCCGATAACATCACATGTAGGAATGAATATAGCAGACAGACTTATGATCTCTCTGAACAAGCATACGGATGTTTAAGCCTGAGTAGTATCAGTAATGCTGAAAGTTTATAATGCAGACTAAGAACGATGAATAAAAGAATATCAAAAGCGACAACTAACTGCTCTGTGTCTTACTTCCCCTCCTCTTAACTACTGCACAAGACAAAACGTAGGGAACCTCCTAAGGCGGTTTTTCACACGTAGACAGCACTACTGTGTGTGAGTGTATTCTTAAGCCAAGTAAAAGGTCGTTGTTAGGTCACAGACATATGACAGTCGTATAATATCTTCTCGAAAGAAAGACGCTAGAAATTTTTCTTGGAAGATCGGCCTTCTCGGAATTATTGTGTTTTGAAACGTATGCTTTCAAGCATCAATAGTGCTCCATTAGTGGTCTTCACAAAGACTGCCTGTCATTTAAGACGCTTTTATCTAAGGGTTATTGTCTGCAGAAAATTCAAGATGTACACGTTTTATTAGACGAAAATATATGGCACAGTCAACAACGTTACGTTACTTTGAAGTTAAAAATATAAATTCCTCAAAGAAATTTTTAATTATTAAAATAATTTAAATAAAATAGGTAAATTAAGTAAAGCGTATCGGAATAAGTAAACCTTTGACAACATTTGATTTTCATCACAACATATTGAATTATATATTCACCTTTCTTAAAAATAAGAAGCAAATTAATTAATCGAATTAAGTTCTCGGTCGAATGATACATATTACAAATTGTTTCCATAAACACTGTAAACGAAACAGTGTTCTCCGCAAAAGGCGCTAAAACTTACAATAATTAGCTATTATATGTTTCAAATGGGTAGGGTTCTGGAGTCCAGCTAATCAGATGCCGTATCACGCTCAGCGTTGCCAGCTTGTTACCCCACTCCTTTTATATTTACCCCCCCCCCCTCTCTCTCTCTCTCTCTGGCACATTCATACAACATGCAGGTCTGCTTGGCGCAGACGTACGGGTAAGCAAATTATATTTTACAAACCTTTACAATGATGCAGTTGCCAAAATCTAAATTGGAGAAAGATTTTCGCAATTTCTGTATATTTTTAAATACTATAACTATAATTATAGTTTATGAATTACCTGTTTGTCTATTTTAATGGGACTGCCAGTGGCTCATTCATATCGCTGTCCATGTCACTTCCGTTAAGAGAAAATTCGTCATTCTCACTGTCTTCATCGTCAGAGTCTTGCAAATTTATGACTATAGGTTCCAAAATCTCGTCACGTACTGTTTCTTTCTTAAAATCATCTTCTTGAAGGTTTTCTCTATGCCTTACGCATTTGTCCCTGTCCTGTTTTGTTACCTTGTCAATTTCTTCGCAAACATGTTCATCGTACGTCAGTTTAAAAGTATTATTTCTGTTTACAGCCCCCATTTTTATTTGAGCCAACACCAACTGAATTGGATTATATTAGCAGTGGTAAGGTGAGAGGCGTATTACTTCGTGTCCCATTTCAATTGCAAGTTGATCCAGCTGATACACTTTTTCCGTGTTTTTAAACGGAAGTACTCTTTGCAATAACTCATTTTTAATTTCTGTTTCTGAAATTTTTTTGAAGAAGTGTACACCTTAAAAATAATACTTCGAGCCCGACTTCGCAATACCTGCCTTTTTGACTCACCACTAAATTCACCGCGAGAAGCCATTGCACTACTTAACTCTTACTCTACTGTTGTGTAAAGAACAATGAATGATATTGATCTGAACTCTCCAAGGTAAATAAACACTTCTTATCCAGCATTCATTCATAAACATAAGCATACAACATTCCACAGGCTAACAGAAAATGAAGTGTTTGCTCTTTCTCGAATTTAACAAATTGACTTATTCACAGTAATTCTTTTATCCGTCATGTCAGTAGCTCAAATTTCAGTTCTGAATAATTAAAAGTATATGTACATATACATCAACCACTTTGAACTCTCTAGAGTAAATAGAGATTACGAACCATTTATAAACAAAGATATAATGTGACCAGACACGTTCTACCAGGGCAGCAGGACATTTATTGTTTCCTCTCCATCGAATTGGATTATTCAAAGTAATTCTTTTATCACGCCATGTGAAACATTTAGGTTTCAGTTTTGAGTATTACAAATATACCTACGCGCGTACATGCCAACCAATAATGATATTCATTATAGTGCTTACGTCACGATTTATTGTTATAATATAGGAAGTAGTGGTTTATTTATTTGTATTAGTAAAACTATTTGAGCTAAAATATATGGGGTTTTCATGGTTATGTTAGATACGTTACTCTCTACCTTCCACATGGATCAGTTTCGGCAAAATTTGAATTTTTGTCTTACCGTGAGTAGTATTTCATACAGATAGATAAGGCTGGCGCTCCTCACACACCACTTAGCGGGAATGCAATACAAGAACACCGCAGGACTGCGATTGGTTGCTCGTCTAGTAGCGCTCGAGGACAAACACCTTCCCATTTAAAACACATAATAAATTGGCAGTAATACAGCACTGAAAATGGTAACTATCAAAGTAGGCATAACCATTTATTAAGTTAGCACTTAAAACACAGTGTGATGACAGAAAAACACCAAATACCGTAATATTAACATGATGACATATTAAATAAGCTAAATTCCACTATTTTCTTAATGAAGTATAAATTGTAAACATTATTTATTTAAGTTATTTCACACTGTTCAATCACTGTGTATTTTTCGTGGTAAACACGATTATATGTTTGCAGTTTCTTTCTTGAATACATTTTACAGTGCCATGCTGGTTTGAGCTCTGTTGTGCATTATTGTTTAAATGGCTATTGTTCTGTTTGCATTAAATAAAGAGTCGTTTTAAGCCAGCACTATGTTTTTGCCTACGTGGGAGATGGAAAACAATAAATTCATTGTATTAATAAATAGAAAGCGACGAGTTAATATTAAAATAATCGATTTCGCAGTCGTAAACACATTTTTTTTTTTTTTTGTAGTTTACCGTTTAGCGTACACGGTGTTGTGGCAAGTAGCCACTATTTTATTATCACACGAAACAATGCAATTGCTAACTTGCACAATTATATATTGTTAATAAATAAGCACAAAAATTAATATTATAGGCGAAAACGTCGATGACAGTTTTAATTTTAGGACGATTTTATCTACATCTTAGATTTTATCTGTTATCCACTTTATTCAGAATGAAAACGACTTCAAGGCTGTTCCCACAAAATTCAAGATTGACATTAAATTCGCAATAAAAATTTAATCCTGCAGTTTGTTAGTCAAAATCGTTTGACATTTTTGATAGAACAACTTTTGAAAAGTGTTTCATATAAGAGCTCATTTTGGGTTGGGTGATTTCTTAAAAATTTGTTGGTCGGATCGATGAACGATGTTGAACTTAGAAAATTTGGTTTTTCAACATTTCTTCGTTTGTGATCTACGCAATACATTAAAATACATAAAAAATACAGACATCCATAAACATTTTTGGAATGCTTTTTGGGAAGGAGTGTTCTACAAGGATTTTATGTATGTAATGCAATACTTTCCTTACTCAACTAAGAATGCAATAGAAATGAGAAAGAAGTTAATAGGAACAAGTGAAGTTATAACAGAGACAAAAGACGTGCAGATTAAATCTGTGCGTCCCAATTATCTGGGTAATCCAGCACAGTAAGAGTTGTGCCTACAAAGTGCAGTTTAATTAATGCAGCCCCTGTTTCTTAGCGCCAGATAAACTCCCCCGAGTGGTTAGCTTTTATTTTTTGCAGGAAGAACATCCGTTATCTCTGACATTGATCGGTTTGTTTTCACTCGCTCTACTTTCACCTTGTAGGATGTTGCTGCAGTGGGCCACGACCTGAGGACCTTGTAGTTCTGTAACACCGACAGTAGTTCACTTTCATCGGGACGAAGCATCATGCAAATTACCACTGTGGTGTCAGAAGCACATGGTCACTATTGATGTAGCGGACAATACAGCTGTACCGGGTGTTCAATCAGTTGAGAAAACAATGTCCTTCGAGTGCACATTGTGTTGCATGGTGACCCTAGATACACAAGTGCTTGGAGAAGACCTCAAAAGCTTCAAATAGGGATATGTAAGTTATTTTCGGATAGCGGTTAGAATACGAGGGTGGTTCAATAAAGAATGGTCGTAATCTTTTACGGTCATAATTTTTCGCACTAAAATTCAACTTTATTATATACTACTAGCTTAATGTGAAACAAACACGCCGCATTAGATTCATTGTTGTTACTCCTGGTTCCCGCCTGTGAGAAGCAGGCAAGTTCAGACATATTCAGTATCGCCTACCGCTGCAATGGAGATAACATGCGAGGAACAATATGCGGCTTTGAAATTCTGCTTTCGTCTCCACAAATCTTCAGTTGAGGCCTATACAATGTTACAGGAGGCCTATGGAGAGTCTGTTCTTCCCTTCAGCACAGCTTGAAGGTGGTTTAAAACGTTTAAAGAGGGGAGACAATCAATTTCAAAGGAAGGTCGATCCGGTGCCCCAGTTATTGCTCTCACGGAAGAAAACATCAACACTATTGCTGCCATTGTGAGAGAGGATCGACGAATTACCTTAAAATCACTTTCTGAAATACTGAAGATTTCATTGGGTGTCAACCACACATTGGTGACAGGAACATTACACATGAGACGTGTTTGTGCGCGATGGCTTCCAAGACTGTTGATTCCCGAACAAAAGGACACTCACAGGCAGGTCTGCATGCAGTTAAAGTTGATGTTAGAGGAAGATCCGGAGTTTTTTTCAAACTTAATCACTGCTGATGAAGCTTGGCTACATCATTTTGATCCTGAGGGCAAACATCAAAGCTCGGTGAGGAAATCTCCTTCATCACCAATCCCCCAAAAAGCAAAAGTGGTTGCTTCTGCTGGGAAAGTTATGGTCATCTCATTCTTTGATATTTATGGAGTGGTTTATCAGTATGTGGTACCTGCACACACATCAGTAACTGGACAATAATACTGGGATGTCCTGTAAACACTGCAAGTGCACATCAGGGGCAAACGACCACATTTCCGTGAAGCAGGCTGGATGCTGCACCACGATAATGCGCGGCCCCATATTGCCAATGTTGGTGCTGAATATCTTGCAAAAATCAACGTGAAGTGCATCCCTCACCCTCCCTATAGTCCGGATTTAGCGCCATGTGAATATTTTCTATTCCCTGACTTGAAGAAACGTCTTCGTGGGAGACATTATCCATCATCAGAAGCAGTGGTGAAGGCTGTGGAGGCGATTTTGAAGGATCTCTCAAAAATAGTTCCTAGCATGTCTTTGAAGACTGGCAGAAGCGCTGGGGACAAGTGCATCGCATTCAGGGGAGACTATTTTGAGAAGGACTATTAAAATTATGAAAATGTGTAAAGGTACGTTGTCAAAAAAAGTTGTGATCATTTTTTATTGAACAGACCTCGTAACTGTCGCAATTATTACTTTAACGGTGATATGCAATGGTACCAGTAACGATGAAGCTGTATATATTACATTAAGGGATATAAGTGACAGCTGTGATTATGTTTCAGTATTAACGATGACGCTATAGAGCTATTTTTTATTTAATGCAATATAAAAAAATTATTTCTCTGGCTTCAACACATGTCGCCATATACATGCATACACATTTTTTACAGGTAAGTTGAGCTGTATAATATAAGCATTAGGTGACGTACACCTAGCATGTACGCATACCAACATCACTATTTTTAACATAAATATGATTGCAGTTAACCATATAATAACCTAACTAAGAGCACAGAACAGGGGACTTAATGAAGCTCGAGGTACCAACCTCCAAAAATTAATACTCCAAACACTTCGTACCTTAAGTCCCCAAATAAAGTTCACCCTTGACACCCCAGATCCCATGGGCATTAGTTGTTCTTTCATACTGGCCCTGTGTAGGCTAAAGTATGCAAATATAGAGCCAGACTGAAAAATTCAATGCTATAGCCTGGATTTGAACCACATATCTTCTGGTTTCCGCCCAACCGCTCCTACCATTGAGCTATACTATGGCCAACGTGCCGATATGACATTAAATTCTCCAGCTCATATGTTTATGAGAACTCCTAAGTGGTTTACTGGGAAAAATACAAGTCATTTGGAGAATTTAATGTCATATCGGCAAGTTGGCCATAGTAGCTCAATGGTTAGAGCGGCTGGACGGAAACCAGAAGATCCGCGGTTCAAATCCCGGCTATGGCATTGAATTTTTCAGTCTGGCTCTTGTCTTTCCATACCCCAGACCCCAGGCAGGTATTCTTTATGCATCTCATGCCGGGGGCTGTAGCTACCCACCACCGATAACAACGATGGTGCAGGACTCCACTAACTTCTTCCTAAGATTCCTATCATAAGTTTCTTTTAACAAATGAAAGTAAATAAATAATAAAATACATTAAATAAATAAAAATAAAAAAATGTTTGCTGCTTCTTCCCCGCAAGACTACTTCACGAAGCCTCATCTCTTGCACATATAGAGAATGAAAATAGCCGCCGGGCTGCAAAATTCTATTCCAAATTACCATTACACCTAAGCACTCTGGTTAGGTTTCTTGAGGATTATGACACAAGGGGACACCAGTTTAGGCAATATCGGATGCTCCGCTTGGCTGTTATCTCTCGAGATAATACCAGAGCAAGTCCATTCAGCAGCTATAGCCGGACTCCGTATTTAATGCAGTCAGGAGCTAATTGGCCACAGAATTATATTCCCAACCAATCAAAATTATGTTTGTAATGAAGCACTTCCACCAGGTAGAGTCTGTTTAGTTAACTCGTGTGCACGTCGGTCGCTGCCTTTGACGAACCCTTATAATCGTTTTACAACCTCGACCCTCCTTCTCCCAGTCCTTTCTGCAAGGTTGCCACCTTTCTCTATACACCATGGGTATCGTACGAGATTTCGTCTAAATAAATTATCTTATGTCCATTACTGAAAAACTTCCTTAGTTTTGACTATATATACAGGATGTTACAAAAAGGTACGGCCAAACTTTCAGGAAACATTCCTCACACACAAAGAAAGAAAATATGTTATGTGGACATGTGACCGGAAACGCTAAATTTCCATGTTAGAGCTCGTTTTAGTATTTCTCTTATAATGTAAATTGAAATCATTCGTGCAGACAATTGTCAAAATACCCCATTGTGGTTCATGCACGATGGAGCTCCTGCACATTTCAGTCGAGGTGTTCGTACGCTTCTCAACAACAGATTCGGTGACCAATAGATTGGTAGAGGCGGACCAATTCCATGGCCTCCACGCTCTCCTGACCTCAACCCTCTTGACTTTCATTTATGGGGGCATTTGAAAGCTCTTGTCTACACAACCCAGGTACCAAATGTAGAGACTCTTCGTGCTCGTATTGTGGACGGCTGTGATACAATACGCCATTCTCCAGGGTTGCATCAGCGCATCAGGGATTCCATGCGACGGAGGATGGATGCATGTAACCTCGCTAACGGAGGACATTTTGAACATTTCCTGTAATAAAGTGTTTGAAGTCACGCTGGTACGTTCTGTTGTCGTGTGTTTCAATTCCATGATTAATGTGATTTGAAGAGAAGTAATAAAATGAGCTCTAACATGGAAATTAAGCGTTTCCGGACACATGTCCGCATAACATATTTTTTTCTTTGTGTGTGAGGAATGTTTCCTGAAAGTTTGGCTGTACCTTTTTGTAACATTCTGTATATATATCGTACTGCCAAACTTCCTTAGTTTTGACATTATATATATATATATATATATATATATATATATATATATATATATATATATATATCGGCAAGCTACAATTCTACTGGATTCCATAATAACCCTTATCTTATTCAAAGTGCGGTATTTGAAACCCAGCTCCTTTAGGAGGCCGCGCAAAGTGCAGTGCCCATAAGGTAAATCAGTAATTTCTTGCAAATGTCCAACCAATTCGTCTAAGGTGGACGCTCTCCCTTTTGCATGGAATCTATAAATTGCTCGGCGAATTAAATCGCATGTGAAATTATCTACTTTAGAGAAACGTTTCCTTTTTTTTTTTCACTCTTGATCGGCGTCTTTGGTATTCCTTTCGTCACAATATTTCTTACTGTATTTCTGTGAATACCCAGAATTTATCATCAGGTTCACTGCATGACCCCTTACCAAGATTGTCAGCACATATTCATATGTGTTCAAAACAAGCGCTTGAATTTGCTTACAAACAGTTCCCGTTATAACTTATGTTTTTGAGGCTTTTCCAGTAATATAACTCGGCCCAGTTATTCACACTATTGTCAGCACTCTGACTATTTTCACTTGACTGAAAGTGATCTACTGCATTTCCCTCTCACGGTCTCCACATCATGACACACAACGAATTTCTGCACGTAATGAAACAGATCAACTGGAAGTTGGAACTTTGGCAACTGAGACTCCTCGTGGAGTAGACATGCTACTGTCACTTCGAGAAAATCAGGGTTGCTATTGGTCCTCAAGGACAGTGTTCCATTTCTGAAGTGTGGAGATAGATTTATGACGGTCATTAGTGGACGGGAGGGTCAGGTTCCTTTGAGGGGCTAACTGCACTCGCGTTCACTAGACAGACTCTACAGTGGATTTTGTATCTGAATACAGACCCAGAGGAGCAACGTGCCACCTCACAAATCTCCTCCCACCTACACTTTTAGGAGTAGAAATCTTCCTGCGGTTAAACCCTATTGAGGATAGACATGTAGCAACAACAGTCGCCTGCCAGTACCTTGGTCGTTAAGACATAGATAAAACTGCTAATGGCGAAATTGTCAGAGAAGTTAAATAGTTACGACCAAACACACGTCATTTAGCGTTCAAAATATGTAGATAAAGTCAGATATTTAAATAAAGCTAGCAAAATAGATAATTAGTAGGTGTTTTTCTCGCCATAGGGCATATTAGATCCACAATCTGTCATGACCTCTCACGTAAGACATCGATAACGTCTAACAAGTTGAGATAAGTAGTTCTGATAAGCATTATCAATGCACAGCAGTAAATGATATATGCTATACTCGATAATTGAATAATTAATTACTATCTTCATTACTTTGGAAAACCGTTATTGCACAACTCGTTACATTTGTAACTGTTAATGGGTAACCAGTTATTACCTGTGTGCATCAGTTCAGTAACCGTAACATTAAAGATAAGTATTGCGCCACTTTCTGCCCATCCGTAGCTTGGAGGTCTCGGCAGATCATCCACAAAAGGATTATCAACAGTCAATCAATGCCCAGAAGGCTTCGGTGCGGCGGTAGCCTTTGGGAGGTGCAGTTTCAATTACCAAAGTAACTGATCATTCCAAACCACTTTTTAATGTATATGCTACGTATCTTCAGTAAGTAGGGCAGGCATTGTGTTTCACCCAAATATTCAATACAGAAATTTCACCTAAAATGCGTGTTTTAGACTTCCCACATATCCCTCCCCCCAAAAAAGCGTTTTTAGAAAATATGTATGTGGTGTGTGTGTGTGTGTGTGTGTGTGTGTGTGTGTGTGTGTGTTTGTGTGTGTGTGTGTGTGTGTGTGAACTCAAAAATGAAAAACCAGTAAAACACCGAACTTTATATTTAAGTTAAGAGATTTTCAAGGATGTGATACGAAGATTTTCAACGACCCCTCCCCCCCCAAATCCCTTTACAAGGAACGTATTTAAAAAGTTTTTGATAAAACTGCACATGTTTAGATATTTTCATGGAAACCTATTATGTCTTTCAAATGGGAAGAGTTCTGGAGTCCAGCTAATCAGATGCCGTATCACACTCAGCGTTTCCAGCCTGTTAACCCACCTCTTTATATTTCCCTCTCTCTCTCTCGCACACACATACAACATGCAGGTCTCTTGGCGCAGACGTAAGGGTAAGCAAATTATATTTTACAAACTTTTACAATGATGCAGTTGCTAAAATCAAAATTGAAAAAAGCATTTTCGCAAATTATGTATATTTTAAAATACTATAACTGTAATTATAGTTTATGAATTACCTGTTTTTCTAATCCAATGGAACTGTCAGTGGCTCATGCATATCGCTGTCAATGTCACTTCCGTTAAGAGACAATTTGTCATTGTCACTGTCTTCATCGTCTGAGTCTTCCAAATTTATGATTATAGGTTCCAAAATCTCGTCACGTGATGCTTCTTTCATAAAATCGTCTTCTTGAAGGATTTCTGCATGCCTCACGCAATTTTCCCAGTCCTGTTGTGTTACCTTGTCAAATCTTCGTAAACAAGTCTTTTAACGTCTGTCAGTTTAAAAGTATTATTTCTGTTTGCAATCCCCCTTTTTTTGTTTGAGACCACACCAACTCAATTGGATTATATTGGTAGGAGTGGTAAGGTGGGAGGCGAATTACCTCGTGATCCGTTTCAATTGAAAGTTGATCCAGCAGATACACTTTTTCCGTGTTTTTAAACGGAAGTACTCTTTGCAATAACTCAGTTTTAGTTTCTGTTTCCGAAAAAAAATTTGAAGAACGTGTACACCTTAAAAATACTTCGCAATACCTGCCTTTTTGACTCGCCAGTAAATTCACCGCAAGAAGCCATTGCCCTATTTAACTCTTACTTTACTGTTGTGTAAAGAACAACTGACTGATATTGATCTGAACTCTCCAGAGTAAATAAACACTTCTTATCCAGCATTCATTCATAAACATAAGCATACAGCATTCCACAGTCTAACAGGAAATGAAGTGTTTGCTCTTTCTCGAATTTAACACCTTGACTTATTCACAGTAATTCTTTTGTCCTTCATGTCAGTAGTTTAAATTTCAGTTCTGAGTAATTAAAAGTATATGTGCATAGTTACACACCAACCACTTTGAACTCTCTAGAGTAAATAGAGATTACGAACCATTCATAAACAAAGATATAAGGGCAGCAGGAAATTTATTGTTTCCTCTCGCTCGAATTGGATTATTCAAATTAATTCTTTTATCACGTCTTGTCAAACATTTACGTTTCAGTTCTGAGTAATTACAAATATACGTACACGCATACATGCCAACCAATAATGATATTCATTACAGTGCTTATGTCACGATTTATTGTTATAATGCAGGTAATAGTGGTTTATTTATTTGTATTAGAAAAACTATTTGAGCTAAAATATATGGGGTTTTCATGGTTATGTTAGATATATTACCCTCTACCTTCCACATGGATCAGTTTCGGCAAAATCTGAATTTTTGTCTTAGCGCGAGTAGTATTTCATACAGATTGATTAGATTCGCGCTCGCCACACACCACTTAACGGGAATGCAATACGACAACACCGCAGGACTCCGATTGGCTGCTCACCTAGTAGCGCTTAAGAACAAACACCTTCCCATTTGAAACACATAATAAATGTATATATTTAATTTTATGGGAATATCATCAGAAGTACTCTTCTGAGTGATTTTTACAAAGCTGTGAGATACATTTGTTCTACTAACTCACTAAAAATATAAATATCTTTCAAAAATACAATTTGTATCAAATATGTGGAGTAAAGCATGCTAAAATATTCCTTGTTATATCTTTGAATTTTGCAATACTTAAACATCTCACAAATGGAATGTCGTTTTTTACGTCATGGCCTTGCAAATGAAATTTCAAAACGTTCACTTCAGATATTTGCCTAATGTCGAAAATATTCTGCAAGTTTATATTCCTATCGTACCTACAGGAAATTATTATTAAAACAGTTTTTAAACAAGTCTCTCTTGATTTTAATATAAAGGAGAAGTGATTTTAAAAATAGTTTGTGCAGGAATGTGTACAGATATACGATTTTTTAAAATTCTTCGTGCTAGACTAGGATTCTTAAGGCTAATTCATCATAAAAAGTAAGTGCAGGCCCAGTATGAGCCCAAGGTTTTGTGCGCACATTTTAATGAACACATACACATAGGCGACGTGCGCTAACATACAATTTTTATGCTTGTACTGCATGCATAAGAAGGATTTTGCTTTTCTTTCTCTATGCATTACCAGGTTATGATCACGATGCGAGATTTTACCTGATCTACTTTCAAACAAGCTGTTCCTCTATTTGGCCACGCCATGCCATATTAAATAGAGACGCCAGACGCTGATTTGATGCGTGTTTGGTAAAACATTTTTCACAGTCCATTATTTATAAAGACTGGATGAATAATTTTCATCTAGGATATTATGGGTTATGCTGTTCAATTTGAAAGTTGCGGACCGCTCCCAGATGTCCGCATGCAATTTACGGATCTAGAAATCCGTGCCAACTTCTTGCATTATGCTTACGGTCTTAGTGAATGGGCTTTCCTCACGATTTTGGTGGCTTATACTGGCGTTATGTTTTATTGTCAATTGCGTTACCAATTACGAACTTTCCAGCCCTTTTATGCCTCTCATTGCACTCCCAGGCACAACTGCAGTGGATGGAGGTGTGCGGCGTATTCGGAGGAAATACTTATAAAACTGGAACCGCTTGTATTGCTCCGCGCAACACGTACACATTTGCAGTGGATGAGCAATAACTGCTCCGTTTCAGTATAATGATTGGTTTCTAACTTCAAATGTAACATCCCCTCTTGCCATGCAAATAAAACGAAATTTAAAAATCATCACATAGCACTCGCTCTTAAAATATTTATGTACCGCTTAAGCCTGTTGTATTCTCGCATTCCAATTGTAAAAGAAACTTAACTCCTTGAAGCCGGAATTAAGCCCACCGCTCCAACGTTTTGTTCCCAATCACTGCTCAGCACAGGCGTCATGAGTGGGGTGCAGTACTGGAGGGTGGGACGTTCTTTCGGCTGGTGATTGTGGACTTCGCAACTGGAACCACCACATCTCCCTTAAGTAGAATATTAATTGATGACCCAGGGACTTTATAAGACTGAGTGCATCTCGGAGCAGGTTTCTCAGAGGTTTCCCCACGTCATTTCCGCAAATTGAACCTAGACCTCACGTATTCCTGTTACTTTTTTAACCTTCCGTTGCCTAGGCTTATCCTTATTAGCAGGTATACCTCTTCCCAGTTAAAAATTCCCATAGTTTTTCATATCCTACTTTTCATAATAATTTCTCTTTTCATTCTATTTAACATTCGTTTCGAATTTTCTCCTCCTTTTCTGGTTTGTGCGCTTTCATTTCTATATTCCCTTTTGATGTTTCATCCTGAAACAATTTCTGTTAATCTCAAATACTTTTGTTTTTTCCAGTATTCTCATCTTTATATGAGTAAAATGTTATTTTCATGGGTTGATTGGCCGTTATGGCTTCACGCATGTTCCTTGTTGCTATATATTTTATTTTACATATTTTATTCCCAGCTATTTCATACATGTTACATAACCTCTCGTTTGCTTCTAGGCCCCTTCTGTAAAATTATTCGCTCCCTCGCGTGGTCCCGCTTCTTTTTATTCACCCCCAGTATAAAGTTCATTCCTTGCTTCTTTGTTTGCCTACTTACTTCACTCCTAATTTGCACACACTTTTGAGCATATTTCTAATGTTTGCCACCTTTTTGTTGTATTTTTTTCTTGGTAGTGTCTTTTTTTCACTGTGAGGAAAAGGCTCGACAAAAACTGTCACCAGACACCACAATACAAGTTTATAATTTAGCTTTTTATTTTTTGCTTCTAGCGTTACTTATTTGATTGCAATTATTTTTATATAACTACACTGTTATAATACCAATTTTTGAAGCAATTAATTGATTATGGCATAAGTAAGAATTTTCAGGAGTGTTATATTAATATTACTGCGAGGTAAATGCAGATATTAAGCAAACTAGGTGTTAAAAACATAAAGTATGGAATACAAGGGGCGTCCAGAAAGTAAGTTCTGTTTCAATTTATCTCTGCTGCAGCGCTGCGATCGCAGTTCCGTACATGCGTGGTAGACGTTCTGTATCAAAGAGAAGAAACGTGCGCCATTGTGAGATCGCTGTCAGCCACGTACGCTTTGTTGTGCTTGTTTACAATGTCGGTGTTGATTGAAAATCCCGCCGCTTGTGAAATGAGATCTGTGATTCGTATTCTGAATGCTAGGATTGCTCCGCGCAATACAGAATAAGCGCCAAGGAATGCTGTCAAAAGGTGTTGTGCTTCTTCAGGACAACGCATGACCACACACTACAAATGCGATGAGAAACATCCTACAGGGATTTGGCTGGGACGTGTTTGACCACCCCCCGTACAGCCCTGACCTCTCTCCTAGCGACTTTCATCTGTTTTTGCATCTCAAATCTTTCCTTGGCGGTCAACACTTCAACAATGACGAAGAGCTGAAAGAAAATGTTTCCAACTGGTTGAAGACACAGGCGGCAAACTTCTATGAAGAAGGTATACAAAAACTTGTGCCTTGCTATGACAAATGCCTGCAAAATTTCGGTAGTTATTTGGAAAATTAGTTTAAGGGTTGTAGAATTTTGTGTTATAAATAATTTTTCTGTATCTGTAAACAATTTAATTTTATTACCAACAGAACTTTCTTTCTGGATGTACCTCGAAATTCGGCAGCTATGTTGCTGACATAAATGGGACGGACGGAATGTTATTTTCCCTCCCTGCATTTCATTTGTTACTATATAACTGACGTGCTGAAGCGGTAAACAAGACAGCCACTTGCATGTATGCATTCTCTTCCTGGGAAAGAAGTGAGCAGGTGTTAGGGACTGTGATGTAATCTGTCATTAGCATAGGATGATAGGTAATTATAAATTGAGATTTTAATTATTTATATATTTAATAATGTGCAGATGACTTTCTATCTTTTTTGCTCACAAAAAATAATATCATAAAATGCTTTCATCTTTATGTAAGTCATGGCATTTAGAATATCGGTACTCCGTCGTTGCAATAATGAGCCAATTATCCACGATAAATAAAAATCTGTTTATAATATTAAAGGACAAAGATGTAGGATAGACAGCGGAGGGGATACCCCGCGTACTGCGATCTAAACGTAGCTCTATGGGGGCTAACAGCCCCCGTAAGTAACGGACGAATGGAAGGACTGTACGGAATTGCCTATTACGTGTTTCAAATGGGATGATGTTTGACCTTGACCGCTGCTAGGTGAGCAACCAATCGGAGTCCTGCGGTGTTGTATTGTATTCCCCCTAAGTGGTGTGTGACGAGCGCCAAACTAATCAATCTATAATAAATACTATTCGCGCTAAGACAAAAATTCACATTTTGTAAAAGCTGATCCATGAGGAAGGAGAGAGTAATGTATTTAACATAACCGTAAAATCCTATATTTTTAGCTCAAATAGTCTTCCTAATACAAATAAATAATGTAGATACCATTATATTATAACAATCCATTGCGACTTAAGCACTGTAATGGCTATCATTATTGGTTGGCGTGTATATTTGAAATTACTCAGAACTGAAACGTAAACATTCGAATAAGCCAAGGTGTTTGTTAAATTCGATGAGAGAAAACAATACACTTCCTGCTTGCGTGGCAGAACGTATCTGAACGTGTTTATGAATTATTCCTAATCTCTATTTACTCTAGAGTTCAAAGCAGCATTATCCAATTTCTCTTCCGTTTAAAAATCCTGAAAAAGTAATGCTTTTAAACTGACTGACGTTGAACGACTTATTCACGAAGAAATTAACAAGAAACACAACAAGACTAAGAAAACTGCATGAGACTTAAGGTAAACTATAAGAAGACGACTTTTGGAAAGAAATAGCACATAACGAGATTTTGGAACCTATCATCATAAATTTGCAGTACTCAGACGATGAAGACAATGACGAATTATCTCTTAACGTAACATTCACAGCTATATGGATGCACCGCTGGTATTTTCGTTCGTTTAGAAACATGAGTAATTCATAAACTATAATTAATTTTAAACTAGTTATTTAAACCATGTTCGTAATAAACGAATATCCATATAGAAATTGTGATTTCAACAACTGCATTATTAAAAAACTTTGGAAAATTAAGTTTGCGTTCCCTTACGACTAGCGCCAAGAAGACTCGCAAGTGTGCGAGAGAGAGGGAAATATAAAAGAATGGGAGTAGCGAGGTAACAACGCTAAAGGCTCTAGCGCATCTGATTCGCTACAGGCGAGAACTCTTCCCATTTGGAACACATAACAAGTGCTGAGAGTTCATCCGGAAGCCCACTATCAGTCGTGCAGTGAAACAACAGTTTATACTGTACCAAGAAAACTGATAATATATCACTCACCTTCTTCTCGGGCAGCCAGCCAGGTGAAAATGATTAAGATATCAACGTTTCGGGAGTGTACATCTCTTCCATCATCAGGATATTTATAAAATGTTATAACCACAAAATGAAATACTGGATATAACACAACTATAAACAAAGACAAAACTCTATCAAAATTCGCATTACTGAACAAAAGACTGTTTTCAGTAAATTAAGTACAGGTCAGAAGATGACGTGAATATAGAAAATTGTGTCAAAGAAATGTAACTACTTAACTTGATTATCAAGCTGTATTGATCTTTGCTTCTTAATTCGATGGATTTCCATTTTAAGGCCGGTTTCCAAGAGGAGCTGAACTGAAATCGAGAATCACCACTAAGCGTGCTCCTTTCAGAGGAAATCGCCAAAGCCTCCTTAATTCTCCGCTCCCAGTAACTGTTGCACATTGCCAAGATGGTCGTCTCCCGAAAGTTGGCTCTATGGTCGTTATCAAAACGATGCTCTGCCAGCCCAGATTTCTCAGGTTGCATTAAACGAATGCTCCGTTCATGTTCGATTATTCTAGTAGGGATGGTCCTTCCGGTTTGTCCTATACACGGTGTTCCACATTCACAGGGAATGCGGTTCACTCCCGGAACTTGGAAGTCCAGTTTGTCTTTCACTGGTCTCAACAGATGTTTAGTCTTCGGAGGTGGCTTGTGGATGGTCCTGATGTTGTATTTGGCGAGAATTCTGCTGATTCTGCCGGATAGATTGCCGGTAAACGGGATGCAGGCTGTAGCGGTAGGCTTATCTGACAATTTTCTATACTCACGCCTGACCTGGCATTCAATTTACTGAAAACAGTCTTTTGTTCAGTAATGCGAATTTTGATAGTGTTTTGTCTTTGTTTATAGTTCTGTTACATCCAGTATTTCTTTTTTTGGTTATAACATTTTATAAATACCCTGATGATGGGATAGATGTACACTCCCAAAACTTTGATATCTAATCATCTTTTTACCTGGCTGGCTGCCCGAGAAGAAAGTGAGCGTATTCGTCGCCAGGAAAGCTTCAGGTCTTATGATACTATATCATTCGTCTTACAAAATGCATTAAAATTGTTCTGCATATAGGAAGTTTTTATTTCGTTAGACTCTTGGTGCGGAGGTAGTCTATAAGGAATCTTGACTGAGGCGAACTAATGTAATAAAAGTCTTTCCTATATGCTGTGGAGTTATAACAATGAATTGAATGTTCTTGGGGTTTATTTGAGCATTCATTACTACATCCATCTAGCGACAGATATAACCTTGCTCATGATACGAAGTTAAACCCAATATTACTCTCCCGTCCCCCTCACGTCACACACAATCTCTTGAAGGTAAGTGAAACAGAAATGAAAGGGAATAATGTCTAATGTTATTTCTGCTCCTGTTTCGTTCTCTTTCTTTCGTTTTCTCTCTTCGAATAACTGCTGCCTTCTGTTTTTATACTCATGTTTTGAATTTCATATAATTTTTTTTCCTTTCGTTCAACTGCTTTGCTTGATTTATTGTCTTCCTTTTTATTCTTTGTTCTTTTTGTTTCTTTTTTTCTCCTTTTCTCCATATTCTCCCGTGATCTTCTAATTCCATCCTTTCACTATGTTTTATCTTTCCTTTATTATTTTCTTTTCTGTTGTCCTTGTGCACCCAATTCTTCTCTGCTTTTCACTCTAAAAGAAGACGCTTATTGATGAAAGGGCTGCAAAAATAAGCAAATTTTTTGTTTATTTAAACGTAATATTGCAACGTTCTATAGTTACATTTGGGAATATTTGAAAAGTTTAAAACAACTTACTAAATTAAGTACTGGGGGACACTACGGAAGAGGAACCCGGGATTTTGGTGCACAACATGTTTAAATTAAAAGAAAATAAGAAAACTCACTGCTTGCTCACACACATTAATCATCCTTTATTACACTACAGCGTGTAATCCATTCTTTTTAAACTTTCACTTCACATCACAAATCAAATCAGTTTAAGAATATATTGCTGTGACTCCGATTCTGCACCTTACATACATCTGTCTCCTATCCTTGCATCTTGAAGAATGACTCGTTTTTCCACTCTGCTAATAGAAGCCAAGCCTGTTTGTTGTTACTCAAATGTTCTGTATGCGGTTTTCAATCTTCCAAGTACGACTTACCTTTGGTACTACGTAAGTCATTAAATGACTAATTTCGAAAGTAAAAATTAAAATATGATTATTAAAATTATATATGCATATATACATTATACATACTCATACATGACATCCAGCAAAATACAGTAAGGGGAATGAGAGAGAAAGAGAGTCTTTCCCAAAACGCTCGTCCTCTTTTTATTAACGTTTCCTTCCACTTTCTCTTCTACATTGGCTTACCAATTTCTTTATGTTCATTTTCTTCAACTTCTCTTGTCTTCTTTGTTTCTCTCGTGCATTTCCTTCCCTTCGTTCGTGCTTTCTTACTTCTCCCTCCAACTATTCCATTTTATTTTTTTGCCAAGAATTATTTGTTTTCTTTTATTTCTTTCACTTCCTATTTCTGATTTGTCGCCTCCTTTATTCTCCTGTTTCTTTTTCTTTTGACTTTTCTCTTCTATTCTTCTGATGCACTCCTCTGCCCTTTTGCTTTTAAAAAGAAAAGGAATAACAAATATATCTTGATATTTGTTGTATTTTATCTCTAAAAATGTAAACATTACACGGAGTAGTAACCAAGGTGGAAGAAAACCAAGAAAGTGTTTATTACTTTAAAAAAAAAAATCGGGGATTGAAAAGAAGAAACAGCTTTAATTAGCAGGGAAGTTGAAATAGTTCAGGAGCTCACCTTATATATAAGTTCGTTGGTCAACATGCAGGTTGATTTTGAGAGAAAACTGATAATCCTGAGGCCACAGCTGTCAAGCAAAAAATAACACAGTAGAGGGAGGAAGTGACATATGATGGGAGGTGCAAATGATGGGTATCCCAGAGACTCCTGGTGACAATACGACAAATTACTTGCGCTAGGTACCGCTACGTGCGCTACGAAGCGTTTAACAACGCTGTGAAGGGCGGACTTCTGTGGTCAGACTTTCCCTTTCTGGTACATACATGGCTTCCTGGTTTCTACAGACATTGCGGCAACATCTTCCAACCTTAGGGGTTGCAGTGCGACCACAATGTGCTGCTCTGGCCGTTTGCAAACATCACAGTTACAGGATTACATATTAGAGCGCTAATAAACTCACACATGCGCAACAAGGGTGACCGAAGTTTTAAAACTGAATCACAAACCCCATAAGTGAAAAAATGTATATTTTACAGAACGTAAGAGCGAGGTGGCTCAGATGGTAGCGTGTGTAACGCACAACTCGGAGGATCTGTGTTCGATTCCCGTAGATAACCTTCCTCAACATTTTTCTTTCCGAGGTGTCAACGGATCCCTAGTTTGGGAAGGATAATTACATCCTCCGAAATTTTCTGCTCCCCCATTCACTCTCTGAAAATCCTTGTAGAGTTACACCATAACGGATAGTATTATTTTTCATCTTCTTTTTTTTTTCGTGATAACATAAGCCATAGTAGTCCTCTCTAGTGCACAGTCCTGTTCTAGGTAAACGTTTTGTGCATAATGTCACAAGTCACTGGCTAAGGGATTTGCAAAGAAAACTCAATTCGATAGATCTCATTCTGCTTACAAAATATTTACACACAATATATAGGTATTTAAATACAATCGAGAGAAGTCTCAACTCAATTTTGGGATGGCATAAAATGTGACATGGGATTTTTAAAAATTGAAATATTTTTTCTTAAACAGCAAAATTTATTATTATTATTATTATTATTATTATTATTATTATTATTATTATTATTATTATTATTATTATTATTATTATTATTATTATTATTATTATTATTATTATTATTATTATTATTATTATTATTATTATTATTATTATTATTATTATTATTATTATTATTATTATTATTATTATTATTATTATTATTATTATTATTATTATTATTATTATTATTATTATTATTATTATTATTATTATTATTATTATTATTATTATTATTATTATTATTATTATTATTATTATTATTATTATTATTATTATTATTATTATTATTATTATTATTATTATTATTATTATTATTATTATTATTATTATTATTATTATTATTATTATTATTATTATTATTATTATTATTATTATTTTTATTATTATTATTATTATTATTATTATTATTATTATTATTATTATTATTATTATTATTATTATTATTATTATTATTATTATTATTATTATTATTATTATTATTATTATTATTATTATTATTATTATTATTATTATTATTATTATTATTATTATTATTATTATTATTATTATTATTATTATTATTATTATTATTATTATTATTATTATTATTATTATTATTATTATTATTATTATTATTATTATTATTATTATTATTATTATTATTATTATTATTATTATTATTATTATTATTATTTATTATTATTATTATTATTATTATTATTATTATTATTATTTATTATTATTATTATTATTATTATTATTATTATTATTATTATTATTATTATTATTATTATTATTATTATTATTATTATTATTATTATTATTATTATTATTATTATTATTATTATTATTATTATTATTATTATTATTATTACTATTATTAAAATACGGATTGCAAATTAGCAATGAACAGAATTTTTTTTTAAACATTTTAGGATGCCGGGCCCAAATGACCTCGCTGTCGTCGGGCGCTAAAACACCCCACACTCACTCACTATTAGGATGTAATATCTCAAGCACGTTCTGGTGTTTGTTACATAAAATTTGTTTCATATCCTTTGTAAAATCTGAGGTGAATATATTTCCTGAAAACGTTACCTTTTTGATCATTTTTATTGCTAGAAAGAACGAACTGTATCTCTTACGCCAAATGAACCTTATTTTAATGGAAATTTGGAAACACTTCAATCGCAGACTCGTTCCTGAGAATATGAGGTTGGGGGGGGGGGACTTTTGGACGTCTTTTCTTATACATATTTACACTAAAGCACTAATAAGCTTCCTAAGAAGCGATACTATTTACCAGCTTGTTTTAAAGTTTGAACTATCTGCTTTATGCGTCAACAAATAAGTTAATCTCTAGCTGATGCTGCAATCATCATCATCATCATCATCATCATCATCATCATCATCATCATCATCATCATCATCATCATCATCATCATCATCATCATCATCATCATCATCATCATCATCATCATCATCATCATCATCATCATCATCATCATCATCATCATCATCATCATCATCATCATCATCATCATCATCATCATCATCATCATCATCATCATCATCATCATCATCATCATAGTGTTGTTTTTATGAGTCTCATCACTATATTTTTCTTTACGTTACATCACTTTGCGTCATGTAAATTTGTACATTTAAAGTGTATAGTAAAGGAGAGAAGCTCAGCTGACCTGGGGAAAACGAGATGTTAAGCTTATGTTCATATATGTACAAAAATGTTCCTTCTTGTTCAACTTTTATCAGGGATAAATTTTTACAACTAATTTTTGAACCTACACGGTGATGTGATTTATGTGAATACTGTTTTGGTTTAAAGCTGATTAGGATGAATAATATATTAAGTGCTCACCCTGGTAGTGTAGATGGTAGCGTGTCTTCCTCACGTTCAAGAGGTCCCGAGTTCGAATCTAGGCCGGGGTGAGTTACCTGGATAAATTTTTTCCGGGGTTTTCCCTTATCCTAAAATACAAATTTTGGTAACTCTAAGCTCCATGGACCCTGGGTCCATTTGAGCATTATTTCACCCATTTTATTCATCGTCCGATATGACTTAAAAAGTTAAAGGTCGTAAATTACAATTTATATATATATATATATATATATATATATATATATATATATATATATATATATATATAGTATTTAAGAATTTAGATTTTCTTTTCTTTTGCTGCAGCCACAGCAGGAATTTAAGTAGTGTTGTGTAACTATTCGTAAATTTCATTAAGGCTGATAGAAGTTCTTTTTAGATAACTCTTTGTAATGTTGTACACAGTGCAGGTAAATTGTAAATATTCCTTGTTTGTTGTTGTCCTTTTTTGTATATTTTTGCGAGGTAATAATTCAACATTTGATTATTTAAATTATAACATGTTTCTAAACTATGCGTTATAAATCATAAATAACAAAGCACGAGAATTATAGTGACTATTACAAATCTAAAACCTAGAAATACACCTCTGTTTAGGATTAATTTATATCACTGTGAAAAATGCCCTACGTAAGAGCAGTATGCTTAGAAACGAAACCTTCAAAATCCATACATATGGACACACTTTGTTCTTTTTAAATTGTAAAGTGTATACCTACTAGTCATAACAGGTAACACAATGCGTTTGTCCAAGGTGCTCTATTTCTGTTGTGTTGTTGTTGTTGCTGTTTCACTAGACTTGGAAGTCGCTTATGTAATTGGATACATCGGCTCTAACTGAAATGTTCTTTTCTGGATACTTTCACCAGGAGCGCTGGACAGTAAATTACTTCACGAACATTCGAAATCCAGAAATTACAGACCAACTGTTGAGAAACGCCCATTGACTGAAAATAGTGCTAACGCACTCAATTCAACAATGTGTTCCAAAACCTTTCTGTATTGGCTTATCTCTTTTAAACATTATACTTTCTCCTTCCTTTTTCGTTCGCTTCCAGTTACTGATCCTTGTTATGCCCACTGAGAAAGACCTTGGGAAGAAAAAGAAAATTAAAGAACATTTCAAAAGTTATTACTTTTTTTAAGTGAGGAAGCCAAAGACCGAAGTAGGACTTTTAGTAGTGTTTAACGCCCTTTCTTAGTATATACTGCACTACAGATGGTGGACACTGTTCATATATGAAACGAAATGATATTTAGGAGAGGAATTTTGGGAAGGAAGTGTTCCAAGCCTGAGTTTAGAGTCCTCCCGGTATTTGCCAACTAGTTAGGAGGACTAGCAAAATTGGGGGGGGGGGGGGATTATTCCCAGGAAGGATAGTCGTGGTGGGATTTGAACTGCGGGCCTCCCAAATGCAAAATCATCCCTTTTGGCGAATACAAATGAGGAGAAGTGGATAACATAGACTGAATGATGAGACAGAAGTGGAAGAGCGAGGAAAAAGAGTCGAGGACAGTGGAGAACGTGTAAAACTAGAGGTTAAATGACGAGAAAGGTAATTAAAGATTAGGGGAAAATGGAAGAGAATAGATAGGATGAGAAGAAAAGAAAAAGCAAGAATCAAAAGCAAAAACAGAAACAGTACACCACAGAAGAGGAATAGATCGGAGCTGAGAATACCTGAAGAGAACAGATGAAGTAAAGATCAAGGAAAGGAAGTAAATGAAACAAAAGGAAAAGCGATATTAAAAAGAGTGATTGGAACAGTCCCTTTGCAATTTGCAGACCTGTTGTTGTTCCCATATTACCTTATTTTAATTTAATCCTCTTCTGATTTAGTGAAATGCCGCGCAATATATGTGTTTGACTAGTATCATAAAGGAATCCATTTACGTAGTAATTGAAATAAATTTCTTGATTTTGGCTGAAAGCCGAAGACGTGGTTCTCGTATCATGTCATTGGACAAACTCCTGGGGAAGGCTGCTGAGACCTAGAATCCAACGGCACAGTGTTCCAAATATACCTATCCTCCAACAATGAAGGTTAACTTCAAACTAACAGAAAACTAAGAAATGAGTAAAAAGCTAATTAGTAATTACTGTAATATAATGAGCAATTATTATAGACATCGTTTTCATACTTCTAATTATCATACTTCAGCCATTTATGAGTCACTGCAAGGTCCCTAAGTGCCGATTATTGTCACTCCTATTCCTCCAGCTCCAGATTTCCTTTTGTTTTTCTTTACAGACAGGAGTGTTTTTGAGTCCTCTGTTAGCGAATATTGGAGTCCATGTCCTTTAAGCTTACATAATATAGGAACAGTTCCTAATGATGTAATGCGCCCGTTCATCCGAGACGATAAGCAAATCTTTGAAAGGCATTCTTGATTCTCTTTTGTCTTTAAGGCAGCATCAGTGAAAGCTAATGAGAAGTCACGACAATAGCGTCATTTTATTACCTATGTGAATAAATTGTACTTTCACATTATGCTTTTGGTTTCCTAGCAATATTAACTGCATTATGCAAAACCTGTGACTTTAACATAAATATTATAAAAATTCTCTGGTAATTTTTATTTTCTCTACCATATATCCATGCTAGGTAGAGGAAGTGCGATATCAAATTTCACCGGAAATTCATGTTTTGATATCACATGCCCCTAACTGCCTGTTATTATATTTATATATTTATTTATCTACTTTGATGCTAATTACATAGACAATTCGGTTATTTATTTGGACAATACCATCACAATCAAACAATTAACGTATCTAATTTCAGCACATTAACTTCTTTATGTTGTAATTTAATACCATCAACTGATTTCCTCCCCATTATCTTCATTTATTCTTTGCTTTTCACAAAAGCTCGCATGTTTGGGTATCTGTGTCCAATAATCAAACATCTTTCCAATAATAAGTCTTGTTTATCCCACTGTATTGTTTTTCTACATAAACGATATTAAAAGAGATGAATTTCGTCTTCTTTTTCCCCACATAAGGGTAAATACCTAGAGGCACAGCTCCTCTCATTCCGATATACCTAATCGAAGCCAATCTATATTTTCTGTTTTATTTCTTTTTACAAACTGAAGTATACTTGTTTCTATCTGGGTAAACCTTATAATATATCAGTGAACTTTCCTCCTGAATCTGAGGGTATAATGTAAGCAGCATAACTTAAAAAACACGAAGTCAAATAAACATTCAAATTGGTGTTCAAGCTCAGTGCCTTTCAAGCGTGCGATATGAAAATTAAAAAAAAAAAAAAAAAAAAAAAAAAAAAAAAAATCCCTTACTTCGAACTATCTTTATATGAACGATATTCCTTATTTTTAATGTTTTAATAATATCTGCATTATTTTATTAAATTGTTCAGAAAAGGTAGAAAACGTATCTTGTTGTACGAATAGTTTGCAGAATAAAATGGAATTAAGTTAAAGTACATTTATATACATATATCAAATTTGAAAGGAATTTTAGTTACGTTCACTATGAATAAAGCACATATGCCTGTGCACAGTTAAGAAATTGAACTTACCTATAATAATGTGAACAGCAGCTATGATTTTGTTTAAGTGGAAAGTCATCTGATTATTTATGACATTTAGGCGTTTCGATGGTTTTTGGAGTTGATATTTTGTCAAGGAATCTAAAGAACATTTGTTGATTGATATAATAAAATTTGGTTCAAATTTGCTGTCGAAGAGTTGACGTTCGCTATGACAAGGTTCGGAGGGGGGACTTAGCACCTCGAACAATGAAATCTTTTGTGCCTATACATGGCTTTTCTACCCTCTCCCTGAGGGCTTACATCCCCCGTATGGTCCGGGGCTCGGAAATCTCCCCCGATGATCTGGAAGACGAGAATTTTGTCGTCATCGGCATAGTCATTTACCTGATCATCTTTACGATGTATTGATTCATACTTTCAGGTTTTCAAAAAAACATATTATAATGAAATTCCTCTTCATCTAGACAAATTTGAGTCACGAGCTGAAGCAATCGTGTTATTTGTATGCAGAGCAGTGAGTAATTTAGCACTACAAGGAAATAACCTAGAGAGGGGCAGAGTTTAAAGTCTAAACGCAAGTATTATGAAGCACCAGTTTATTTTAACTGGAATATGACTTAAGGCATTTACACATTAACTTCGGTAACTTCTATTTGGTCATCCCTATGTGTTACATAAACATAACGTTTCTAAATGCACTTTGGGCTTCACACTATAATATAAATTATTCATCCAAAATTCAAAAGACTTTTCTGTTACAGTTTTATCGTTGGTACCACAAAGTTTCCAATGTGGGACTTAATTTTACAGAGTGAAAGAACGGCTTTTCTAAATCATTACCTAGTATGCGGACATAGGATTTAGTACACACCGAGCAAATCTTGTTAACATTGTCCTCCATCAACAGGAATGGCACATATGGGATTCTACTCTATGCCATGCTACGTCGTACCAATAAAACGGCACCGGAAAACGTAATTCAGTCATGGTTGCCAGCCCCGGTAACGTAGATGATATAGCGTGTCTGCCTCACGTTCCGATCTCGGTCAGGATGAGATATCTGGATAAGGTTTTTCTTTCTTCACAGCTTTCCCCTGTACAGATCCTGGTAATTCTAAGCTCTATGGACCCTGGGCTCATTTGAGCATCATTTCACCCATTTTATTCATCGACCAATATGACTTGACATACTTTAAAAAAGAACAATTCAGCTAATATGGCTGCTTATTTCCATAATTGTTATCTCACAAAAATTTTAGTTTATCATTTCTATGTACTTGCTTGTTTTAATCACCTCCCTGGCATTCGTTTCCAAAGTTAAGCACGCAAAGCCTTTTTGAGCAGTCACGAATGGAATGAAAATACGTTAATAAAAATGAAGAGTTAAATACATACTTTTTAGTTTGCACAATTAATAATACCAAGTTTAGTATTTCAAACGACCATTCATTTTGGAGCTGCATACTAAAAATTCATTCTAAAATGCCTTTTTCTTCGGTTCAGAAGTCTCAAAATGTATATTTTCTGTTAAATATCGATATGATCTTTAGAGTAGAGTGCGATACCTTCTCTACCTACGTGGTAGGGAAATTAAAAATAGGATTTTAAAATAATAGTCTGTGGAAGCTGTATAAAAATACACATTGCTCAGAGAGGGCAGTGTGAGTGGAAGAACAGATTTTTTTTTTTTCAAGTAACAGCTGTTGTTATTCGCCCATAAAGACGGGTTTTGTACAACCAGTGGTACCAATATGAATATTTTCAGAGCAAATGTTAATTATTTGAGAAAGGACAGTTATGTCCTGTTGGTTTCAATTGTGGAAGTTAGGGCTATAAGTTTCTAAAGTGCCAATATGCCACTGGTAATGATAACACCACTTGAGTGCACAGCACACGAATACGGAGAGACGTGTCGGAGCACTTCCTGTGGCACAATGGTTATGACATTAGCTTTCAAGAGTCTTTCCTTCGTTTTTTGTCGTTTTTTGTTTAATTTTGTTTGGTTTGTTTGGTTCTTTCTTAATATCTTGTCCAATTTTTAATTCTTACACAAATGTATACATTTTACGGAGAAATTTCACCTTGTCAGTGGAATTAATTACAATTCTTTCTAACAAAGGTTGAATCCAGATTAATATTTTCACATGCTTTGCGTCTAAATGGGAAGTTGTTTAAAGAGTGTGCGAACTTACATAAAATGGAAAGTAAATGTTACTTTTACATCAGGCTTATAGGAACTGCTGGAAATGGCAACCTGCGTTTTCAATGCAAAGTTGAGAGCGGCGAAGAAACGACTGTCATACTCTGTCCAAAATTTCTTGTGTTGTCGAATCACTTCACATGCTGCTTTTATTCGGACAGTTAGGTCCTTTTCTGAGATAATACGTGTTCCATACGCCAGAGACTTGAGGTGGCCCAGGAAAAGGAAATCAATTGGATTGAGGTCGGGAGAGCGTGCTGGCCAAGCTACAGTTGGACTGAAGGAAATCGTAGTAGTGTTATTGCACTGGCCAATCAGATTTATCTTCTTAGTTGCGAATCACGGCATTTCTTCCTATTAGGATTTACGTATTAAAAATACGAAGAAAAAAATTAGCTATACGAAAGGAACCGAACCAATGAAGCCCAGTTTTCGGAGAATAGTTACAGAAACGCTATTGGAGTAGGCTATATGTAGGATTTTTAATCTTGAGAGCGCCAATAACGATCTACTAAGAATCCACATTTTCACATGCGGGAAGCAGTTTTAAGAACATTCTAATCCAATATGTAATTTCACCCACCTTGTTTAAATATCAGATTATCAGCATCTGATACCAATTACGTTTAATACAATTAATTGTGTTATGTTTGGCCGTAGAACATGCAACTTGCGTATATTAAGGTAGCTACAAAATAGGAATGAACATAAGGCGGGGCTAGGCGTGGCTGTTCTATGGCTACTAGCTAATGCTAGTGCATGCAACGTTGTACAGTTAAGCTTGCAACACTAGCTGGCTTTGCCGAAGCATGCGGCTAATTTCTTTGCGCGCTCTAAAGATACCAATTAAAGAATTATTTTCTTTTTCCCATGTTACAGAGCTATTTTTTCTGAGGATTACTGTCTAAACTCCATGTTTGAAGGGCATCTGGTGACGGAAATACGGAAAGATAAGGCGCTTGATTAGAAAGAAAATAATTATTAGCTGTTAGTGAAGAAAGGCACACAGATGCTATACTGCAGTCACATTTTGCACCTTACTTTCAGTAAAATGGTGATCCTTTAAGAGTGCACACGTGTTTTTCAAAGTTAGTAAATGTACCGCTTAGCAAGCCTAGTACTGGTGCGCCTAGTTGCAATTTTTAAACAACTCATAAGATTTTACTAAAAATATTTTTGTTAATGTGTATTCCTTCTTCAAACAAATGCCCATTAATGACGTTTTCGAAAGTACAAATTTCTCTCAGAGTCGAGAATTAATGTTACAAACTTGTGAAGCAAATATATTGGCGAACAAAGAGTTCCACTTGGGGTGACGGTTTGAAGCAAATGGTGTTTAGCTCAGGGTAAAGCAATGAGGTTTATCTCTGGGTATGCGTGCATATGTAAGAGAAGGATAGTTTTAATGACACTGGAATTCCCGTTTCAAACTGGTTTATTGACTACTTCTTTTTATCAGAACATCGAACTTGAAGTTGCCGACCAAGGATTACCAATATATTACTGTTCAGAGAGACTGAAGGTGGAATGCTTATTACTTGATAAACTTGATTCGTTCTTCGTGTACATATAAACCGACAAATATCTTCTCTCACCACTTCTGGTCTGCCCTCGACCAAGACAGAAGAAGTGGACCGCCCTAATCGGCTCCCAGCCACGAACTGTCATCCACAGTTGCGCGTGGGTGTATAGCTTTCACTTTCTGAAAGCCCCTTATTCAACCAAAGATTCCCTTTGTGACTATTTTGTCATGTCATTAAGAAGGGTCCGAAGAATAGCCCATTCAACAAAGTCAAGTGCTACCCTTTAGAAATCTGCTAAGAACACTGTTTCTTACATTTCTTTTGTTATAACAACTCAACCAACTGCCCTGTTTGGGTCGTAACAAACATACAAGACTCCTTTGAAATCCATTATGATTCTTTACATATTGCAACCTTTAATTTTGGTATCACTTGTCACGTGAGTGCTCATTCTGTGACGAACATTGTTAAAGAAGGCAAACAGTTTACCGAATTAGAAGTTTCCGTATTTAGATCTCCAGGAAAACATCGGGCAGCTAAAAAACGTGCTACCAACTTAGATAATTTTCAAAACTGTGTTTCACGTAGAACAATTTATGATTTATATGACAAGGGTGAACATCCAACTGCGAAAAGGCCGACCTATTTAATGAGGGGGAAAATAGAATAATATTCTGAAATCTCTTGGGTTAAAATATAGGAGAATCAATGATGGTTGCAAATTTCTGCTTGGAAGAAGCGATATTGTTGCTGCAAGACTAAAATTTCTGGGCACAATGCATAACATTATTACGTGATATTCATTTTGTAAAAGTGCTTCATAAATACACATTCATATCTTTCGCATTTATTAAGTATTTTAATGAAACAAAAATTGGTTTAAAGCTCGTTACAGGCAATATACAAATACGACATCATTAAAATAGAAACTATATTCGTAAATTGTTGATCATTTTGTTTTGTGTGCATACCAACGATAGCTATGTAAGGGAACTGTTCTCCAGTTGAAGGTTTTAAGGTTCAGATTGTGCTATGATCTTTGTGTATGTTCTCACACATGCTGAAATATTAAGCGAACTGTTCTGTCAGCATCGTATCACTGTACATCTCAGCATCTGTATGATACTTGCTAGGTTGAGACAAATACAGATATATCTTCCATCATTGTCGCCCATTTGCCGTGGAGCTGGCAACACCAAGAAGACAGGATAACCGTATTGGCTCAAAACTACAGTCACGTCTACAATCGATGAAATTATTTCTGCGTAGTTCATTAACACCCTGTATTAATGCACTTATTTTCCGGTTATATAGAAAGTTTTCTATCATTATCGACGATAGGTAAGATCAATTTATGAAGAGTGGTAGACAGTTAAGTTTTGTGTGTTGTAATTCGGGCAAAAGGCGAAAGAAAGTAATATTCCACACAGTTGTGTCACTATCTCGTCAGTACAGCAGTTTCTCAGTCCCTAGCTAAATGAATATTTAGAAGTGCTTGATTTCGGTAAACTGGCTGCTCCCCTTCCTTTGGAAGCAGGGAGCTGGTTTATTCAGCAGATAGCACGGTAGCCTTGCGGTTGAAACAGTAACTAGTGGTGGGGAACTGGAGAGTGGGAGGGGGAACAACAGAAAGGAAGTAATAACATACACACTTACCTTGCAACATCGTCGGCATTTCAATCATTTTCAACGTAAAACATCTCCATTAACACCGGCCATATTACGTAATGTGACTTCTTTTGTCATAACACACATTCGTGCATTTTTTTTTTGTGGAAGTGTATACTGGTACTGGATTTTACAAATTTTATTGAAAACTCAAGGTTAACAACTATATTAACGATGCCACAGTGTCTCATTTAGATCGCATTGAAAGGAAAATAACTGCTTTTTTCCCTACCTATGCATGAACACTGGAATGACTCGTTAATTGAATTCGTCATAGGCAATGTCATAACTTCGTCATACCTTCCATCACTCACCCGTTTCCATTGGACAATATTTAAAAATTTTGTTGGTAGATTCCAATGACTTGCTATTCACTATCATCATCATCATCATCATCATCATCATCATCATCATCATCATTACAAAAACATTATCTCATATTGTTCTTACAAAACCTTCTTTCTATTATGTTAATCTATATAAACATTTCCAGAAATAGTTTCACTACCCATTTCGTCATAGAATATCGGATCCATATCAGCCCGCCTCGGTAGCGTAGATGGTAGCATGTCTGCCTCACGTTCAAGAGGTCCCGGGTTCGAATCTCGGTCAGGGTGAGTTACCTGGATAAGGTTTTTCCGGGGGTTTCCCTTATCCTTAAAGACGAATGTCAGGTAGCTCTAAGCTCCAAGGACCCCGGACTCATTTGAGCATCATTTCACCAATTTCATTCAGCGTCCGATATGAGAACGTTGGAGGACGTAAAAAAAAAGAAGATCCATATCAAATATTTAAAAATGGGTCACTACATGCCGGCATTTAAATTCCATACTCGCGAGAAACAATTGAATGACGAGAGCACTTTAAAAATGACCGAAGTAGTTGAAACAGCCAAACGAATAATAACGAATATCTCGGAAATGGCGACTATCATAATATCACTTTAAATAAATAGCATTTTATGAGTTCTACATTTTTACTTTCTTTCCTACTTATGGTAAATAGGGATACTATTTTAGGTAGCGAATACCGGTCAAAATATCAATTTTCCTGCTGGGAGTGCCAAGATGCTGACTACATCTCCTTCCCGTATCGATTAGATGATAGCCCACCTAACTGCGTTGCGTATGTGGGCGTGAGGTAAGCAGTGGTTTGGTAGCCCTAATTGGTAGGCTATTACGCTGTGCATTATTTTACTTTTTTATGCTTAGTGTTGTATTCCAGACAAAAATTCGGGTTGATGTTACATGTACCTATTGAGGCCCATGAACTTCTTTTTCCTATTTTTATAGCAACATCATAATTCAAAAATCGGTTAAAAAGTATGTTAAAAACAAAATTTAAAATATTGAAATCTTTACTGACACATGTTTCAAAAACTTAGATTTTCTAGTATGTTCAAAATATTTTTATGACAGAATGTTAATTTTTTAATTTTCTGGAAATATGTCTTAATCCTCTTCATTCTGAATGGCTTTGCCTAACTGTTAGGTACATAAACCATAAGAAATAGACAAAATATAGATTTCATTAAAATTGAACGATTAATGCCAACTAGATATTCCTGTAGAGCTTATTTTTCGAGATGTTACTTGTTTGTTTGAATTTTAAAACAGTTACATTTTTCTCAACTGGGTATGTTCCACTTTTTTCCCTTTATTTGCTTCTTTCCCCTCCCTTTGGCGATGCAAACACAACGGAATTAGAAACTCATCACTTAACGACCAGCTGTTATAGGATTTCCCATCGCTTAAGTCTCCCTAATCCCTTTGTACCTATCAGAAAATGTATACTCAAAGAGAGAAACTGTGGAGGTATACATGCACGTACGTGTATGCAGGATAATCTCAAAAAATCACTCAACAGATTTTCCTCTATTCTTTCATTATTGACAAGCATAATAAGTTCTTACGGACATGCGGTTGTAAAACAGCTTCTCATTTAATTTCATAAATGACTGAACCATTAAAAAGGAAGTATAAAACCCTTGGGCGCAAAAGGACCATTTATATAAATGGATCATTTATACAAATGAATCTCGGTTTACATGGAGGAGACAGAAGAACAAGCGTTTATAAATACGAGGGCTGTTCAATAAAGAAGGATCACAATTTTTTTGATAACGTACCTTTACGCATCCTCATAATTTTGGTCCTTCTCAAAATAGTCTCCCCTGAATGCGATGCACTTGTCCCAGCGTTTCTGCCAGTCTTCAAAGACATGCTGGAAACCATTTTGAGAGATCCTTCAAAATCGCCTCCGCAGCCTTCACCATTGCTTTTGATGATGGATAATGCCTCCCACTAAGGCGTTTCTTCAAGTTAGGGAACAGAAAAAAGTCACATGCGGCTAAATATGGACTATGGGAGGATGAGAGAGTACTTCACGTTGATTTTTGCAAGATATTCAGCAACAACGTTGGCAATATGCGGCCGCGCATTATCGTGGTGCAGCATCCAGTCTGCTTCATAGTAATGTGGTCTTTTTGCGCCTGATATGGACTTGCAATGTTCCCAGGACATCCCTGTAGTATTGTCCAATTACTGATGTGTGTGTGCAGGTACAACATGCTGATAAACCATTCCATGAATATCAAAGAATGAGATGACCATAACTTTCCCAGCAGAAGCAACCACTTTTGCTTTGTTGGATGTTGGTGATGAAGGAAATTTTCACACTGAGCTTTGCTGTTTGCTCTCAGGATCCAAATGATGTAGCCAAGTTTCATCAGCAGTGACTGCGTTTGAAAGAATCTCCGAATCTTCCTCTAACATCAACTTTAACTGCATGTTACCTCCACTACAGCGGTAGGCGTTACTGAACATGTCTGAGCTTGCCTGGTTCTCACAGGCGGGAACCAAGAGTACCAACAATGAAACTACTATGGCGTGTTTGTTTCACATTAAGCTAACAGAATATAATAAGATTGAATTTTAGTGCGAAAAATAATGACCGTAAAAAAATTATGATCATTCTTTATTGAACAGCCCTCGTATAATGTTTACAAAACTGAGTAGAGAAAGTCACGTTTGAGAAACATATCAGTTTTTTTTTTAACATAGACAACTGCTTATTTATGTTAAGGAAAGTTATGCAATATTTGTTTCGAATGCAGAGAACTTCAGAGATTATTCCCCCAAAATTCAATTATTGTTTTATTTATCACGTAAAACTTCTTCTTCTTCTTCTGCTTCACGGTTTACGCCGTTATTAACCTCTTCCGGTTCCAAAATCTTGTTGAGCCCATCTTTTCTTCGAACGTCCTGGTTCTCTGCATCCTTGGGGTCTGTAATTATTTGTTGCACAGAGTATCCCGTTTGTTAGCCTTTCTTCCAAGTATTGTTTCCAATTATTTTAATATTCTGTTATTAGCTTGTTTAATTCTTCTGTTTTTAACTTTTGTCTTATTTCATTGATTTTTTTTTTAAATCCAGTCCTGTGTATCTTGCTGTGGGTCTGAAGAATTTCATTTCAGCTGTCTGTATTTCTGCAGGCAATGTCCATGTTTCAGACTTATGTTTATAACAGGTATGGCTTTTGCTTTACACACTTTTATATCGAGTCCTTTCTAGTTTTATCTTTTGGAGTTCCTTTTATGGTTCATGTTATATAGTTAAATTTATTTAGCTTTGTTTATTAATATTTAATTCAGTTCCGCTTGTTATTTTACATCCTAGGAAGTTAAAATTTTATACATGTTCTATGTTTTTATTTTCTATAATAACTTTAGACCGGACCGAATGGGTAACTTTAAATGCCAGAACTTTAGTTTTCTCATTTGAAATTTCCCTGTTATAAATTTTTATATCAAATTTAATTTGTGTGTCATCCTTTGGAGTTCATCTTCACCTTTTGCTGTCATTTAATAAAAATCATTATAGTCATTTAAAAAAAAATAAGCAAACTTAAAGAGTAGTTGGAGCTGGAGAAGTTTCTTAAAACCTTGGATGATACTAGGCTTAAATAAAACTTTGGTACTCATCCTAGCGTTCATTTTGTAGCCAGGTTGTTCACAGACATCTATCTCCACATGAACTTTCTATTAAATGATCTCTTAATATACATTTTTGGGTAGAATGAAATAATTTACTCCACCTGTACATCCTGGTAGAGAAAGAAACTCAAATTATCATTAATTCATATTTGAAACTTCAGCTTTATTTACCCAATTTGGAACCTTTTAACGTCGTACTTTGAGCAATTAAATATTAATTTGCGCACGACATAATTTATTTAAAATGTCTTTTCCGGCCCTCTTATTTTTCGACACGCTTGAAGTTTAACACGTTTCACGCGATGCAATTTGTGACTAATCTGGAACAGTTAGCTTGATAATGGATACCATACTGTACCTAATATAATTAAAACAATAATACCCAGTGTTTAACATACTTGCCTCTTAATCCAGAGTTCCAAAGTGTTTTAATTTGGGTCTTTCTTTGTCTGAGCCGAGCCTGAAACTGTGGAGAACCTCTGAACATATTTGTGACGCGAATCAGGAACTGAAGCTTTTCGTGAAAATTGAATGTCACGTAACTATAAGCTCTGTGGACCCCGGACTCACTTCAGCAGGATTTCACCCATCTCCTTCACAGCTCCATGTTGTATATTCAGTTATATAATATATTCAGCATAATAAAAATAGGGAGTATGAATGTCGACATTTCACCGGATATATGTGTTTAGGGATCTATGCAAAAAGAAAAAAAGAAAAAAAAAAGTATTTTTGTACGTTTATCTGTGGACAGTATAGCTCAAGAAAAGATATGTCGGTTAAATATTAAATATAGTGCCTATTTAATTTCAGCGTTTCCAAGGATGCAACATGAAGTTTATCAAGAAAATGCCCTCACTCTTTTTCATGGCATATCTTTTGAAAAATTTAATTTTGTAAACTAACCTCTCAATGATTTTGACTAAAAATACCTACTATATGTTTAAGACATTCTCATAAAATGAAATGCATCTCTTTAATATTTCTGTCTCCCGTGGCCGACCTACCTGACCCGTGGGTTTTTTCGCTAGCTTTCCCGGATGCTAGGCGAATGCTGGTTAGGGTAATTACATTCCCCGAATTTCGTGTCAGTCCATTTCATCTCCATTATCATTTCACATCATCTCTCAACTGGTGGTCTCTTTCAGGATAGAAGTGTCGGTGGGTGTCTCGGCGTTGCATGGCAGGATGATATAATGTGAGCTAACCACTTCCTCCTTTGGTAGGTCGGTTCCCAGTCTGCGAACTGTCAGCTGGAACCTTCCGTAGGGGAGGGGATCCGACCCGTTCAGCTGCTGTGGTGCGACCGCTGCGGACCCTTAACACTCTTGGTACCTCTGGCGTTACCAGAGGAACCTCGGGCCGAACATTCGAGCCCCTCTCTGAAAGGGAGTTGTTCGGATTGGGTTGGGCTCGAGGGGGCGGTGTGTTCCCGACACCCGCGAGAGATCGGGTACCTCCGGCAAGTCTTACGCCGCCCGGAGGAGTCAGAGGGTTGCCTAAAAGATCCCGGGTATTAGCCTACAGAGCTAGTAGAAGGTGTACTAGATCACCAGGCATCCCCATCGAGGTTATTCAGTAGTCTTCCCTGTGGGGTTGACGCGCGTAAGTGGCGTATCCACTTCCACCCGTCTTGAGATGGGGGCAGGACTTTTTAGACTCCAGGTATTGCCCCAAGGAAAGAACCCCGGAATTTTCTATCGCTCCCGGGCTGATAGAGGCCAGGGTCTCCGGACAAAGTGTCAGCTGGAACCACTTCCGAACCACAGTAGGGGGAATGTACGTTGTCCTGGCCCACTGGGGGAGGTTTCCATCTAACTAAAATGTAGGGATGCTGCCCTCTACACTGTCATTGCTCCTTAGGACGACCGCCCTCTGACTCCTCTCGCCTCGTCCTTCCTCCCGGGGATGCCACACTTAGGGCATGTATACAATAGCTTAAGACTGGTCGCAGTGCTATATCCCCTCCATAGTAATTCTAATTCTAATCCTAATATTCTGTCAACAATCTCAGAAGTGCGCTTCATTCTGAATGACTTCTCAATAGCCAGTGAAAAATAAGAGAGAGACAAAATGTTTATATAAACAAGCATATGAATATTAAAATATAATTGATACTTTCATTAATTTTAAATAAAGCAAAAGTAAAACAAAGTGTTTAATAATTAGTGGAACTTAATATCTACCTAAAATATAATTTGCATACTTTCATTATCTGAAAAAGCCCATAGGACAGGCAACTTAGCCACGGGAATCGAACCCGGACCTCCCGAATTCCTGAGCCATCCTGCTCGGTATCTGATTCGGTATAGTGGTAATTTTAAAATTTGGTAAATTTAAAGACTTCTGGACACCAGTGTAAATTTGGGTAGAGGACCATGAGCTCCAAAATGAATCACATAAACAGATCAGTTGGTTATGGAAATGTAACAGACCGACAGCAAAGGAACACAACACCCAAATAATTGTTTATATTCAGTAGGTGCGTAAAAATGTTTGATGAATGATCTTTTTATCAGTTGAAAACAAAATTTAATTTGGTAAATAAACTTCAGTAAGCTGTTTTAGTTCTTTGTGAATCAAAAGACATCACATTTTCTACCTTCACCGAACCGTTCCAATTGTGGTTACCGTTTTAGATTTGTTGCTTTATTGAGGAAACCGATACCTGAAGCAAATTCTTCTTGATACTTGAGTGTTTGGAGCCTTGAAATCCTCCTTCCTAGAACAAACAGCGGCGCAGACATTACGAAACGAGGTAGGTATTTCTCAATGCCAATCGGATGCAGATGTAGAGAAAGGAAACCACCTCAAGCCAACTTTCTCCACGATGAGCGGATGAACTACATTCCAATTTCCCACACTGACAGAGGAAGTCGTTGATTGAGAATATCGATAAAGCTCAAATTGACTCAACACCTGTCAATTGAACTCGCTCTACTGTTACCGCCAACCCCTCGTGCTGCTGCCGTAAATACCCAGTTTAACTAACAGATCCCTCGCTAATCTTCCAAAAGGGGGTTGTTATTTTACTGAACATTTGTTTCAGGCTTTAAAATAACTACACTATGTGTCTTTTGACGTGATATTCTTATAAATATCGACTTATTGTAGCTAAATAAAATATTAGGAGGCAATAGCTCCCAAATAAGCGAGTGAGTGTGTGAGTGAAACAATTAGAGTCCAATTATATATTTTATAGATATCTGTAGTTTTATACAGTTCGTTTTTGTCTATGTATTAGGATTTATGAGTTGTAGAAAATGTTACCACATGATAAAGTGTTGAGGCGTATTTACCTTCAGTGGCCAGCGTTGCGTTCGTTTCTTATCTTGTTGATAGAAGAGTGAAATATTAGTAACTTGGCGCACAAAGTGACAAAACACAAATGGAGCACTTGGGAGTAGTGTGTCTGATGTGAAAGATTAACCAATTGTTATACGCAACACGGAGTATGCTAATAGCAAATAACGTTAGTGATTATAAATTCATTGAATATGTATTCACGTAATTATTCATTTATTATGCAATTTTCATAACGGAAAAGTATAAATAGAAAACCAAGTAAATTAGTAACTATACCTTTATTATTAGATGGTCATTGCAACTAGAGGAAGTGCACGGTAATATAACTAATTTTCTAGTGAGATCAATCTGTCCAACGGGAATGATTTCTAAAAAGGTGATTTACTCAACTGCCAAAGGCGTAATGTCAAACATAACTCAGCAATGTTCTGTCACTGAAAGATTGCTCACTGTCATTGTCGTTATTATAGTATAGAAATCATCAGCCTGGAGCTTCTTGCTTGAGTAATCCATCCCTTTTCCCAAAAACTGTCAATTCTTTTAGTCTTCTAGTACAATTCAATTCAATTCATGCCAGAGGATCTACTCCCAGTAGTTCTGGACCCGTAGCACCAAGGACCCGGCCTCCTTCGACCAAGGAGTTACCAATCTGTCCCAAAAGGGCACCCGACGCCTCCGTGGGGCTTTCCATAGACTCAAGACGGGATGGAAGTGAATACGCCACTTACGCGCGCCAACTCCAAAATGGGAATGCTATTGACATGACCTCAGTGGGGCCGCCTGGTGATCTAGCACACCTTCTACTAGCTATGCAGGCTAGTACGCGGGAATATTAATGGCTTCCCTCAACCCCGTCCGGAGACGTACCCGATCACCCACGGGTATCGGGAACCACTGCCCCATCGAGTCCAACCCAATCCGAACAACTCCCTATCAGAGAGGGGCTCGAATGTTCGGCCCGAGGTTCCTCTAGTAACGCCAAAGGTACCGCGAGTGCTAGAGGTCCGCAGCGCCCGCACCACGGCAGCTGAAGGGGACGCATCCCCTCCTAAAAAATTACTCTGTCATTATGGAAAGCTTTTCTTTTTAAATAATATCTGTAATTATAGGAAGCATGTGGTGATTCAGTTCTGCGCTGTGGCGTGGCGGTCTAGGACAGCATGCCTTGGTCCCTGACCACGGAAAGCGGCCCGGGTTCGATTCCATCGCTAGGGTGCGGAGTTTAAGTCCCGGTAGAGGACCGGTGCCCACTCAGCACCATGAGGAAAGTGAGGAGCTTACGCTAGATAAGCGGCCCTGGTCACGAAACCAACATTCCGCCTGGGGTGTACCGAGATGCTGACCACATCTCCTCCCCGTATCGGTTGGATGATCGCCCTTCTCTACCTTGTGTTAGTGGACGCGAGGCTGGCAGTCGGGTTGGTAGGCCTTGGCCCTCTTAGAACTGTCGCGCCAGGGTTTATTATTATTATTATTATTATTATTATTATTATTATTATTATTATTATTATTATTATTATTATTATTATTATTATTATTATTATTATTATTATTATTATTATTATTATTATTATTATTATTATTATTATTATTATTATTATTATTATTATTATTATTATTATTATTATTATTATTATTATTATTATTATTATTATTATTATTATTATTATTATTATTATTATTATTATTATTATTATTATTATTATTATTATTATTATTATTATTATTATTATTATTATTATTTATTATTTATTATAATATGCGGTGATTCAACAAATTTTCTGAAGCGTAATCAATCTGTACTAACAGGTCATTGCCGTAGTATAAACCGCACGATTTAAATGCATCACAATGTTAACCTATTCAAAATTATGTGTATATAAATTTAGATACTATTATTGCAATTACTAATGAAACACAATATCATGTTATATTAATAATGATGAATCCGAATGAAAATATAAATATAAATAACGACATTCATAGTTTTGATTTACATCACATTATATAAAATAAATCCCGAACCTCCACCCGACAGCTACTGAATGATATGCGTTATGCAAAATATGCCACAGAAATGAAATATAAACAACAGTTTTAGTGACTTTGATTCAACGTACCTGGAGGATTAAAGTGCTATGGGTACAATCACAGACAATTCATCTTCAGTATATGTTAAGAAATCACAAAGGGATTTGGATTCCCTCTTCTTTCCCCTCCTTACAATACAATCACGTTATACGAGGGCTGTTCAATTAGCAATGATCACAATTTTTTTTGATAACATAACTTTACCCATTCTCATAATTTTGATGGCCGTTCTCAAAATAAGTCTCCCCTGAATGCCATGCACTTATCCCAGCGTTTCTACCAGTCTTCAATGACTGCTGGAAACCATTTTTGAGAGATCCTTCGAAATCACCTCCGCAGCCTTCACCACTACTTCTGATGATTGATAATGCCTGCCACGAAGGCGTTTCTTCAAGTTAGGGAATAGAAAAAAATGTCACATGCGGCTAAATCCGGACTATAGGGAGGGTGAGGGATGCACTTCACGTTGATTTTTGCAAGATATTCTGCAACAACATTGGCAATATGCGGCTGCGCATTATCGTGGAAATGCGGTCTTTTGCGCCTGATGTGGACTTGCATGGACATTCCTGTAGTATTGTCCAGTTACTGATGTGTGTGGAAGTACAACATGCTGATAAACCATTCCATGAATATCAAAGAATGAGATGACCATATCTTTCCCAGCAGAAGCAAACACTTTTGCTTTATGGAGGGTTGGTGTGAAGATTTCCACACTGAGGTTTGCTGTTTGCTCTCAGGATCAAAATGATGTGGTCAAGTTTCATCAGCAGTGATTGCGTTTGAAGGAAACTCCGGATCTTCCTCTGACATCAACTTAAACTGCTTGCAGACCTGTATGCGAATGTCCTTTTTTTTTTCGGAAATCAACAGTCTTATGATTTTAAGGTAATTCGTTGATCCTCTCTCACAATGGCAGCAGCAGTTTTGATGTTTTCTTCCGTAAGAGCAGTAACTGGAGCACCGGGTCCACCTTCCTTTGAAATTGATTGTCTCCCCTCTTTAAACATTTTAAAGCACCTTCGAGCCATGTTGTAGGGAAGAACAGGTCCTCCATAGGCCTCCTGTAACAATGTATAGGCCTCAACTAAAGATTTGTTGAGACGAAAGCACAGTTTCAAAGCCTCATACTGTTCCTCGCGTGTTACCTCCATTGCAGTGGTAGGCGATACGGAACATGTCTGAACTTGCCTGGTTCTCACAGGCGGGAACCAGGAGTACCAACAATGAATCTACTACAGCGTGTTTGTTTCACATTAAGCTAACAGAATATATTAAGATTGAATTTTAGGGCAGAAAATTATAACCGTAAAAAAATTATGATCATTATTTATTGCACAGCCCTCGTATATGATTTCTGGCGCCTACAGATGCTGTGATTGCATTTGAACAGAGTGTACATACATTGGACTCGCTGTGAATGTGCGATAAGCTCACGTAAACATTTTTGTTATTGGTATATTCCCGGTACGCCTCCTTGCTTTGCCATGTAAGTACCAATAAATATATTGACAAGAGCAGACACTTAAAAGCCATCGGTATGGGTCAGGTTTGAACTCGCGACCTTTGGATAAGATGTGAGACAGACATAAATAAGCGAGTGACTGTTAGTGGGACAATTTGAGTTGAATTAATATTTTAAAGAGATATACATTTCTTATATAGTTCGTTTTTGTTTATCTGTTACGATTTACCGTTATACAAAATGGTACATCATGTCTTTCTAGAAAATTCAGTAGATACATAAATATTTTTATTTATCTTAATATGATCAGAATAGAACATTTTTGAGAAAATTTCTAGTTTAAAAGGTTCCATGAAGAAATGACATTCTGCTTGAAATTTCGTGTTACATCTTCGGAAGATAAAATTTGGTATTATTTTTGTGCAGTTCACATTCACACAAACACGAAGATTTTTCTAATAGTTATTTTTAGGGGGACAGCAAAACATGTATTTAAAGTGAAATTTATGCATAGAATTTTCGGGTAATTTGCAATATTTCTTTTTATACTTGCTAGAAAATGAAAGTGTTGTATGAGACATGCTGTAAGTCTTTATGTAATTCCTCTTGTAAGGATTTAACTTTAACAACTTCCCAATTAGAAACTGATATAAATTATCTATTCGGTTTTATTGTCCTGCGCCGTGGCGTTGCGGGCTAAGGCGGCATGCCTCGGTCCCTGGCCACGGAAAGCGGCCGGGGTTCGATCCCACCCACGGGTTGCGAATTTTTGGTCCCGGCTATAGGACAGCATCGTAAGGAAAGTGAGGATCTTCCGCTAGGTAAGCGGCCCTGGTCACGAAAACCAGGGAAACCGGATGGGGGATGCCGAGATGCTAACCACATCTCCTCCCCGTTCTCCGGTTGGATGATCGCCCACCTATGCCGAGTGTAAGTGGGCGTGAGCCAGCAGTCGGGTTGGTAGGCCTTGGCCCTCTTAGAGCCGTCCCACCAGTGGTTAAACTATACTAGGTAGGTATTAGCAAGCTGTTTGGAGTATTGATCCAACAGTGGGCAAAAGAAAAACTCATCAAAATTTGTGTAAGTTATAACGGATGCCAGCAGTACTCTGATTGGGAGATCATACAGTAATTAGTAAAATGGATTGGAGTCTACTTCTTTTAATCTGTGAGTTGAATTCTTTTACCGTGGTGTATTCTTTTACCGAGGGAGACATCCAAGACAGTTTGGTCAGTACTTGAAATCGGGATATCATAAGCGCTATTATCGTGCTTTTGTAAGGTTCAAAATTATGTTCTTAACTGTATAGGTATAGGAACGAAGGGGACAGTTCGCGCATATGTATTGTGACAGGGAGAGATGAAGTAAAGGTACAGTTATCGCCAAACAATTTGGAACTCGTGAACGAGTGATAAATATTTTCTTGTACCTCAAGCTTCTCAGTCTCCATTAAGCACTGGAAACAGGTCATCAGTGTCAGAGTGTGAGGTGGATTGGAAGCATCACAAAAGAGTGACTCGCTCATTAGTTTGCTATTTGAAAACTCCAGATGCTAATTTGTTTGGCAATACCTATACCATATGAGGGTACCGCACCCACAGAGGTCCCTAATATTTCCAAATTTGAAGACCCACTACTTGAATTTAACGTAGGTCATATCGGACGATGAAGAAATGGGTGAAATGGTGCTCAAATGAGCCAAGATACAGGATACCCGGTATTCGTCTTTCAGGATAAGGGAAAACTGCTAAAAAAATGTTTTCATATAACTCATCCTCTCCGAGATTCGAGCTCGGAACTTCTTGAGTGTGAGGCGGACACGCTACCTTCGCGACACAGAGGCGATCCTGCCCAGAGAGGCTACGGACGACCCGCCACCAAGCAACCATCTAGTTTCCCTGAGAAGTACAGTATACCACAGGAGAGAAAGGGCTTGAGACGCAGGGGGGTTAGAGAAGGTTCCCACACCTCCCTGGACAGATTTATGACACCCTATGCCAGTTCAGTTAGAGACCAATGAAAAATATTCTGACTTCTACTTTTGTGAATGAATCTTCTCGGTTTTAATGTACAGAGTGAACAGGACGCATGTTCTTTTTTAACGGTTCTACTCCATGTGTAGCATGCGTTCCTGTCACACACATTCGCTGTCCTTGTCGCACTGTGTAAACACGCGCGCCATCTATCTATTAAAATGGGAACGGCATGAAAGCAAACAATGGAAAGGAAATCGTGATAGATGTGAAAATCAATCCAAACGTTCACTTACCGGCTAGGGACAACCCAAAAAACAAAAAATCATAATGTGTAGTTAACGGGGATTGAAATTCAGCCCTTCCGAAATCGAACCTCAGACGTTAAGGCGCGGTTAATAGTACAGTAGATATCTCACAAGAACAATTATTTTAATAATCAGAACACTTCAATTGCATTTTATTTTAAACGATTAGATCCGAGGTACATAATTTCAATAAGTTGCTGATATGGTAGCAAAGTGAGGTAGCCTCAAGTATTAGTGCATTTGTTTTCCAGTATGAAACAACAGAAGTTGGGTTTCACCGTTTTGCGTACATATTGCCCATCTGTCGGTTTCACAAACTTATATGCCGTTAGCAATAATTGTGTAAATAACACAAACTGCGGACACGCGTGATGCTTTGTTGGGCATGACGAAAGTTCGCGAATATGTGCACACGTGCTTAACAGACGGTACTGAATAGGTAAACAGAACCTTTTTTTCTAAACCAATGGTGGAAATATGTCACAATATGCTGTAGAAAACCTTTCAAGCGGCACGCAAGTACGTATTTCACTGTTTTACAATCGTTCATACTGGAAGTAAATATTGATATGTTACAGCACACGTCAACCTCTATCTGCTACCTTATTGTGATTTCATAAATATTTTTAAATGCTAATGTTATGTATTAATATAAAATGAGCGAGATGGCTCTGGGTGCTAGTGGCATTTGGGAGATCGTGGGATGCTTTGCCGTAGACTGCTCACTCTGCTCGACCTTATTTTCCCTGGTTGTTAAGCAAATTTGAGATAGTTTCTCTTCTTATTTTTTTTCGAGTCAACAGTTGATGCTCGTACATACGTGAACGCAATTTTGCCCCCTCTTTTTTTTTCTAGAGCGAATTAAGACTGGGAGCGTGCTTTTACTTTTTTTCAACAAAGCTCTGCTACAGCTCATATAGCCAATCCTTCGATGAGAACAATAACTGAATATGCATTTCAGGACAGAATTATTAGTAAAGATTTGTGGCCCCCTCGCGGCCGACCTAACCACCTACGATTTCTATCTCTGGAGTAACTTAAAGTATAAGGTGTACAAGACAAACCTACACACCCTGGAAGAATTAAAACAAAGTATCTGCCAAGAAATTATCAGCATTTCTCAACGAGAACTGTGGCGAGTGACGGTTAGTTTCCTAAAGATGTGCTAAACATGTATTGACAACGGCGGTGGCCTGTATCAGCATCTCTTTTAATAACATAGAGAAGTAAAGCCTTTCAAAGTAGTTTTAAAAATGATGCATGGTTTCATCTGCGCCTTTTTCTGTTAGCGGCGGACGGCAATGAGCCCCGTGTGCGCTGGCAGATAAAACACCACACAGCCAGTTCGAATGTTTTTGGATACCTCAGTATATAATGTATATCTATGTATTACTCTCCCTATCTCTCTGCCTCTCTTTGCAGGTGTATATGTACAATGACTTGGGTAGTCGAATGCTAAATATTGAAGCTATAACTGAAGATAATTAGTATAATAAACAATAAAACAATAAATTAATAAATGACCTATTGCATTTACATGACTTCCTCTGCTCATAATTCTACAAGCTATTTATACAAAATTTTGGTCTTTTACTATTTCTTAGTCAAGATAATTTTGTATTATACATTTCCAAATTTCGCATTTTACAAATTATTTACTTATATGTACTATGTAATATCTTAAATATATCGGTATTTAAACAGTATTATACGAAACTTAATGAAATAAGCTGCCACTTTTATTCCTTCAGCGCTTTTCCCCGTCACTGGGAAAAAATGAAATGCAGCTTCGGCCGATTTTCTCTTTCTGTAAACACGTTCATATTTTTATAGCGCGGAAAGTTTATTATTCCAACCCAGGCATTTGATCGTTAATTTTATATTTTCAAGTTGTTCTCGGGAAGCAAGCCAGGTGAAAAAACTATTAGAAATCGACGTTTCGGGAGTGTGCATCTCTCCCATCATCAATATATTTATTAAGTATATTAGTCGCCAGGAAATCTTCAGGTCTTATCTTATAATATTTTGTTCCTAGTAAAATTCTTGAATATTCTCTTAAAATATTAAAGCAAAACCTCCTCTTCCATATTCAACATTAACTAAAAACGGTGGTGAAGCACCAGAGCACCAGTTTTCCATGTAATTTTATTATAAGAAATCATAGTTCAAACTGCATCATCAATAGACAAATGCGTCTTAAAAATATTGAAAAATTCAAACGAATAATAATGAATATTTTTGAATTGGCTGATGCTATTTAAAACTATTTCAGATATTCTGGGTGCCTTAAATAGATGTATGTTTTCTGTGTAGTACCTTTCTATTTCTTATGGTTTACTCGTTATATAAAAACCATACAAAATTTCTTTCGAATGAAGAGGAGTTCATAAGCTGTTCCTTAAAAATTCAAGATAAAAACTTTATTTGTCATGTTGATACATAACTTAAAATGAAGGCTATTTTAATTAAAACAGACTAGTTTTGAGAAATTAAATGTTGTATGTAAAGCGTAGTTTTAGGTGCGGATATGTTCTTAAAATATTGGTGTCGTGTTGGAGGATACTAAACCTATAGGATATAGGTATACAGTAGAGGGGAGCACTTCGTACATTGTCCCTATATGAAGTCTTCTGTGACTACTATCTCCCAGGAATAAGAGACCACACAGCAGACCCATCAGCAGACAAGTCACAAAGACGCGCGTAAGCCTCTTATTATTTATTTTATTTATAGGTTTTCCACTTTACAGCAGTTCACCCTTGGTTTCTGCTTTCCAGAGATTTCTGTTGTTTCATTGTCCTTCTTCCAGTCCCTCTTCTTCATATTGTGACTTTGTGGGTTCGTGAAATGAAAAGTCCAATTACACCACTCAACAATGTTCTTTATTTCCACCGACTTACAGTTTAACACTTGCCAATTACACAAAATTACTTGCTGCACACAATTACAATTCACCAATTCGTCCGTTACAACTTCACTTGTACTCGCGATTACATAAACTTCGATACCCATACACAGTTCATACAGTCTTCCGTTGCACAACCCTTTCGTTCATTAACACGTCACTAACACTGCCTTCTTACACCAAGAACTGTCCTCATTCACTAACCAACTGATTGACCAACTCAAACCAACAACTGACTGACTACACCAAAACCAACTCAACAACTGACTCACACTGTCTGTCTGTAACCCTCTTTATAGGAATATCGCCGGTTTCTGGTGTTTACACGATTGTTCTGGTAACAGAAAGATCGAGAACCAGGTGGAAGGAAAACAGACGCACAATTATGTTTCTTTCCGACCGCTGGCTGTCACCACTATAAGACAAACGAGGGAAAGGCGTGGCTAACCGAGCCTCCCCTGTCTTCCGTTGCCAGCTGCTCACAGGGTGTTTCAGCGCTCCCCGTTACACTGCTCCCTTCTCAAAGCTGTTCGCCCTCGAACAGCCCCATCGTAGCGTGCGAGGCGGTCCAGGTGTACCACCAGCATCTGCTCGGAGTCTCAGCCAGAAGTAGCGCTGCCGTAGTTTGTGAATCATTCGGTTCGCTCCCAGGTGTCCTCCTGAAGTACCGGCGTGCACTTCCTCCAAGATTTCCGGGACCTTACTCCGGGGAAGTACCAACTGTCCTCTCTGCGCCTTCCCATCGGGTGACTCCCATACCCGGAACAGCACGCCCACTCTGGTCTTCAACGAGTCCCATTGGGCCCAGTGCGACTTGTAGGTGGCGCTCCTCGGTGCGATGTCCTCCCAGGTTGGTCTCGTCCCTGCGTCCACTTCCCTCAAGAGTGGCCCCAAGTCTGCGTCCGCCAGCTGCTCCCTCCTCAGGCCTGCGCTATCCCAGCCTTCAGCAGGCACTGCCACAACTACTCGGACTGCTGCGGCACGCTCCTCCTCTTCCACTCTTGTGCGCTCGTGGCCGTCCTGGATCTGCGATAGGACACCTCCAATGCAATGGTCGCTGGCGTCGGTGTCCACAATGAAGGCGCCACCCGGTTGTGGGAAACCCAAAATTGAAGCACTGCACAGGGTCCCCTTCGGGTGCTGGAAAGCGTCTTCGGCGTCCTCCGTCCACACATAAGGCCGGTTTTCCTCCGTCAGGCGGGTGAGGGGTTTTGCGATGTTGTCGGCCTTTTCCTCTAAATCGTTAAGGCGGTCGTCTACTTGACCCTTCCGCTTGCCCAGATTCGCGACGTCATCCCTCACGCCGGTCAAACGTTCCTCAAACTTTGCGGCGAGAGCCTCGTTCGCCGCCCTCATCTCCGTTGTCAGTTCGGCCATCTTTGAGGTCATTGTCGTGGCCAAGTTGTTGTTATCCGTTTCCGTCTTCGCTGTTAATTCGGCCTTCATTTGTTGCATCTTCTCGGTGATGTTGTCTTTAGCCGCTTCTGTTTTTTGCAGCGAGCTTTTCAGTTGCCGTCCTCATTTCTCTCAGTTCCGCCGTCATTTCCGTCATCATCTCTAAAATTTTCTCCAATTTCGCGTCCATGGTTGTAATGTTCAGTGATGTTGTTTTCCCGCTTCCTGACACCAGTGTGACTTTGTGTTATATCCCACTTCTGACGCCAGTGTGACTTTGTGGGTTCGTGAAATGAAAAGTCCAATTACACCACTCAACAATGTTCTTTATTTCCACCGACTTACAGTTTAACACTTGCCAATTACACAAAATTACTTGCTGCACACAATTACAATTCACCAGTTCGTCCGTTACAACTTCACTTGTACTCGCGATTACATAAACTTCGATACCCATACACAGTTCATACAGTCTTCCGTTGCACAACCCTTTCGTTCATTAACACGTCACTAACACTGCCTTCTTACACCAAGAACTGTCCTCATTCACTAACCAACTGATTGACCAACTCAAACCAACAACTGACTGACTACACCAAAACCAACTCAACAACTGACTCACACTGTCTGTCTGTAACCCTCTTTATAGGAATATCGCCGGTTTCTGGTGTTTACACGATTGTTCTGGTAACAGAAAGATCGAGAACCAGGTGGAAGGAAAACAGACCCACAATTATGTTTCTTTCCGACCGCTGGCTGTCACCACTATAAGACAAACGAGGGAAAGGCGTGGCTAACCGAGCCTCCCCTGTCTTCCGTTGCCAGCTGCTCACAGGGTGTTTCAGCGCTCCCCGTTACAATATGACCATTTATTTCCTCGTACCATGTTCTTCTGGCTCTTCCCCGCTTTCTTCTGCCTGGTACTTCCCACTTTAGGACTTGTTTGGGCCACCGTTCTTCCGGCATCCGTTGTATATGTCTATACCATTGTACAGTTCCACTGGACATTCTGTCTATAACAGTTTCCAGTGCGTCCATTGCATGTCTAATGTAGGCGTTTCTGACATGCAGCAATCTTGATATACTCATACTTCTTCGAAGTTCATCCATTTCTGTCGCTAATATTAGTTTCTGTATTCTTCCATTTAATGTCCAACATTCGGACCTATATATACGTATACTTTCTATTATCTTTTTAAAATTTTCTGTTTAGTCTTCCTAGTCAAATTCCTATTCCATAAAAGACTGTTCAAACGTAAGTCTCTATCACACGAATACCTGTCTCACTGCTGGAGCTGCCAAGAGAGGGGATGAATGACCTGTCCAATCAGGCAACCCTCTAGTGTACACGAGGAATACTGGTCATCTGGTGGGCATCGCTTCACGTCCCGAAATCGAAAAGCACACAGAACGCAAAGGAAATGTTTCACAAGAAACAACATTAGAGCTACCTACCGACGAACCCAATGAGGTCAACTAAAATCGAACCTGGGTCGTTCTTTACAATTTGCTAGATAAAAGAATAAGCTTCAATAGAACGCATGATATTTATGAAAATTCCGTTTTGTCTACAAATATACAACGAACGGACCTTTTTCTACTTTTGTTTTTTTAAATTCTGTGCGCTGTCTGAAATCTCAACATTAAATTTCTTAGTGAAACGCAATTCTTTCTCTATTGTATATGCCCTATAATGTAGACAAAGTAAAACTATTTTTACAGTCATTTTAATTCGATAAAAATAAAGAAAGTGTTTTCGTGGTATGTAGCACACGCGTGCGCGCGTATTTTTGGATGAAATAGTGAGATACTGCACCTAATTACCATGAGTAATCGGCGGAGAAAGTATAACTTAATTATTGCGTGCAGGTAATATTACGTGAAATTAAAGAGATTCTAGAAACAAAAGTGTTTTAAAACAGCCGCAGTACGGTGATATTCGAGTTATCCGACAACACAGTACATTCACTGTGAACAAGAGGCCAGTCAAAATATGCAGATAAATGGTAATCATATTCATATGAATGTTGCAACTGGAGCGGCCCAGCAGAGGGTCAACCATGCTGCCTTTTTCCAATACAAGAACTTTCCCTTTTTATTTTCAGCTCTAATATTTACGAGATAAAAACTGTATCGAATTTAAAACACGTTCAACATGTTCGTATATCGCGTGAAAGCTAGCTGGAAAATTTGCTCAGCATTTCAAACAGAACGGGAAAGAAAAAGAGTGGAAACCTCTGCAGAGAAGTTTATACCGGCGGCAAAGCTGTCTTGTAGAAATAGAAAAATTAATCCCTCAAAATCCTGACAGATGCTTTTGCTAGGAAAAAGCGGCAGCGTTTTTGGGTCGCAAGTGATGAAAAGTTGATCAAAAGGGAACGGAGACATCGATGCCCTTCGTCAAAAAGCAACCAGCACGAATGAATCACTTTGCCTTTTGACTGAGGAATGGTTCTCCATTCCCGTACTAAATCAAGCTATTTCACAAAGTTTTAAAAAGGGAATACCCTTCGGCTTGTAGAAAACTTCTATCATGCAGCTAACTTTGTTTTATTAACACGTCAAATGAAAACCAACTCATTTAGAAAAGCACTCGAGTCCGTTTTACTAAAATGACTAGCCTGGGTACAAATGTGATCATCAATTTCTCCATTCACTCTTCTGCAGAACTTTCATCGAAAATTTACTATTCTATCTTTTACCTTGATTACATATTTACACATTCATTACTTTATTCCTTTATACATGTTTTACATTACACTTAATACGAGTAATGCAAAACATGTATACAAGAAAAGAGATTAAAATAAACCAGCGAGGGCCAGTTGCAATTATAGAGGGAGTTGGACAAGGTTGCCCTTTATCAACGGTACTTTTTAATATTAAAATGAACGAAATAATACCATTATGGATAAACAGGATTACAAATGGAATTAGATAGAGAGCAGAAATGTAAAAGCTGTTTTATTTCCAAACGATCAGATCCTGTTAACAAAAGCTGAAGCTGAACTGCAAAAGATGACATATACTTTGAACAAAATTGTAAATAAGTTTAAAATGAACATATTAACAGATAAAACAAAAATAATGGCGTTTAAAGTTACACCCATACCCAAATTCACTTCAAGACAGTACTGGAAAATAAAATTGTGGAACAAGTATTAACATTTAATTTTCTAGGGTGAAAAATATTATATATCGATGTAGTAGATATAAATGTAAAACTAAATACATTTACTACATAACTGGAACATTAAGACTGACAGTAAAAGGCAAGGCAAGACCAGAATCGATAGTTAAACTGCTTAAGCGCATGGCAATTAATACCTATATACATATGGATCTGAAACATGGATTAATACAAACCAACAACTGCAAAAAATACAAACAGAAAAATGAGAATTTTGAGATCTATAGCGCGTTATAAAAAATTAGACAGAAAGACAAATTCAAGTATTCGTGTAAAATAAAAAATGAGGAACTAAAGAATAAAAACAAAAATTGGAAGTTGCACTTAGAATGCCGAAAATAAGATACTTAAAACAGCTATAAATCATAAGCCACAAGGTAGGAGGAAGCCAGGAAGACCAAGAAATGATGTATCAACAATTTGGAACCGGAACGGGCTGAAGCCCAAACCGTGAACAGGTAGTAGAAGACAGATTTCGTTGTAGATGTAAAAACGAATCTGTAAGCTAAAGCGATGGTCAAAGTACTTAAAAACTAGTCATAATGTTTTTTTTTCTTTTTAATTTTGTTCTCTTTGCGTAACCGTGAAGGGAGAAAAAAAGAATTAAAAAGAAAAGAGGAAGAAAAATAGAAACGATTAGTGATTTTTGGATTCAGAAAACGTTGCGGGTTTAACAAATTCAAACAATTAATAAGAATATTTGGAACTGGTTAACGACACACTTTTATTTGACAAAATCATGTGTTTTAAATAAATCCACACTTCTTTTCTTCTTTAAGTAAGAGTTTGAGACTCTCTTAGATTTACCTACCTGTAACACTAAAGGCATTCAAAATAAACAGCTCACAAACTGCTCCCGGATAATTCAAGATATTTGAATTATTGTGTAAATATCTTTATGTTACCAAAACTACGTAAAAGTACTTTCTTGAAAATTATGGCGCATTTTTTGAGACGCTGAACTTAAATATTCATCAGACGATCTTTTTGTAAAGATATTTTTATTTTGTTTAAGGTTTCTTAAAACATATATTTCCAACGGAATATTTTGATGGAGTGCAAAAATTCCTCTATTTACTAAGGATAATCTGTAAGAAGACTAAAAACACTAAGAGGCAACTTTGACTGTCCTTTAAACCATTAAGAAAAATCTTAATTTGAAAAAATCAGTATGTATTTCCTATTTTGATCCCTCATCTGTTATTGCAGATCTGTATCAGTGGCAGCAATGGAGGGTGGGCTGCACATGCCAGAAAAGTGATAGCTAATGGCAGGGTGGCAATGACAGGGGTAAGAATATGTAAATATAAACTGGAGATGTCGGTTAGATGGTTAGAAAGAATGTATGAAGCGATCGTTGAAGCCAGAACAATGTATGGGGCACATCAGAGATAGGTACAAAATTAGACCAGATGTACGGATTGTTTTGCAAAGAACCTCTAGGCTGCCAAAATCGGCACCACGAGAAGTGGCATTACTAGAGTTGGGAAATACAAAAAGGAGGGGAATAATAATAGTAGAGAGAAAAACGAAATTCTGGTATAAGTGTATTAAAGGGCAGAAAGGGGAATTATTGAATCTGTGCATGAAGCAACCGAAAAGCATTAAGAACACAAATAGTTGGTGGTCGGAATTGGAAAGAATAGTATCAAAGATAGGCATGGGAGATTTATGGAGAGCAGAGGAGGTAAATCATAGCAGTTTTTGGAAGGAAGTGAGAACCAGAGTACAAGACATAGATAGGCAGGAGATATGGGAAAGTATAGAACAAAAGAAAACTTTGAAATGTTATAAGCAATTAAAGACAGAATGGGTTAGGGGAAAATATACAAATCAATGTGACAAAACAGGAAGAGAAGGCATAGCATGGATGAGAGTAGGAATAATATATCTAAAATGTTTGAGAAGTAACGAGGTAGAGTTATGCGAATTTTTTGGAGATGAAGAGAGCGCTGTTCATTACCTGGTAGAATATAAGGAGTTAACAAATTTCAGGAGAAAAATATGGGATGAGGAATAGGACAGTGAGCAAAGAGATATTGGCGTTACGTATGTTAACGGGGATGGGTGAAAAGAAAAATAGATGTATAGGAAAATTCTTATATAGGTTAAGAGAAAAGTGGATTAGAGTAAAAGAAGCGAAGGTCAAGAAGAAATGACACCAAGCTGCTCAGGAAAACCAAAGGGTTATGTCCAGGAGACCTGAGTCAGCGAGTAAATCTTGGGTCAGCCCAAAGAAAAATATTGACATTTATTTATTAATATCTTTTCCACAGCCATCGGATAAATAAAGGCGATTGAAAGCGTTCCTGGACAAAATATGCAGAAGAAACATTGAATGACATCTACACATTCAATATTGAACATTTAAATTTCATCGAAAACGGTTCTTTAAGAGAAGCAACTTTCTGTACCGTAAGTAGGAATGAAGACGTCAAGTTTTTCAAACACAAATTAATTATTTGTTATAACGAACTATTTCTTAGTGTTTGGAAACAAGAAAAAATCGCAGGGAGCCAGGTAGGGTTAATATGGGGAGGCATTAATTCGTGCAGTTTGGCGGAGATAAACACCGGATGAATGTGCTGGTGCATTATCGTAGTGAGACATCACTTTATTCTTCGCCTAGTGAGCCGAATTTTACCATAACTCATTGCCGTATTCTCCAGTAATATTTTTCTTTTTTTCCAAGCAGTCAATAGAATGACATACTTCACATCACCTTTACCGTCAATGACCCTGCCTTCCTTATAGCAGACTCACCGGAAAACCATTGCTTTGATTGAAATTTGGTTTCTGGAGAATAATGATGAAACCAGGTCTCAATGAACAATTCGACGCAAAAGGATCTCGGATTTTGCTTAAATGGCTACAACAAAGCTCTTTGTCCAATGTGTGCAGATGTGACACCCGTGGGGCTGACAGCTTTTTAATTTTCAACCTGTTATGTAAAATATGAATTGCCCTTCTCTAACTCTGGCCTCTGCCACTTTGCGAACTTTCGTTTGATGATCTTAACAAGTAAAGGAATCACATCTTGAACTTCTTCAGATGTTAAGCATGTTTAAAGTTGTTGAACCAATATCTAGCATACATAGCTAAAGGTGCCCATAAACATCCTTTTCCTTTCACTTTTATCTCCTTGTAAGTATAACCATGCAAAAGTTATATATAAAAAAAAATCAACGTAATATTTTAGCGAAAGCACGTTAAACGACACACTGAAATGCCTGTAAAATCTAAACTAAGGTACAAATCAGTAGTTTTGGCGATGTGTAAGAAATGACAGTACAGACGTTAACAACTTGTCTTCACTTTTGAAACATGGGTACTTATTGAACAAATCTTACATATTCCAAAGGAAAAGGATCTCCGACATGACCACTAGACGGAAAAATAAATGATCAGAAAACTATACTTTAATGTCTCCTAAAACAAGAAAGTATTTTTTAAAATATTCCTCTTTATTACGGAAAAATGAATACACCAAGCAAGTATTAACTTTTTTTGAAGCATGCGAGAGGAAGTTGTTCACGAATTATTCCAAACTATTCCTAGCATGAAAGAATGTTCATTTATTTCTTTTTCGAATTTATTATTATTATTATTATTATTATTATTATTATTATTATTATTATTATTATTATTATTATTATTATTATTATTATTATTATTATTATTATTATTATTATTATTATTATTATTATTATTATTATTATTATTATTATTATTATTATTATTATTATTATTATTATTATTATTATTATTATTATTATTATTATTATTATTATTATTATTATTATTATTATTATTATTATTATTATTATTATTATTATTATTATTATTATTATTATTATTATTATTATTATTATTATTATTATTATTATTATTATTATTATTATTATTATTATTATTATTATTATTATTATTATTATTATTATTATTATTATTATTATTTTTTTTTTTTTATTATTATTATTATTATTATTATTATTATTATTATTATTATTATTATTATTATTATTATTATTATTATTATTATTATTATTATTATTATTATTATTAGTAGTAGTAGTAGTAGTAGTAGTATTATTATTATTATTAGTATTATTATTTTTATTATTACTATTATTATTACTATTATTGTTATTATTATTATTATTATTATTATTATTATTATTATTATTATTATTATTATTATTATTATTATTATTATTATTATTATTATTATTATTATTATTATTATTATTATTATTATTTTCTGTCTCTTTTGTATCGACAACGAAAGGTGTAATGGAACACATTCTGTAAGCGTTTATTTCCATTAATTGGAAAGATATAAAAATAATTTTTACAAAGTCACGTGAGTTCAACACATCAATCAATATTTTTCTTTCGTTCTGGTGCTCTTCTATGCTGGAAATGCACGAACCTCTAAAGGAAATAGACATCATTCCAATCGATTTAACACAAATGACGTTTAGCTGCGATGAAGTGCTTCAGTCAGCGTACATATGTGTATGCCTGCAGGGTACTTTTTTTTTCCAGACATGGTGCACATACGTAATGCTTCGAGTCACATAGGTACTGTGTGTCGAAGTCTATTTAGTTTGTAAATATATTCGGTTGCAGTGCAGTCCGGTTGGTTTGTTTATTCACAGACAGATTTGAAGCAGTATTCTCAGCACGAAGCTAGACACGTCGCTAAATGACGACCCTCTGCTCTCACAGAAATAATGAGACAAATCTGTTGAACAGGAGCAGTGTCGGCTCGTGCCTGTTTCTTTGTCGATATCTCAGCACATTGGTTCCCAAGCTTTCTGCAGTCATTACAGGCGAACTTCTTCCCCTTCGTTTCACTTCAATGTTAAGGGGACAGAACTGGAAATTTTTCAAAGGGTAAAGTCTACGACTGAGCCTTTGGAGTCTTTAAAGCACCTTGCATCCGTATAAACAAGTTATATTCCAAAGTTTACGCATATACTTGCATATACACATTAAACTATCTCGCAATAAATCAAGTAAGTCAGTTCATAAAATTGATCCATTTTCAAAATGTGTCCAACAAAATTTCAGATGTACCTATAGTCTCATATTTAGCTATATAAGTTTGGTTCTAAGTAGAAGTTAAAGCGCTATAATTTAACATTAAGTTTTTAATACTAGTTTGTTCATCCTCAACTTAGTTTTTGCAAGAGATTCCTATGTGCTAATTAAATTTGATGAGCATGGGAAAGTTACAGTAACAAATACAGAAGTAAACGAAAATAAAAGGAAATATTCGCTTCATTTTATCACTCTAAAATCCACTAACAATATTAAATTTTAGGCACACTTCAAGCTTAGCTTCTAGATTGGATTGTGTGATGTTCGCTGTTAAAATGACACTTCGCACCGGGCATTATTTGGTTATGGATAAAATGAAAACATTATAAATATGGGTTAATGGGTTAAAATTTGGTGTATACAACATTGAAAGATACAGGTTATTTTCTCAGAATTACCAGCACTATTCATGCCAAGCAGCTCATAACGTTACGAAGGCGTAATTTTTTGGAAAGCCTAGTTTAATTAAGTCTAAGTTCTTGTGTTTTTTCTTTGAATAACAAAATCCTGCACGAAAATGTCATGGCCACACCGTATACAATTGATAGCAGTATTCATAAAATAAGAACTTAAATATCCATTGAAGTTGTGCACCATCTCGCTGGATTACAATGTCTTGCTGAAGTTGTGGCAATAGAAACAGTTGCAGTATTTCCAAGTAAAGTCTGTCTAGTGAACGGGAGTGCATTTGGCCGCTCAGAGGAAACTACTCTCCCGCCCACTAATGACCGTCATAAATCTATCTCCACACTTCAGAAATGGAACACTGTCGTTGAGGACCAATAGCAACCCTGATTTTCTCGAAGTGACAGTCGCATTTCTACTCCACATGGAGTCTCAGTTGCCAAAGTTCCAACTTCCAGTTGATCTGTTTCATTACGTGCAGAAATTCGTTGTGTGTCACGATGTGGAGACCGTGGGAGGGAAATGCAGTGATAAATGCAAATGAAGTAGTAGATAACTTTCAGTCAAGTGAAAATAATCAAAGTAGTGACAATAACGTGAATAACTGGGCCAAGTTATGTTACTGGAAAAGCCTCAAAAACACAAAGTTATAACGGGAACTGTTTCTAAGCAAATTCGACTGCTTGTTATGAACACATAAATATGTGCTCACAAATAATCTTGGTAAGATGTCGTGCAATGAACCTGATAAATTCTGGGTATTCAAAGAAATACAGTAAGAAATATTGCGACGAAAGGAATACCAAAGACGCCGATCAAGTGTGAAAACAAAAGGAAACGTTTCTCTAAAGTAGATAATTTCACATTCGTTTTAATTCGTCGAGAAATTTATAGATTCTATGCAAAAGGGAGAGCGCCCACCTTAGACGAATTGGTTGCATATTTACAAGAAATTTGTGATTTACCTTATGGGCACTGCACTTTGCGCGGCCTCCTAAAGGAGCTGGGTTTCAAATACCGCACTTTGAGTACGATAAGGGTTATTATGGAATCCAGTAGAATTGTAGCTTGGCGATATATATATATATATATATATATATATATATATATATGTCAAAACTAAGGAAGTTTTGCAGTAATGGGCATAAGATAATTTATTTAGACGAAACCTCGTACGATAGCCATGACGTATCGAGAAAGGTGGCAACCTTGGAGAAAGATCTGGGAGAAGGAGGGTCGGTGTTGTAAAAAGATTATAAGGGTTCGTCAAAGGCAGCGGCCGACGTGCACGCTAGTTAACTAAACAGACTTTAATAAACGTAGTGCGCTCTTCTTTTTGCAAAGAAAGATGGTCCGCTTTTCCGGTGCTCTCCACATCCTACTTCAATTTTTGGACTTGATCTTACAAACTCATAGGAGATATGCGAATTTTCTTTGCCCAGACTTTGCCCAGTTGTTGGTGTTTATTTTCAGCCATTTGTTTAAGAAGCTGTTAATATCTGTCTCAACCTAGTTTAATCCTGCTGTAAACATCTGGGCGGGAAGAGACACAGAGACAGAGGTATACTCCTCCACAGGAGAGTAAGTCTCCGAGGGACGAGACGTAGGGGGGTTGGCGAAGGTTCCCACACCCTCCCTGGACAGGTTTATGACACCCCATGTCAGTACAGTTACAGACCATTCAAAAACATTCTGACGGCTTCTACTTTTGTGAATGAATCTTCTCGGCTTTAATGTACAGAGTGAATAGGGCACATGTTTTTTTAACGGTCTGCTCCTTGTATAGCAAGCATTCTCTGCCACACACATTCGCTGTCCTTGTCCCACAGCACATTCCTTACAAGGATTTTCTTTGCGTTGTTATACTATACACGGACAGTAAACGGTTTAGATGTTGATTGGTTTAGAGAAGTTAATGGGCGTTTTCTTATATTTGCATGCGTACGATAAACCACTCTTTTAAGTATAGTACTGTAAGCAGTTTTCTGATCACTGCTCTGTGCAAGCTGGTTTCGACAGAGAAAAGTATGCAATTGTTTCGATTCTTATAAGGGTAAATAGTCCAACATACTATTTTTCTGCTTCACATACCACATACAAGTTGTGTTCTGTATACTATATACATAGTAGACAGAAGGCAGGAGAAATCATACATACTATTAACTTATTATGTTAAATTAAGCTGCATTTTATTCAAAAACTACTAAAGGATACTGATATCTCTCGCAACGGATTACGTATCGAGTTGAACGCATATTAAGATATTGTTTATATTGTGGAATTGCTTCTGATTTTTAACATTGTATTTCCTGTACATCTCGCGTAACTCACAAGCCCAAGAACACGTATGTATATGCAAATTAAAATCAGTAAGCTTTTCATCATAGAATAAGACTATGCTTCAGCCGAAAAAGTGGCGAGAGGCGAATGATCGCGCATTGTTTTGCGGTGCTTAAAGAAAGAAATCCGAAATCGTCTATAAAAACATTGAGAAAGAAACTGGTATAATCTCCTTGGTGTTTACGCAAGTAGTGTGCATAATATTAGAATGGAACAGCAGGCATCCGGAACTCTAAGAACACAGGGAAAATCAGGTAAATGCAAACAGGGTGTGGAGAAATACGACGATTTTAAGAAAAGTGCTATACGCAGTAAAGTTCATGATTATGTTTTCAGAAATGAACTACCTCATAGATTTAATAAGTTAATGTGTAACCCAAATATATTTATTTATTGTCTATAAGTCAACGCTGCTATATATACTGCTAGTGTTGCAAAACGTATGCGCATGCATGTAGCGTCTAGCACGTGGTAAGTTGAGTCAGCTCCGCCTTGTTGTTTGAAGAGAATTGTCAGATTTATATTTTCGTAACTGTTTGAATTAAATATATTACGCAACAGAGTTGATTTATCTGACATGCATGTTAATTCTTAAACGAAGTAAAGAAGAGGTTCCTTTGCTCTCAAGCACATGGCACGATAGCACGTGATTTAGCGGTAGTGCTGACATATTTGTTTATATGATTTATCACTGACCTTGTTTCGAACTGGATTAGTCATATATCGCCGTTCGAAGGTGTGCTGTGTCGAGTACGAGAACTAAATTATTTTATTGATCGTTCATTGCGCGTGTACTTATTACATGTATAATGTCAGAGTCTAGCGCCAGTTTTTCGCTGAAGCATCGCAAGGGAAAACCTTTACAAAGCAGCGAAATGAGAATTGTGGTGCATGTGTTTAATGTACCCACAGAGAAGAATCCGTCTTTGTCAGTGAGAGAAGTCGAACAGCTGTGCTCTGAACTTACAGGTGTGTTAGATGCGTAGGAACATCGCGACATTAAATTGAGACAACAGGAAAACTTACCACTCCAGGAGCGATATTGCTGTGTGGTGAAGACGTTATTTAAGGGCAATCAGACTGCACCGAGATACAAGTCGCAAAATATACTACCTTGACGAGACTTGGGTGAATGAAGAACACACAAGTATGGCGTGACACGACTTTTAAGACTGAAAGACAAGCATTTTTGCAAGGTTTAAAAAATCCCAGTGGAAAAGGCCGAAGGCCTTTCATTATAAACTTGTTTCTGTTTCATTGCTCATTCATTCAGTTTCAGCATGCTCAGTTTCATTATAACTTCATTATTTTTGCATGCCTTCATATTCTTATTTGTATGATTTTATCTATCTTCATGTTACTTATTATGACGTTTACTGCAGGTTTCAATGTGACGGCAATATTGGCCAATTAGGATGAGTGGGAAGGTAGTTGCACGCGGAGTAATACATGTCAGCGGGGCAAGGCTATATGGAACAGAGATTAGCCTGAGACAGAGTATATCATCTTCAATGCGTTCGCACATCATGGATGTAAAATTGAATCCTCATCTGGTAAGGTTTATAGACATTGTAACCGATATTGGTACGATTTCAGACAGCTGTCAGGACATATATGGTACATCCATCTTTGCTGTCAGAGTTCTTAAAGCTTTCCTTGTTCTTGTCGTGACTTCAGAAATAGTTGTTTTTGGTCCTGGGTTTCGTCTGCCGCCACCTCCTCCATATCAGTTGACAGTGTTTATACAGTTGTTGGCTAACACAACATTATGCTATCATATTTAAGAATATTATGCGCATCATACTTAAAATTTCTCTTTTAACTTTTTACCACTCTCAAGTTAGGCATATCAAACAAAGTATTGCACTTTCTGTTCATTTCTAATAGCAATTTGAAACCTACGGTTTTCATTTGTCATTGTCAATTTTCATTCATACCACCTTTTAAACGAGAAACGTCTCCTATCATTATCGATCAGCTGATAATGATGTTCCTGGAGACACGTTCGACCTATCTACAGTATCTGCCTGGGTATTCGATGAAACTGCTATCAGCTGCTCTACTGGTGAATTATGAAAAGTTTTTCTCGGATTAGGGAAAGTAGAGGCAGCATAGGGTGCTTAATGTTATATGTAAATTATAAAATGAATGCTTTTATTGTCTTTATAATAAGAGACAGCCATTACACTAAAAAATTTACTGTAAATTGTGGATAAGTGTATGCCATAAAATAAAAATAAAACATGACATTTACTCCGTTTTGTCCCACTGCTGGTAGAGAATGTTCTTTGTCTCTATAAGAGAATGAAAATTACAATCTTCACAGTTTTTTAAATTACATAGAAATATGCGTTCAGTTTTTGTTGTCGTTGTAATTTACGCCCTCCAACGTTAAGTCATATCGGACGGTGAATGAAATGGGTGAAATGATGCTCAAATGAGCCCAGGGTCCATAGAGTTTAGAATTACCCGACATTCGTCTTTCAAGATAAGGGAAAACCCCGGAAAATAACCTTATCCAAGTAACTCACCCTGACCGAGATTCGAACTCGGGACCTCTTGAACGTGAGGCAGACACGCTACCACCATGCTACCAAGGCGGGCACGTTTAATTTTCACAAATACTACAAATATGCGCTGCACCTTCGTCATCGTACATGAATTATGATCATTTTACGCACAAGGGACATCGAATTCAGCACTTTTCTGAATAATCATGGCAGTAGAAGTAATCGTCTCCGCTGTTGGACATTTCTGTTGCTTGACTAGAGATTAGGTTTGGATCTATATTCTTTTAGATTACTTCGGTTGATGCCTCCTCTGGATCTTTTAATTGTAAAGCAAATTGCAATCTTTACGGTTCCTTACTTATTATCGAGTAATTTATTTAAAATTAATTAGGGGTTTTAAGATCTACTTTTTTTATTTTTATTTAACACAGTTTACCGATTATACAAGTTTCCTTCCGAAAGAAGAGAGGTTGTCAAAGTAATCGTAATAAATTCAAGACATAGCTTTCATTTGTCATATATTAACAATGATATTTAATTATCCCTTCTCGGTAGCATGGTAGTAACGAGAGGTCCCAACTTCGAATCTCGGTCAGGGTGAGTTACCTGGATAAGATTTTCCGGGGTTTTCCCTTGTCCTGAAAGACGAATGTCGGGTAACTCTAAGCTCTATGGACCCTAGGCTCATTTGAGCATCATTTTACCCATTCCATTCATTGTCCGATATGACTTAACGTTGGAGGAAGTAAATTACCAAAATGAAAAAATCAATGCATTGGTCATTTTTAAAAACTGGAAAATTTGAAAAGATTATCATAAAATGATAGTTTAGATTGGGTGAATATTCCTGAAAAAGTACCTGTCACATCTTTGTTGCATACTGAACCTAAACACCACCTAGTGAGCTGGCTTCGCGGTAATGTGTGAAGTCCCAGTTTCGATTCCCTTCGGTTTCTTTAGTTTCCCGGTCGATAGGCGAATCCAGGGATAGTTCCTCACCTGCCATAGTTTAATAATTTCCTTTTCATTCCTTTTCTTTCTCGCATTTTCAGGTGTGTTTCGTGTAGGTAGGTGTGTAGGTTTCGTGGCTTATAGCATGCCGAAACAAATGGTGCGGATGCTTGCTTAAAGAGTATCCCCCGTGGACACTAGAAGGCTATTAATCAACAGGTCGTTCTCCTTCCGTCTAGGTAAAGTCTGAATGTGCAACTATACTGGTCACCAATCAAGAAAGTGATTGATGTTTCATATGGAGAGAGAGGCGACGTTGCCGCTTATTGCTGTCACGTGGAGAGCGCGTTAGGATTATGTGTACGAAGGTGATTCGGTTGTGACTGCAATGCGTATTATTATTATTATTATTATTATTATTATTATTATTATTATTATTATTATTATTATTATTATTATTATTATTATTATTATTATTATTATTATTATTATTATTATTATTATTATTATTATTATTATTATTATTATTATTATTATTATTATTATTATTATTATTATTATTATTATTATTATTATTATTATTATTATTATTATTATTATTATTATTATTATTATTATTATTATTATTATTATTATTATTATTATTATTATTATTATTATTATTATTATTATTATTATTATTATTATTATTATTATTATTATTATTATTATTATTATTATTATTATTATTATTATTATTATTATTATTATTATTATTATTATTATTATTATTATTATTATTATTATTATTATTATTATTATTATTATTATTATTATTATTATTATTATTATTATTATTATTATTATTATTATTATTATTATTATTATTATTATTATTATTATTATTATTATTATTATTTATAATAATATACGCTAAGACAATAGTTAAGTCCAATATAGTTTTATTTGCTTCCCAAGCAAGTTCATGTTTTCGTTTGTCTACACTATCTTTGTCACTATTTTAGAAATAATTAAACATTCATTAAACCACAATTGCAAATGCTCACAAAACACGCCCAGATACATCGACTCAAACACACAAAACTAAGGCAAATTGGCACACATAGTACGCAAAGGAACTTGCCAATACACAATCTCTGTTATAACAAGAAGGCATTTTGTTTATTGTAGCATTAACAAAACAGCAACAAGGTATTGTGTTAACTGCAGTTAGCAGGCGATGAAACCTGCATATACATCTCGCTAGTCATGCTAAAAGCACGTTCGGCAACAAGGGTTTAGCGTCTAATGTTGTTATGGAAACGCCTCGACCCTAATTGTTCTTTCTAATCGTTGCTATGACAACCGTTATGACATATCTATTCTCTCCCATTTATATAAACATTCCCCGCGTGGTTAGTAAACGTCAATCACTTTATAGACTGGCGAGCGATAGATTCCAGCCCGGAATTATGAGGGACCTCTGTAGCATGTCTGCCTACGGGCTGTAGCCCACTATAGCTCTTTTGGTTTATCTGTTTTTTCCTCAGTGTGTTAGTCACAATGAATTTAACTAATCTCTGTTTCATATAATCTTGCTCCGCTGATATGTATCTCCGCGTGCAACTACTTTCCCCCTCACCCTAATTGGCTAATGCTTTCGCGCCATGGGCCATAGGCGGTGCCTTCCCGTTACATTTAAACCTACAGTAAACGCCATAATAATTGCCAGGAAGATAGATAAAATCATACAAATAAGAATACGAAGGCATAGGAAAATAATGAAGTTTATAATGGATCTGAGCAAATTGAAACTGAATGAATGAGCAATGAAACTGAAACAAGCCTTTAATGGAAGGCCTTCGGCCTTTTACACTGGGATTTTTTAAAACCAGCACACATACTTTGAAAAATTGCTTGTCATTCAGTATTAAAAGTCGTGTCACGCCATACTTGTTGCGTGGCCTTCATTCACCCAAGTCTCCTCAAGATGGTAGGTATATTTTGCGATTTGTATCCCGGTACACTCTGATTGCCCTTAAATAACGTCTTCGTCATATAGCAATATCGCCCCTGGAGAGGTAAGCTTTCCTGTTGTCTCAATTTCATGTCGCGATGTTCCTATGGATCTAACACACCTGTAAGTTCAGATCACAGCTGTTCGACTTCTCTCACTGACGAAGGCGGATTATTCTTTGCGAGTGCATTAAACACATGCACCACAATTCTTTTCTCGCCGCTTTGTAAAGGTTTTCCCTTGGAATACTTCAGCGAAAAACTGGCGTTAGACTCTGTCATTATACATACAATAAGTACACGCGCAATAAACGACCAATAAAATAATTTAGCTCTCGCACTCGGCACAACACACCTTCGAATGGAGATATATGACTAATCCAGTTCAAAACAAGGTCAGTGATAAAAGTCACATAAACAAATATGTCATCACTACCGCTAAATCACGTGCTATCGTGCCATGTGCTTGAGAGCAAAGGAACCTCCTCTTTACTTCGTTTAAGAATTAACATGCATTTCAGATAAATCAACTCTGTTGCGTAATATATTTAATTAAAACAGTTACGAAAATATATATTTGACAATTCTCTTCCAACATAAAAAGATATATCACCATGTTAAATAACGAACTAATTTTTACCGCACAACAGTCAATACTACAATAGCAGCCAATGAGAGCTAATAAAATCACGTGACCGTTTAGAGATACGCGGCAAGCTTATGTGAAACAAGGATTAAGCCTAAGTGTGCGGGGTGTTCCTGTTGTATCACATCAATCCCAGCCGAAACCCTCTATTTGAAGTTTATGATAATAGTTCAGTTATTCGCTTATACGTACAGCCTTTTCCTTAAGACGCTTTTTCCAATTAAAATATGTACTTAGGTTCTCGGGTAAGCTGTAGTTTTTCCTCTACTCACAACGTGCAAGTGATACGTAAGGGAGCAAAATAAAATTGATTTTTAAAGTGTAAAGAAATGCATACTTTGCAGTGATTCGAAATAAACATTATTATCAGTGAAGCGAATTTGCATTTGCAGAGAAGTTTCCGAGTGTCGGAAGCTGTGAAGATCGTGTCACTTTGGTGGCATAGAGGGGGAGGTGCTAGCAGAAAGTGGCATTAACGTGCCGGAGGTTCTTAGTTTCACAATAATGAAAGATTGGCTCTGTTAGGAGCACGGCGTTGGAAAGAAGTGATTTGTTTCCTTTGTGGTCCCGGAATGAATGATAATAATTAAGAAAATGAGGCTTTGAAGAGAGAGGGGGCAGCCAATCGAGATGTAGTGGAGCGGCAACGAGTAATGTAATAGGAACAAGGCAAGCCGCGCCATGTTGGGATAATTTGCTTTGTTTCAGCCCTTCTTCTTTTCTTCAACAAAAACACAAACCACACAATAATCTCACACTTATGTACATCTTAGTGCTCCTTTCTTCCTCTCTTTTGCCGCATCTAATGCTCACTTTAATTTTCTTTCCTCTTATCTCTAAGGTTCTTAACCTGAGTCGAAGGTGCATGGTAACGTATGAGTCTTTCTTTTGGTATGACCGCGGTTCAAATCCCTCTAGGACCATCCTCCTTGACGGGAGTGTTTTCTGCTCGCGAAGGCGTCTAGCTTTGTTGTTTCAAGACGCAAAGCATCGTGAGTTCGAGTCATCCCGCTTCGGATAATTTATTTTGAATATTTAATCTACAATAGCTTCTGAATAACAAATACTGAATATAACACTGTATGTTTTTTTATCTAGTTGCTTTCCTACATTAATTTAGAACCCAAATACACCCAACAATAGTGCCTGGGGTAATTACAGGAACACACAATGGATTATGATTACAAAATATTTATATTTGGAAAGGTAAAGTCAGATTGAAAAGTTCCATGCCATAGTCGGGATTTGAGAATTCCTAGTGGGTTACCGGAAAAAATGCGAGTCAGATGGAGAGTTTAACTTGGTACAAGCAGCCATGGTAGCTCAGTGGTTAAAGGCAAGCGGACACCCGGAGCACCGTGCTTAAAATTCCGGCTATGACACATAATTCTTTAGTCAGACTCTGCCTTTCCAAACTTTGGGCTACACACGGCTAGTGCGAAAAAAGGACAATTACCAACATATTTATAACAATGCCTCATGAAAATTAATGGATTGTTACTTCACTGCTGTTCAATTATTTCTCCGAAGCACATTTGCTACCGTAGATTCAGTTTTCAGTTGAACCTTTCCTGTACTTACAGAATCTCATGGCTTACATGAGTGTTTATGCGATCATAAAGGAGGTTGTTTAAGTGTAAATATACGAAAAAAAAAGAAATAATAATATAGCGAGGCGAAAGATGAAATTAATAATAATAATAATAATAATAATAATAATAATAATAATAATAATAATAATAATAATAATAATAATAATAATAATAATAATAATAATAATAATAATAACAACAACAACAACAACAACAACAACAACAACAACAACAACAACAACAACAACAACAACAACAACAACAACAACAACAACAACAACAACAACAACAACAACAACAACAACAACAACAACAACAACAACAACAACAACAACAACAACAACAACAACAATAACAACAATAATAATAATAATAATAATAATAATAATAATAATAATAATAATAATAATAATAATAATAATAATAATAATAATAATAATAATAATAATAATAATAATAATAATAATAATAATAATAATAATAATAATAATAATAATAATAATAATAATAATAATAATAATAATAATAATAATAATAATAATAATAATAATAATAATAATAATAATAATAATAATAATTAATAATAACAATAATAATAATATAAATTCCAAAAGCCACAGCTCTAAGAGCTTGGAGCACCAACTCAACTACCTGCACGTAGAGGTGGGTGGGATCGCTACCTATCGCAGTTCCTAACTTTCCTTCGGATGCTGAGTGAGCGCAGATCATATATTCTAGAATCCGCACTGCTAGGGTCGATATTGAAAACGGTGATATCTCTGGCTGGAAAACAGAGTTCCACGAGTTAAAAAAAAAGTTATATTAATAATAGCAGCCACTTCACACAGCGACCTCAATTAAAAATTGGGGAGAGTTCAGTGGCAATGAAAAGGAAGCAAATGCTTAAATCATTATTCAGTAAATTTTAAAGTGAATGGAAAAATCATTGTGTAACGATCACAGGCATCTACCCACTGTTCTCTGTTAGTCTTAAATTCCATTAAAAGGTATATATCGACATTTCACTGGAAATGCATGTTTTGAGACTTCCTGCATTCAAAAAAAAAACATATTTTGAGAAAGCTTGACAGATGTGCGAGTGTGTATGTACATATATGTGCACATTTGTCTGTCTGCCTGAAAGAACATATCTAAACACGAAAGTATATTAAACAATAATTTAGGTTTCTATGTTCGGCTTCCTGCAAGGTTATGACATGATTAAAAGATATATCCGCCATCCAAAACTATCATTACATGGAACATTTAACGACATTTGTGATTTTTTCAAAAATGGTTCTAACATTTTTATTAGAATAACATACGAGGGCTGTTCAATAAAGAATGATCACAATTTTTTTTTGACAACGTACCTTTACTCATCGTCATAATTTTGATGGTCCTTCTCAAAATAGTCTCCCCTGAATGCTATGCACTTGTCCCAGCGCTTCTGCCAGTCTTCAAAGACATGCTGGAAACCATTTCTTGAGAGATCCTTCAAAATCTCCTCCGCAGCCTTCACCACTGCTTCTGATGATGGATAATGCCTCCCACGAAGGCGTTTCTTCGAGTTAGGGAATAGAAAAAACACACATGGGGCTAAATGCGGACTATAGGAAGGGTGAGGAATGCACTTCACGTTAACTTTTGCAAGATATTCAGCAACATCATTGGCAATATGCGGCCGCGCATTATCTTGGTGCAACATCCAGCCTGCTTCACGGAAATGTGGTCTTTTGCGCCTGATTATGACTTGTAATGTTTTCAGGACATCCCTGTAGTATTGTACAGTTACTGATTTGTTTGCAGGTGCAACATGCTGATAAACCATTCCATGAATATCAAAGAATGAGATGACCATAAGTTTCCCAGCAGAAGCAACCAATTTTGCTTTTTTGGGGGGTTGGTGACGAAGGAGATTTCCACACTGAGTTTTACTGTTTTCTCTCAGGATCAAAATGATGTAGCCAAGTTTCATCAACAGTGATTACGTTTGAAAGAAACTCCGAATCTTCCTCTAACATCAACGTTTACTGCTAGTTACCTCCATTGCAGCGGTAGGCGATACTGAACATGTCTGAACTTGCCTTGTTCTCACAAGTGGGAACCAGGAGTACCAACAATGAAACTTCTACGGCGTGTTTGTTTCACATTAAGCTAACAGAATATAATAAGATTTAATTTTAGTGCGAAAAATTATGACCACAAGAAATTATGATTATTTTTATTGAACAGCCCTCGTATATTCGAGATTTAAGTTAATTGAAGGAAATTAATCATTTCTTCATACTAGCCGTTTGGATAGCTAGAGACAACATGAAAAATTCAATGCCATGACCGGGATTTGAACCGTGGATCTCCTGGTTTCCGTCCAGTCGCTCTTTACCATTGGCCCAAGTTGCGCATGGTAGCTCAATGGCTAAGAGCGACTGGACGGAAACCAGGAGATCCACGGTTCAAATCCCGGTCATGGCATTGAATTTTTCAGGTTTTCTCTATCTATATATTTAATATCTTAATGACAAATGAAACGTATACCTTGAATTTTCTGTAAATAGCCTCTGAAATCCGCTTTATTCTGGATGACTCACATAGCCGTAAGGGATAGACAGATAGTTATGTGACCAAACAGGTAAGTCTGGTTAAAGCACACAATTTTTGTCAAATAATATTTTGTTAAATTAGCCATTTCCGAATCTTCAAATATTTGTAATTTTCCCAAATGAGAACTCCTTCGAAATTACAAAGATATTCGTATTAGATAGAGACTAGTCTCCATACTCTACTGCTACATACCTATATAATCTGCTTGAAAATATAAAGGAACACGATATCTCAATTAAGGTGTAGCATATATAAAAGTAAGCACACTGATTATTTCAGGATAACATCCGTATATTAACAACCACAATTCCATAAGTAATGAAGGCTTATTGCAAGCATCAGTTCCGCGTCTAAATGTAAGGAATAAATATAGCATATATGATTAATAACACTGTAGATGTGGAATTAAGATAATCCGTGAACTGTATTCGAGCTTTGTTTTTTTAACCTTCGTTTATACATACGTCACTTTATGGCATATTTTAATATAATATCTGAAAACCAAAGCCGCATAAATAATATGGGTGCCACAGCCACTTTCGTAATTTGTTGCGAAGTACGGTACAAAAACCTATCGGTAAATATGAATATTGGCAACGCAAAACCGGCGTCAGCTTTTAATCAGATAATGAAGTTACAGTATTTGTTCCGCAGGACAAACCATAGTGCTTTCAGAATCGATGGCATATTAATTTAGATTACAATTTTAGCGCTATAAACCCCCTCCAACATTTCCTCTTTATCTGTGCACGATACAATGTGTCCCAGCATTCCAACTGATTTCAGAAACAATTAAATTATTAGGGAGAGGAAAAAAAAACACCTGCTATAATTCATCATCAATGAGGCAGGACTTGCTGTTTTACTTTCTCTACCACATAACCACCGTAGGTAGAGGAAGTGTTATATTACAACCATAAGCTCATTATCGAGATTTCATATAAATACATGTTTTAAGGCCATCTGAACAAAAAACACATCAAAAAATGTTGCGCGCACACGCGACTGTGCCATTTTATGCACGCATAAGTAAAAACTTGTTTGACTTTCTTTCATTTTTTTAAATTGTTCCATTTACACCCCTCCATTGACTGCAATAGTCCTATCCGTGGCCGTTCTCCTTTGGAACATATCGCGATGATGTTATATCGTACACGTTAGTTGGTGGTACTTGATTTTTAATTTAAACATTAGATCACGCACACATTCGCACTCTCATTCGTACTTCCATACAGTAGGGACGATGGTTCTGTGCCGGTGGAGACCGTGTGCGCGGTCGTTTAGAATCTAGTTGCTGAGCCTACTCTCTGGTTGATGCGCAGTACACTGATATGGCAAGTATCGTGGAGAGGTTTGATCGGGCAACTTCTAATGCTTCGGTGCCGTCACGTTAAGATAAGTTTTAGAAATTGTGATTCTTAATCGCACTGGTGATTAGCGTTTTGTCTGTGTGTATAAGTGTGTGCTTTTATATATCTTCTTATTTAGATTAAAAGGCCTTCAATTTAAAGCAAAATTGGTGGAAAAACACTTCACAGCCAAACCGCGAAGTTCTTAATAATGTCAATCTATTCTGAAATGGGAAGCAGTTTCTGGCGATATGCTAATAAAATGCAAGAGAGGGTGAGTGCAGCAATAAAATTATCTGAGAGAAAATTTCGTGAAATAATTAAAGAAGGGGAGAAATGTGAGGCACAAGTGACCTCCTTTGAAACATCTGGAAAGTACATCGTGTACCAGAAACAATCACTCTCATTGATGACTTTGAAAGGTGTGTAATTCGCCAAACAGTTTATAATTTGTATATTCAGGAGAAAACTGTACCTACTGTCAAAATTTGGGACTCCTGAAACATCAAGATTCCATTAACTTTAAAGGGGGAAGCACTAGTTTAAAGACTGTTAAGCGCAGCGGTTCTTCTCCCATTAGTCCTGGACCCGTAGGACCAAGGACCCGTGTCTCCTTCTACCCGGGAGCGATGGATACTCCGGGGCTCTTTCCATAGGGTAATACATGATTTCTTAAAAAGCCCCCCGCCCCCGCTGAGCACAACGTCAAGACGGGATGGAAGTGGATACGCCCCGCAGGGAAAACTACCGAAAACCTCGGTGGGGCCGCCCGGTGATCTAGCACACCTTCTACTAGCTCTGTAGGCTAGTATTCGGGACTTATGCGGCAACCCTCTACCTCCTCCGGGCGGCCGTAGCCTGGCACCCAATTCCCCGTGGGGGTCGGGAACACACTGCCCCCTCCAGTCCAACCCAATCCGAATAACTCCCATTGAGGGAGTGGCTCGTATGTTCGGCCCGAGGTTCCTCTAGTAACGTCAGAGGTACCACGAGTGCTAAGGGTCCGCAGCGCCCGCACATCGGCAACTGAAGGGGACGGATCCCCTCCGCTACGGGAACTAGTTTAAAGAGTATGCTATGTGGCATAGGTTTCAAGTGGAAGAAAACAAGGAAGAACAGGGCCTTTGTTATAGGAAAGGTATATTAGAAATTAGCGCGTATCATATTTACGTGCCATAAAAAGGCTTAGAGACGAAGGAAGGTCGGTTATCTATGAAGATGAAAGATATCTTCATACGAGAATTAGCTAAGTCACTTCCACAAGCCAGAAGGGCATCACCCCAGATTTTTATTTTCCTGTAAATTAAAACATTTGTGAAAGCAAAGAAGTAAAACAGTAAAGAAGATCTGTTGTTTCTCAGTGGGTAAGATGAGGAAGTGCTCATATATCTTAAGATATGCGTTTTAGTAAAGACGTGTCTTTGAAATATGGTCTTGCTGCATTGTCTTCCATCTTCTAGCGCTAGCAGAAGATGCAAGTGACGCTTGGTCATAGACTCTCTCCACTGCGCGAAGAAAGTAGGTCACCGGCACAGAACTATCGTCGCTACATTACTCTGGGGAAGATGAAGAATCATCTTGGTTTCAGAAAAATTCCTAACCCCAATCGGCTTCCCGAAACCGTCTGAGCCATCCCGCTCGTTGAGCGTATATTTAAATATTTTGTTTGTTTAAGACGCACTCAATTGCCAGAATCCGGCGTTACAGAATTTCGATGCGCATGTGTTCTTTTACATGCCAGTAATTGGGGTGCGGATTTTCGGTCCTGGGTATAGGACCGGTGCCCACTCAGCATCGTGAGGAAAGTGAGGAGCTTACGCTAGGTAAGCGGCCCTGGTCACAGAAACCAACATTCCGGCTGAGGGATGCCGAGATGCTGACCACATCTCCTCCCCGTATCGGTTGGATGATCGCCAATCTCTGCAGTGCGTAAGTGGGCGTGAGACCGGCAGTCGGGTTGGTAGGCCTTGGCCCTCTAAGGGCTGTCGCACCATGGGTTATAATTTATTATTATTATTATTATTATTATTATTATTATTATTATTATTATTATTATTATTATTATTATTATTATTATTATTATTATTATTATTATTATTATTATTATTATTATTATTATTATTATTATTATTATTATTATTATTATTATTATTATTATTATTATTATTATTATTATTATTATTATTATTATTATTATTATTATTATTATTATTATTATTATTATTATTATTATTATTATTATTATTATTATTATTATTATTATTATTATTATTATTATTATTATTATTATTATTATTATTATTATTATTATTATTATTATTATTATTATTATTATTATTATTATTATTATTATTATTATTATTATTATTATTATTATTATTATTATTATTATTATTATTATTATTATTATATAAAATGTCTGTAAGTCATAGATGGTGTGGACTTAATCATTTGATCTATATCGACTTTAAAAGTGATAATACAATTTCTGGAAACCAAAAATTCGTGTTTGCTTTGTGGGATATTTACTGTTAGAAATTACTATTCACTGCTCGTCCTATAGCTGCAGGAACATTTGATACCAACGCGGACTCTACTATTAAGAAACATACTGTGTTGAAAATGTTGATAAAGCCGGTAAAATGTAGCTTACAGTGTTTGTGAACCAAGGCATGTGTTTGTAGATCAGGTCAATATGTGAACTGTTATCTAACACGCCTTTTGCAATTGAAATTTATTCCAATGTATTTATTACTGCCTATGTCGGAAGTGTATTATGTAACATTGAAAATTTCACTTGGTTCATTTTGTAAAAGATTTTTAAGCGACTGCATGCAAATTCGATGAACGAAAAACGTTGGCTTTCCCGTGAGGAATATTTATACGGAATTTTATTTAAACCCGATAGGTTTTCTACATACCTCGATCCAAATGTTGCGGTTGCATTCGAGTGTGTTTGTGAGTGTGGTAATTCTAATGAGAGAAAGTGTGGGCACCATGGTAAATGTTTTAAATTCTAAATTTTAATATAATGCTTTAGTTTAAGGTACCTTTTGGCCATAACTTTATTGCTGTCAGACGTGGCGCCTTCGTTTCGACCGGTCCATTAACATAAGTAGATGCGCTAAAATGCTTTCGCAATGTCCTATATATTCCCTGGTGGACGAAACAAGAAGACCGACAGTCACCTCAATACAGCCATGTATGTATAATTTAGTAACAGAACATAAAATACCAACAGTTTAGGGACATAACATTGTCTCACTACATTGTTTATCAACCGATGTGAGTACCTGCAGCGTCCACTACAAGAAAGAGACTTGCATTATTTTGTTTCTGTCAAGAAGCTGAAGTAGCAGAAAACGTCCCCTGGGCATCTAGGTGGCGCGGTTTACCGGTTAAAGGAATTGAGTAGAACTTCAAGGATTACAACTGAACACGAGAACGGTGGTCACGATAAAGCCTAATCATGGTACCCAGCTTACCAAACTTCTCATTATAATGTTATGTTATTTTCTATTCTAGGGTACTTCTCTTCATTTTGCGCCATTATTTAGCCATTCCCTTGCACTTCTATTGAGTATAGACTTAAACTGAGTTATAGAATAACTTTGTATATGCTTTAACTATTCACAATTCTGGGGAAAAAATTATATTTAATGCTTAGTCTGGAAAACGTTGGTTGCAGGTGAAGGAATGGAGAACAGGCATCATTAAAGTGTTCCATAGACAAGAAGGTAAGCTTTTTGCCTTTAAATGTGCATACAGTAATGTTGCTTTTGCCTTTATGTCTGTTCGTTTCATGGAGGTCCCTTTCATATCCCATTAATTTTCTACAGCCTACTAAAAACCTTAATACTATAGCTCAGTAAGCTTCAATAATAATTTTGTTAATTTTCTTTAAACAAAAACATGCAAAAATATATATTTTAATTAATTTCAAATTATCTAATTATTGATTAGAGCTTCACGGGATGATTATTTTAATTCTTTTGGTTTATTACAGTGCTAAAATATACTTTATTTTTGGTTTTTAACCCCTTTATATGTTTTAAATAATGGATGATGATTGATTCAACATTTATTGTTTCTTCTAGCCCCTTCAGTTCACTCCACTTCAGTTTCTGTGCAGTTTCATGCATGCACAACGGCAGAAAGCTCGACTTTTATAAATTTCACCAGAAGCCTTAATGAATAACGCTCGCCGCGAAAGCTTCAAGTCTTATCTCGTCATCATCGTCATCGTCATCATCATCATCAGCATCATCATCATCTAATAAGAAATCTGAGCAAGGGGTTTGAACAACCCAGGTCTTTTGTTATTCTTCGACTTAGGCGATATAGTGAAAATGCAATACTGACATTTTATCTAATTTTGATGAAGGCTGAGAAAGTAAACAAAAGTGGCATTAAAAAGTATTGCACTCTCCTGTGTTATATACAGAGGCTACGAAATGTAATGCATGGAATAAGTTGCACATGTTCATCTTGTTAGCTGTAAATGCAGAGGGGAAAAGGACCAGAAAAAGAAAGGCTGAAGAAAGAAAGAATAAAAAAAAGCGCCTGGTAAGGTCGTTATTCCCACAAGGAGAGAAGAAAAGAATCCAGGGAGAGAGAAAATAAAACCCTTCTCCAAGTGGGGTGACTTGTTGCCTCATCTTTTTAAAAGGAACACATTGGCTAAGGTAAGAGGGATGAAAAATAATCTGCTTTGGCTATCAACATCCGCGAGTAGTTTGTGCAAAAATATCCTTTTTATTCTTAAGAGGAATGAAGTCCTTCAAATTCGGTGTCATTATACAGCGAAACCAATATACCATTCTTTTTCCTGCTCCCTCCTATCTTTCTCGTCAGTCGCCGATCGATAAGCACGCACATGGAACAAAGCTTGCTTTTATCTCTCGGCTTTGGAAATGCTTTCTACCTCACAGGAAAACTTCATCTTTACTCGGACTTGATTTCCATGTAGCAATAATGATAATGATAATGATGATAATGATGATGATAATAATAATGATGATAATAATAATGATGATAATAATAATGATGATAATAATGATGATGATGATGATGATAATAATAATAATAATAATAATAATAATAATAATAATAATAATAATAATAATAATAATAATAATAATAATAATAATAATAATAATAATAATAATAATAATAATAATAATAATAATAATAATAATAATAATAATAATAATAATAATAATAATAATAATAATAATAATAATAATAATAATAATAATAATAATAATAATAATAATAATAATAATAATAATAATAATAATAATAATAATAATAATAATAATAATAATAATAATAATAATAATAATAATAATAATAATAATAATAATAATAATAATAATAATAATAATAATAATAATAATAATAATAATAATAATAATAATAATAATAATAATAATAATAATAATAATAATAGAACCTCGTTTACCCGGGTCAACTGGGGCCGAGGATACCGAAATATTTTTAATGGAGTTTAGAAATTACTATCGCTTCACTTTCATCTAACAATACCTAGTCTGTATGTACTACAATAGCCTATGTACGAGTATTTGCACTGTACACAATATAGCCTCAAAGTAGTCGGTAGTAAAAAAGGCAGTGCGCTTTTGTTGTCTCAGTGTTGTGTATCGTTTATGAGCAGCGCGATCTCGCATCCGCTTTAACACTAGACGTTCACTTGGCAATGTTTCGGCTTGACTTTCGAAATAAAGTAACAATTCCTCTATGTTTGCTACTGCTTGCCCATGGGGTCATAACTACATCTGGTTCTCAACATGAATATGAATACTCTTTCAGTAACACTGCATCATACCATAATGCCTACCCGTGTAATTGGTTTATAACCTCCGTTATTGTCAATGTATTCTTCATTAACATCAGAACAGCCATCCATAGTTTTAGAAACCTCTATAAAATCTTCATCCAAACTTATTGCTTCTTCTTCTGCAATCTCGTCATACGTCAACAAAATATCAATATCATGCTGCTGCTTCAAATCCAAAATGATGATTTGATGTAAAATGTATAAATAATAACTTTATTATTTTATTGAATATCATTGATATTTATAAGTTTTGTGATATTAATTTCATCTTAAATGGAGGTCACACACACACACACACACACACACACACACACACAACACACACACACACACACACACACACACACACACACACACACACTTGACTGCCACAATTTTTTCCATGACTTAATCGACGTTTCTCTTCCTAACTGCTCCGAAGCATAATGGGGCGAGTGCAGTGAATTCGCCCGCTGGCAAGAGAATTCGAGCAATGTACTTACTGACGATAACAATTTACTGTCTGTAAAATAAGTCTTCATTTACTACGCTAAACAAAGTAAGTATTCTTACCCCCCCTCACTCTCTCTTTCCAAAACTGATCGGGTGAAAGACGTCTGGGTTAGCGAGGTTTTACGTAATAATGCTCCTCTTTCCAGCCTCAAGTGGAGCTCACATAAAACATTTCTTTTGGATGTTATGACATGTAAGATTCGTGAAAGTTACAAATCTCACAAACGTGAGTCTAACTTCATTTGAATTGAAAGAACAAATTAATATTGGTTTGAAACTATGTTCACATTAGCAGTATTTCACTCTAAGTAAAAGAAATATATTTTTATCGATATAGTTGAGAAAGCATTAAAAAGCTGGTTTTTACAGGTATAATTACATAATTATTGAGCAAATACAAGTCATTGCTTTGAGCTTGAGATTCCTTGTAGCCAATCATCTTCATAACTCTCAGAAATGTCATCATTGTCAATAATATTTTCCTCCGCAAGTTGATATGCTTTTGATTGCAATTCCTGCAATCGACTCATAATATTTGCGATGTACAGAGGCTTCAAGTTTCTGCATGAGAGTCAGCAAGTAGAGCTGCAGGTGATTCAGTGAACTAATGTCTTGTTTTGCTTTTCACAATGTCTCTCCCAAGGTCCAAGTATGGTTACCATAGGTTAATTTTTGATCATCCTAACTGTTGGCAATTTAAGAGGGGGCTCCCACACCACTCTTTACACTCAACAAATCTTCGTAGGTCATTATTTCGAGGTTAAATGGTACAGGTTACTTCCTTGCTACTTCTACCATTTTCTTCCACTTTTCAAATATTTTCAACTTTACTGTTTTTCTTTCTCTTGTTACCAATAGGGCAAAAATCCTTATCGTTAGGGAGGAAATTGTGTGCTTTAATGGGACGCGGTAGGTGATTTAAAAATGTTGTGCCATAACTCTTACGAATAATAAACAACACTACTCTAGGGGAAGCTTTGTATCTAATCAAAACTTAGGCATGCTATAGTCGCGCTGCAGGAACGGCTACTATGGATTTATCTTTATTCACAGATAACGCACTGATTATTCTTGTAAGAGTGAGAGACGTACTGACGCGCCTCCCGTTCGTGTGCTAAGCACCAATGAACGCATCACTTCAGTCAATGGAATTTGCAGGAATAAAAAATGACAGATACATATTCACTCCACGTGGAGTAATCAGTGAGTTATCTGAGAGCATTACCAAAGATAAATCCATGGTAACCGTTCGAACAGCGCTACTTTACATCACCTGAGATACCTTTCATAACAAATATTATCTTTTATGTTACATAAACATCTGCATTAAGTGTAGCGTTCCTTTCCACTATATTTTGGGCCTTTATATCTCATCTGGAGATGCATTGATCATTTGCTGAAATGAGTCACATATTGCACAGTATCTGCGTTGGGAACGCAAATCCTATGCTGAAAAGTGTTGACAACTGGATATAATGATTTGTAGGGTACATGAATCTGATGCAAGTTGAGAAAATGTTGATGTATGTCAGCAAGTCAAAATTTCAGGATTAGGATTGTTCCTAATTGAGAAATAAGATTTTCTTGTTAGATATGAATTAATGTGATGCTCAATAAATATCTCACATCTCTAGGAGAGGTTGCTAGGTCTGGAGTTACGGTGAATTATGTTCTGGAAATAGCAGACAAAGTCTGCTGGACTGGAATATAGTGGAAAAAAACTGGACTTGCCTGTCACCTGCAGAAGAAATAGTATCGTTATATAGAGTTGGACACAGGGAAGAGATACATATGTTTATCTTTATCTCAATCATATTTTGGACTTGTTTGATTTTTAAATCAGCCCTTCAAATAATAGTGTATACATTTCTACCCCTGCCCCAGTATAAGACACTCATATTTACAGAAAATCTTTCTGATGGCAATTATGTACCAAAACGGGTGACCTAGCTAGGTAAGACGTGTATGAGGTGCGTGACTCAAATCCGGCTAGTAGCATCCTCTTTGGCTGAGGTGTTTCAGAGGTCTTTTTCCTTTTCATAACTGGCAAATGCCGGAGAAGTAGCTACCCTAAAGGTATGCCTTGAACGTTTCCCTCTAAAATGTTCTTTTTCAATTAGTTTTATTTCGTGTATCAACAGTGTCCAACGTCTGCGGAACTGTAAGCAGAACGGGCTCTTACTCGCCTGTTTGTGTGTGTCTGTATGTGTGCTTGCGCGTGTGTGTGTGTGTGTGTGTGTGTGTGTGTGTGTGTGTGTGTGTGTGTGTGTGTGTGTGTGTGTGTGTGTGTGTGTGTGTGTGTGTGTGTGTGTGTGTGTGTGTGATCTTATATTGAAACATCGAATCATGAATAGTTAGATAGCATGTCGAGTGTTGCAATTCAGTTTGTTTTGACTTTTCGCTCCCTCTCTTACTGACCATGACAACCCAAACACAGTAAACAAATCCATACAGGAGGTGTAGTACACCAAACCTATTTCATCGGTGTCCAAGATTGCTCTCTGGTGATAGACAAACTCTGTGCAATGAAAGGTTAGGCGATCAAAGCTATATAACCCCTCCACATGATACATGCATGTGCTTTGGGAGGGCACAAATGACCTAGCTGTCGACGGTTCCTTAAACCCTCGTCATTGTGGGAGGCAGATTTTTAAAATGAATGAAGGTTCTTTCTCCAATTGTCTGTTAAGGATTTACATGCATTTGAGATAGACCAACTCAGTTTACTTCATATACTTTATTCGTACATTTATGACAATACATATTTTACATTTCTCCGCGAATACATTAAGAAAACAATCAAGTTAAATAGGAAGTATTTTGTATTGTAAAACAACGTATTTCACCACAGCCAATGAATGTGGTTATTTTACATGCGTTTTGGTTTCATGCAACCTGGTCAATTTGTTCATATTAGTTACTTAACATTGAAAATAGCTGGCACTATCAACAACACTTTGGATACGGTGTGTGAGATATTGTATAAAGTTGGCCAGATAGAAATACGACTAGGTACTTCTGAACTTCTGGTATACTGTAAAATTTTTGACAAATTGGAACAGAAACTTTTGAAGTTGTTACGGATACTAAGGCGACCTGATGATACGAGCTTTATGTTTTGCATTTAGACATGTGCAGTTGCTTACCTTGATGCATGTTCAAGTCGAAGGACACACACCCAGGATGTACATTACGTAATCACGCGTTAATTTATTCCATTTACTCTTTTGTCATCTCAAGCTGGCTGCATCCCAGCTGCATTTCAACATACATGCCAAACTGCATCCAATCAGGCATTTTAAATGCCTTAGAAAGTTTAACAAATACATTAGAAATATAAATCCAACTAATACATTAGAAAATCTCGTACAAAATTCTATAAAAAAGTAAGAGATTTTAAAAACAGAAGCATACAAAGAATATTGTACCTTGGTTGTCTGAGTGCTATGGCTTTCGTAAATTATTGTGATCTGTTAGTGCCTTTAATTGCATTATTATTATTATTATTATTATTATTATTATTATTATTATTATTATTATTATTATTATTATTATTATTATTATTATTATTATTATTATTATTATTATTATTATTATTATTATTATTATTATTATTATTATTATTATTATTATTATTATTATTATTATTATTATTATTATTATTATTATTATTATTATTATTATTATTATTATTATTATTATTATTATTATTATTATTATTATTATTATTATTATTATTATTATTATTATTATTATTATTATTATTATTATTATTATTATTATTATTATTATTATTATTATTATTATTATTATTATTATTATTATTATTATTATTATTATTATTATTATTATTATTATTATTATTATTATTATTATTATTATTATTATTATTATTATTATTATTATTATTATTATTATTATTATTATTATTATTATTATTATTATTATTATTATTATTATTATTATTATTATTATTATTATTATTATTATTATTATTATTATTATTATTATTATTATTATTATTATTATTATTATTATTATTATTATTATTATTATTATTATTATTATTATTATTATTATTATTATTATTATTATTATTATTATTATTATTATTATTATTATTATTATTATTATTAAACTAGTTGTTTAAACATAATACGAGGGCTGTTCAATAAAGAATTATCAACATATTTTACGGTCATAACTTTTCGGTCATAACATTTTAATGGGATTATTTGACCATACATTTCCTCTCCCTATACACTGCAGTGCCCTCCTTTTCAGCGAATGAACGCAGTGTTCATTTACGTAAGATCACGGATATTTATCTATCAAAGCGGACGTCATTGTTTACGTACGAAAGTATGCGCACTTCATAGCACAAACAGAAATATTGCACAGACAGAAAGTAAAGCGCATTCTGTCGCTGGAGTAGGAATCCAGACGTCTCAATGGTTTCAGTCGGCGTAGAAAACGAGACAAGCGGATCACCAGCACACATAAATAACTCTCGTGTTATCACAAGTGATAACGCATGCCGTTCCTGCACGCACCCAGTAACAGCTTGGTTTATGAAGCGCAATTGAATAGAATTATTGAAATGTTCATGCTAGTACTTGGGGTTTTATTTAATTTGCGTTAGTGTTATTATTTGATTACATACAATGTCAGGCAAACGGACTTCTATTTCTTTTAAGAAACCCGATGTGTTGCACTCGTGGACTTCCAGATAAACGTTTATTTTCTTAAATAAGTATTTCCTTGTAAGTGCGTTGGGAAGTGAGTAATACAGTAATTTTAAACGATAGTCAAATAGCTTGTCGGTCTTCTAATATTATTTCCTTGTCTGTGCATGACTGAACAGGAAGAAAAAGTAAATAAATGTATATAAATAACGATTTTCCACAAAGAACGTAAATGCAAAATTGACATAAATTGTATGCTTTAACGAAGTGTTTAATCTCTGTTTCATATAACCTTGCCCCGCTGACATGTATCACTCCGCGTGCAACTACCTTCCCCCTCGCCGTAATTGGCTAATGCTTTCGCGCCATAGGCCAGAGACGGTGCCTTCCCGTCACATTTAAAACTGCATTAAACGTCATAGTAATTTCCAGGAAGATAGATAAAATCATACATGCAAACATAATGAAGTTCTTAATGAAACTGGGCAAGCTGAAACTGTGAATGAGCAATGAAACTGAAACAAGTTTATAATGAAAGGGGATTTTTTAAACCAGCACACATACCTTGCAAAAATGCTTGTCTTTCAGTCTTACAACTCGTGTCACGCCATACTTGTCGCGTGTCCTTCATTCACCCAAGTCTCGTCAAGGTAGTATATTTTGCGATTTACATCCCGGTACAATCTGACTGTCCTTAAATAACGTCTTCGCCACACAGTAATATCGCCCCTGGAGTGGTAAGTTTTCCTGTTGTCTCAATTTCATGTCGCGATATTCCTACGCATCTAACACACCTGTAAATTCAGAGCACAGCTGTTCGACTTCTCTCACTGACAAAGACGGATTCTTCTCCGTAAGTGCATTAAACAAATGCAACGCAATTCTTTTTCGCCGCTTTGTAAAGGTTTTCCCTTGCGATGCTTCAGCAAAAACTGGCGTTAGACTCTGCCATTATACATATAATAAGTACACGCGCAATAAACGATCAATTAAATAATTTAGCTCTCGCACTCGGCACAACACACCTTCGAATGGCGATATATGACGAATCCAGCTCAAAACAAGGTCAGTGATAAATGTCATCGCTACCATTAAATCACGTGCTATCGTGTCCTGTGCTTGAGAGCAAAGGAACCTCCTCTTTACTTCGTTTAAGAATTAACATGCATTTCAGATAAATCAACCCTGTTGCGTAATATACTTAATTAAAACAGTTACGAAAATATAAATTTGACAATTCTCTTCCAACATATAAAGATATATCACCATGTTAAATAACGAACTAATGTTTACCGCACAACAGTCTATACTGCAATAGCAGCCAATGAGGTGATAAGGTTACGTGACCGTTAAGAGATACGGGGCAAGTTTATGTGAAACAGGGATTAGAGTATTCGAATAAATAGTAAACAAAACTAAAGCAATCAAGAATATCACCAAAATAAGACTACATTATTTATGAAAAGGTAGTTCTTTAAGGCCCGGACTTTATAGTTCAGACGACTATTTGGTTAATTAATAGAAATTAACTATTCTTTCACATTAGCCGTGTGTTGGCCAAAGTATGAAACGGTACAGCCAGTCTGAAAAACTGCCTTAAGGTACTTAGAGCACAGTAAATTGCTACTAAGGTAGTTGTCTCGTGTGTTTATCAGAACTCTTAGTGGTTTATCGGGAAAATCACGAGTCAGTTGGGGAATTAAATGTCGTGCTGGCATGTTGACCATGGCAGCTCAATGGTTAAAGGCAGCTGGACGGAGACCGGTAGATCTGTGGTTCAAATCCCGGCTATGGCATTGAATTTTTCAGTCTGACTCTACCTTTGCATACTTTGGCCTACACACAGTTAATATAAAAGCACAATCAATTTCCTTTAAATTATTTGTTTGGAATATCTAATTTTATGAAAACAAAACATAAATATGTGCACAAAAATACCCTTATCAATCCATATCTCTTACGGTTTGTCAGTTAAGAAAAATTCGTTAAGAATAAAAATAACTTTTGAAAATTCAACATAATCCCCCCCCCCCCCCCCCAAAACATGACATCTCTGCCTCTCTCAAGGGCGGCATTACTTTAAGGTTGGGGTTTACAAGGTACAGTATACCACAGGAGAGAGAGACTCCGGGGCCTGAGACGCAGGGGGGTGGCTGGAGGTCCCCACACTCTCCTTGGACAGGTTTATGACACCTCGTGTCAGTTCAGTTATAGACCATTCAAAAACATTTTGACGGCTTCTACTTTTGTGAATGAATCTTCTCGGTTTTAGTGTACAGAGTGAATAGGGTGCATGTTTTTTAACGGTTCTACTCCTTGTATAGCATGCGTCCCTGTCATACACATGTCCCACATGTCCCATACACATGTCCTTGTCCCACTGAGTAAGGGGGCACACCCCTTTCAGGGATCTTCTTTGCGTTGCTGGACAGTATGCATCTGCAGGACATAAAGGAAACCAGTAGACTGGCTACAATGCCTCTCGCCCGGTTTACGAGGATTGTCTTTTGTTGGCAAAGGAGAGTGGCTCCATTTGAAATTTGTCATGTTTTAGCACAATGTATACACATTTCTTTTGTCATAAAAATATTTCAAGCATTTGGTACTCTAATCAAAATTATCGAAATATATTGCGTGTAAAGTTGATTTGCTTGGGGATTTTCTTGAAAATGTTGGTGTCGTATGCTTGGAACAACACTTCTTTGTTTATGAATTATGGTGCAAACACACACACACACACACACACACACACACACACACACACACACACACACACACACACACACACACACACAACACCACCATACACATAATTCCTAGAGAAAGTAAAAATGTTGTACATGATGTCTTACTTTATATTATATTTTATTAGTGTGTATAGTCAATTCTGCTTACGACTTGTCAAAAATGACATGGTACTTCCATATTAGAGAAAGCGTGCTTTAGCATTTTCCGACTAGAAAACACAATGAAATATGACTGTGTGGACTGTAAATGTGTTGTTTTATTGAATATGTGTATGGAATGAGATTAATTATTCATTAAAATTGCATATTAATTTAAAATTACTTTCGAAACCACTTGGATCATGTCTGCGTCACATGAGCAGATATTGTCAACTTCCATACTGTGTGATATTTGGACGCACTATTCCACCATTGTCCTTGACGGGTACATTTCCATACTCATGATTGCTTCCTGTTTTTTATCCATAGGTGTACTGCTACTAAAGTAGCATTTAACAGCTGATGCCATGTAAGAGTTTGTGAATAGGCATTTATACCTACGAACTGCTTCCCGCATTGGCTCTAAATTATACTGCAGCATATTTTTAAGAAAGAAAAAAAAAACTGCTGTCCTCTACGTTCTAATATATTTTGTTCAATGATAGTGCTTTATTACCAACTTTGCGTTCATCCTATCACGGTAAAAGTTGAGTTTCAGCGTTGGTAACCTAACCTACCTGCGTTTTGTCTGTTTTGCTGTACATATGAACTAAATCTACTACGCCTTTCACCTTTTATTAATGTAGATGTGGAATTTAATTATATTTACAGTTTAATTCTACCATTTAAATCCTACCTGGAACTTTACTTTCTTTTCATATACTAATATTTACTTAAATTTTAATTTATGGAGCTACAAGTCATTAATATTTTAAGGTGAGGATAATCGTCCGTCCCTAATATTGGTGATCTTCCTAATAGGACCACCATATATTATTAGAAAAAGTTCGTAAGGAGATACCTAAGTCACCACCGGTAAAGTGCACACTAATTACTTCTTTCGGTGTAAATAATTTCTTACATCTGATGAAACGTGACTCCTGAACCAAAATTCTGTGTCTAATGAAAGTGAACTTTGGACTCCCTGAGTAAAATAAGAACCGTATTCTTCTGCTGTGATTTGCATAATTAATAAACGTGAATGATCATGATGATGATGACAAACACAGTATACCTGAAAGCCGAGATGCAAAACGCCATTTGAGCCAAATGTTCAGTGCATTTATATTTCCGGACCATCTATTGCGGTGGAAGAATCATCATTGCAAATCAGAACAGATGGCTTAAAACTTTACAGGTAAACTGCATTGCCCATGTAAGTACGGTCAACTTGAATCCCTGTGTATGGTAATAATGGAAAGTGGAGTGAGAAAATTTGTCTGTACACAGGTGCATGGCGTCAAGACTATGCGTTATTTTGTTAATGGAAACTTCAGCTAAACTGATTCCAAAATGGGAAAAGCAGTTTCACATAGTTTCACAAAGCTTTATTAGAGGTTTTGATTGCTTCAGTTTTTGTTGTCTCTATGCCCTAAAATTAGATATTGAGAATTCACTGATTTGAGGTCCCATGAATAAATGAAAAGCTTAAAAATAAAGCATGCATGAGACAGCAAGAAATAAAGAAAGAGAGCGACAGCAAACCAAAAGGTCAGATAAATACTGTTTCTTTTAAGCATACAAAACCAAAATACTTCTCCATTTATAATTTCCGTAACTTTAATTAATGTAAGTAATGATTTATTATTATTATTATTATTATTATTATTATTATTATTATTATTATTATTATTATTATTATTATTATTATTATTATTATTATTATTATTATTATTATTATTATTATTATTATTATTATTATTATTATTATTATTATTACTATTATTATTATTATTATTATTATTATTATTATTATTATTATTATTATTATTATTATTATTATTATTATTATTATTATTATTATTATTATTATTATTATTATTATTATTATTATTATTATTATTATTATTATTATTATTATTATTATTATTATTATTATTATTATTATTATTATTATTATTATTATTATTATTATTATTATTATTATTATTATTATTATTATTATTATTATTATTATTATTATTATTATTATTATTATTATTATTATTATTATTATTATTATTATTATTATTATTATTATTATTATTATTATTATTATTATTATTATTATTATTATTATTATTATTATTATTATTATTATTATTATTATTATTATTATTATTATTATTATTATTATTATTATTATTATTATTATTATTATTACATGCATAATAAATAAACTGTACACTTATAATTTTCTGTAGTGTGCAAAATTTTCTATGACTAGGATACCATAAGAAATACATGCACACACAAACACACATAAACATAAAACACGAAATAACATATATTAAGGTATATACATTATCATAGAGATTATATCTATTAGTGTTTTTCTTGGCGTTAATGGGGTCCAAAATATAGGGTCTTTCAGCAGTGTCCTATCTTTGAACTTATGGATATGAATGACTGAAATTTCATGAACATTTTCAAAAAATCACGTTTTCCTCTTCTTAGTCTATAAAATAGTGTAAGCCTTTCTGAATCCAAAGAATGCTTATATAGCATTCGCAAGCCATTTTAAATGCTCCAATCTAGTTTGAGAATGCTAGTGAATGCTCGTGTTAGATATGAATTCTAATTCTTTATCCTTGTTTCCTCGCTATTGAAATTTTCAGCATTTTTCATCATTGAAGATGCTCCTTGCGTCGTAGTTCTGATATTAGTCTAATGAAAATTTCTACAAACGTTCATAGAATAGAAATTGCCTTGGGTTTTATTGTTATATGCATTTAAGCACATTTTCTTGACTTCAAAACACAAACATTTCAAATTTTGGGCCAAAAAGGTCATATTCATAGCTTTAAAAATTTCTGGAACCTAAAGTTTTTCAGATACAGAGAAACCTAGGGCAAATTAAAAAATTGGATGTATTGGGAACCTGTTGTTAAAATATTAGACCAAAATTTAAGTTATTTTGTCGCAAGGGACTTTTTAGGTGACATAACCAAATTTAAATAAATTTGACCATATTTTCCAAACTATCAAAGTGAAATTGATAACATTTGGGCTGTATCATATTTTCACGAAGTTACATCTTAAAAATTTAGCTTTATTAGTTCAGAACTTCAAATTTTCAGTTATAGGTATCCTTAAATAAAACACGTTCTATAAAATATAGAGAATTTTTTTGTATTCTGAAACGTAATAAATGTCATTACGTGTGGAAGAGACCATCAGTTAAGTGACCGCTGGGACTTCGTTGAGTTGCCGCTATACGGTTGACCCATTTTCAATGACAGAAGAAAGTAATTAGGTTCAACTTCAGGAATAACATGCTCTGATGTTGTTCATAAGATTATTTACTTTTTCTGGCTTGTTGGCATAAATGGAGATTTAGCATAATCCCACAATAGGTAATCCAACAGCGTTAAATCACATGATGTTAACATCACCACCATGGGAAATGATGAAACCTCTGAACTTGTCCTTCAAAAGATCGATTGTTTCGAGAGCAGAATGACATATGGCACCATCTCGCTGTAACCAGATGTTTCTGAGATCTACACCATCCAACTGAAGCCAAAAGAGTCCCTTATAAGATTACGCACAACGTAAACTTCACGCAATACACGGAAGGTTTGGCAAATAGATCGTCAATTGTTGATACCCAATTCTCTCAATTTCTACGAGTTGCTGAATGCTGTAACGTTTCAGAGCAATTTGTCAGTAACAACTGTAACCACATAAAAGGTGACTGCTTTAACAATGGCAGCTATCACATATTAAATTAGGCCACTCTTATTGAAAGAACGTCCTATCACATTGTTACTATGAATTTCTAAGCAACTTAAGTTATACGCTTTCACGTAAAATAACTAGAGGGGTAAACAGAATGGAAACAATAAAATATGATATGATTAACTTGCATAAGACGTTTAAAAAAGCTAATAAGTAAATAAATCCGCATTAGTGTACAATCCACTTCAACAGTTTTTTCTTAATACTGTATTGCGGGTTTGCATAGTTCGAGAAACAAGACGACGAATGATGCAGAGAATTACAACTAAAAATCACAAACTACAACTTTTCTATCTTACAAAAGCCAAGATATCAAATGTACCAGGTCCCAAATACCCTAGCTGTCGACTGCACCTTAAACACCACTCACTCACTCACTCACTCACTCACTCACTCACTCACTCACTCACTCACTCACTCACTCACTCACTCACTCACTCACTCACTCACTCACTCACTCACTCACTCATTCACTCCCTCACTCATTCACTCTCACCTTGCTAATATCTGAAAAGCATTGTCACGTAAGAGGGAATGAGAGAGTTTTAAAGTTTAAAATAATACATCTTCATGAGCTATAAACGAACAGTCTCTGCTACTACCACGGCAATTAAATAATATAATGTATCACATTTAATTTTAATTTACACACAAGGTGTGAAGAAAAATAGTAGAACATATTTGCTAGTGCTGATATTTTGAGAATTGATTAAATTTATTAATGAAATGGGCATCAAAACTAAGAGCTGTTGTAGTTCACAATAAATTATGCACAACCCTTAGGCGGTAGCTAAATGAAGCACGCTATTACGTGGCAAATAAAAATATTTATTATTGCGACATAATTAAATGCGTTTAGAACAAAATTCAAACTTTAACCACCGTTTTTACATTACTAATCCAAAACTCTTCGCATATTATTTCAATTTGAGATTATTTTATATTCAATAAATACGATTTACTTGAGCAAACATGTTTACAGTAAATAAGAAAGCTGAAATAAATTACTTTACTTTTCAATAGCAATTGAAGTTCAGTTATTTAAAATATTGTACTACCTTAAATAATAACAAAACAAGAAATGTAATACAAGCTTGACCAATGTTCAAAAAGTAGTGGAAATAAACATTTTACATTCATGAGAACACATTAGCAAAGGTGCAAAATTAAATTCTATTTAACTCTGAATAATCATCTGTTGCTCAATTCTGAATTCTGAACTTCAGAATTCGTATTTTATACAGACCTTTTTAATTAAATATAATTCTAGATAAGGGTCGACATAAGTCAACAGCGTAACCCAAAATTTGTAAAACTCTTGTGAATGACACTAGCCCTACCTTTCAAGTTCTCTGCCTCCTTGCTACATGCTGCAGGAATTAAAAAAGAGCAGTAAAGTAGATACAATTAAAATACACTGTTTATTCAAAAGGATAAAACTTTCAAATGAAGTATTGTTATATACTCACAATTTACAGATTTCTGCGACTCATCTGTTTAAGACGTTTTACTGCCTGTACCACTTACCTGAGGTAGAGGAAGCACTGAACTTCAATCAAGATTTTGGTATCGAAATTACATCGTTAAGGACATATTTCATTTTTATGAATCAAACAATAGTGTTTTGCGGGGGGATGTTCAGTCTATAATATAACATAAAAAAGTTGTTAAGGAAGGATGGGGAGAGTTTCAGTTAATAATCCCACTTCAAAAAACACATTAAAGAAGAAGAAATATTCATGCAGTTTAAATATTGACATAGGAAATAAAATATATGCTTCCAGAATTATCTTACAGTTTTCGCTAACTAGGGTATCATAATTTACTATAGAGGAATGTATCCCTATACAGCTTATATAGAAATTGGTGTGTTTTTAATCACGTTCCATGATATTTTCGGATATATTGAACAGTAAATTTAAAAAGTTCAGTAACCATCTATTGTTTCTCATGAAATTACGCAAAGGTTTCATCAGTGCTAAGAAAATACCGATGTCATTTTAAAACATCGACTGTCATTTATCTTCGTGATATGATGTGCAAAAATAATTATAATGAAAACATTACAATTGGAAGTTATTTCGGGGTTGTTACGCCGTAGTCTGTTAACATGTAGACGTTTCGTCCACAGCTGCGCTGGACATCTTCAGTGGCGCAGTCAAAGCCTACTCGGAGAAGGTTCCGCTGCGTCTGAAGCTACGACTGACAGTGCCACTATATAACCGAGAGCTCTTAAAAACAAAAGGCGGTTAAGTACCTAATTTGCTATTTATATACATTTTCCAAAAAATATGAAATGATCTTCGAGGAGTTTTCCCATCACAAAGTTTTTTTTTTTTTTTTTTTTTTTTTTTTAAATTTGGAATATCTAAAAATGTAATCATTTTGATTAGAACACCTTATATTTAAGCTATATTCAAGACAAATGAATTGTTATATCTTGACAATATTGCTACATAGAAAATAAATCTTGTTAAAGAAGACAATTACATCATATTTATATTTTTGTGTGTTATATGTGTTTTGTGTAGTGTTTAACACCCGCTTATTTATATGCAGCACCGCAGGTGGTGACACTGATTATACTGAAATGAAGATGGAGAACCGGTGGAATGAGATGGCGGAGGAAACCGGAGCACCCGAAGGAAAACCGTTCGTAGGCCGCTTTGTCCATCACAAATCCCACATGCAGTCAGTCGTCGGGGATAGAACACGGGTCGCTTTAGTGAGAGTCGAGTAGTCTGACCACTCGGCCAAGGCGTAGCCTCCATGTGTGTATATGTGTGTGTGCGTGCGTGTGTGTGTTTGTGTGTGTGAACAGTCTCTGAGGTATTCTTCGTTGTTGGCTTGCACTTTAAAATACTTCATCCTTTTTCCAAATAAGAAATCACTATTCGTCTCTCTCTCTCTCTCTCTCTCTCTCTCTCTCTCTCTCTCTCTCTCTCTCTCTCTCTTCTCTCTATCTCTATCTCTATCTCCACCTCTATCTCTCCATGCATAGAGAATAGAAATTCAAAGCCATCAAGAAGTAGCCGGTTCTTATCAGCTTTGTCTATGGCTCAATGACTACTATATTCCCCTAATCCCGTTGTATACACAAGGAGACATATACCAAAACAGTTTTGCAAAAGTTGATTTCGATTTACATGAAGGAAATAGAAGAAAAAACGTTTGTAAGAATAACATGTAGAAAAGTGAGTAGAGATTGTCATCTGAGCGTAGCATGACGTCTTTAAAAATGCCTTTGATGTATTTGTTGACAATAGAGGTCTTACTGATTCACCCTGTAACATCTAGACCCGAGTTTACTCACAGTTAAAGATTCTTTATATTAATTAAATGTAACTCAGCCGACACAATTTCCTACATTTGTGTGTGTACAAACAGTTTTGTTGCCGTGTTGGCAGCGAAAGACGGTAAGGCAATGTTGGAGAAAGTGGCCCACTGCTTGGAATGCATAATACAGTGAAAAAAGTAAAGAAACGAAAGGTAATGGGTATCCATGAAACACTTGTGAAGTTGCACGTAGGCTCTCCCTTCCCCGCAGCGCCACCACGCCGGCGCAATCTCCCTCCCTCCGTCCCTTTTATCCATGTCGATAGATCACTGTGCGTAACCATACAGGCCTGTGTGTATGTGTTATCGTTTGTTTCCTTATTTATTACATGCTATTAGCTGCTAATTTATTGGGCGATCGTTCGGGGTGGACGCTGAAAATAAGGTGTCACAATCCCATCATCTACTCAGAGCTTTGTGGTCACACCGTCACAGATGCCAATAGTTCCCAGTCGATTAATTTCTCTTCACTTTATATATTAATCGCATTTACTACCACAGTAGCACTGAACAAGATAGTGCCCATAGCGTTAAATTTAAATGCCTTCATTTTATGGTTGAAATAACATGCTGATGGTCTATTGCCAGACACACTAGTTCTCGGCCATCGTAGTTTATGTCATTACCTCCTCCGTTCTTCTCTATTTTGAGTTTCTCTAGCACCTGATAGGAAGTAATCTACATGTTTTGTGAAATATATAAAATTATTATTATTATTATTATTATTATTATTATTATTATTATTATTATTATTATTATTATTATTATTATTATTATTATTATTATTATTATTATTATTATTATTATTATTATTATTATTATTATTATTATTATTATTATTATTATTATTATTATTATTATTATTATTATTATTATTATTATTATTATTATTATTATTATTATTATTATTATTATTATTATTATTATTATTATTATTATTATTATTATTATTATTATTATTATTATTATTATTATTATTATTATTATTATTATTATTATTATTATTATTATTATTATTATTATTATTATTATTATTATTATTATTATTATTATTATTATTATTATTATTATTATTATTATTATTATTATTATTATTATTATTATTATTATTATTATTATTATTATTATTATTATTATTATTATTATTATTATTATTATTATTATTATTATTATTATTATTATTATTATTATTATTATTATTATTATTATTATTATTATTATTATTATTATTATTATTATTATTATTATTATTATTATTGTTATTATTGTTATTATTATTGTTATTATTGTTATTATTGTTATTATTATTATTATTATTATTATTATTATTATTATTATTATTATTATTATTATTATTATTATTATTATTATTATTATTATTATTATTATTATTATTATTATTATTATTATTATTATTATTATTATTATTATTATTATTATTATTATTATTATTATTATTATTATTATTATTATTATTATTATTATTATTATTATTATTATTATTATTATTATTATTATTATTATTATTATTATTATTATTATTATTATTATTATTATTATTATTATTATTATTATTATTATTATTATTATTATTATTATTATTATTATTATTATTATTATTATTATTATTATTATTATTATTATTATTATTATTATTATTATTATTATTATTATTATTATTATTATTATTATTATTATTATTATTATTATTATTATTATTATTATTATTATTATTATTATTATTATCTTGCAGTGAGCTCTTGTGAGAACCCATAGTGGTTTAGCTGGGAAATATACGAGTCAAAGGAAAATTTAATGTCATGACGGCAAGTTGGCCATGGTAGCTCAATGGGAAAGAGCGACTAGACTGGAATCAGGAGATCCGTGGTTCAAATTCCAGCCATGGCATTCAATTTTCCATTAATTTACATCAGTTAAATAAAACATTACACTTAATTTATTTTACAGAATAATTCAAAGCAGTGGGTGTTTTAAAAATATATGCATTATTGAAATTAAAATTAATGTAGTTATTTGAGATATTAAATGCGTTTACAATTATATTTTATCAATAAAGTATTATATAGGCTTAGATAGTATGCAGCACCTTAACTGCATCCATGCCACATTAGAAGACTGATCGCGAGGAAACGAGGTAATCGCATTTTGTAAACTCAATTATCCTGTTTACATCGGGGTATATGTGTGTTTACTTGTTTTATATAGGCATAAAAATAATAAAAGTAAAAGAAAACAACAGCAGCTATTCCTGAATACCTGGAAGTGTGAAAGTGTCTTAAATTTCGGCGGCCAATTTTAGGTCCCTGAGCAAAATAATTTTTGAGAAGGTCTCTCTCTCTCTCTCTCTCTCTCTCTCTCTCTCTCTCTCTCTCTCTCTCTCTCTCTCTCTCTCTCTCTCTCTTTCTCTCTCTCTCTCTCTCTCTCTCTCTCTCTCTCTCTCTCTCTGTTTTTCTCGTTGATTCTATGTTAGAGTGTGCATTTCTTTATTTTATTGAACAGAGACAATAAAACCGTCTCACATCCCAATAACATTTGTTTAGCTTAGTTTGGGAGGTTCAATTGGTTAAATGAAAGCAAGGCAGAGGCTCAAAACGGGCCCAGGCAATGGTTTTTAAATTTATTTATAAGTGATAGCTCCATATTTACTGGAGCTGACTATTTAGTATGGCTGTATATTTACTGACATGTAAAAGAACCCGCGCAGGACGAAATTCTGGCCCACCAGGGGCGCTAAAATCATTCTGGCAATTGACAGCGCCTTTAAAAGTTTTATATTTATACATTTCACTTATTTTCGTGACTAATGAACTGTAATAAAAAGCTCGTAAATCCCTTGAGGGCAAAGACCTCCTGGGAAGCCCATTATGGTCGAAACTCCTAAGAGCCTTGTGCAGTTGCTGTGCAGCTTCCAGGATGAATTTGAGACTCCAATATTTCTCCCAGGCCTGGTTAATGTACCTATATTTCTATTGTGGATTTATTTAAAATCATGACTAATAAAAACTATACTTATTTTGACAACAGAATAATCTATGAATTTCCCCTCACTCAGGTCGAGTTTGGTATAGACCGGAAAATTGTAAGAATAAAGTTTAGTTCATAAACTCTAAGCCTTATTTATAAAAAATGTAGTTCAAATTGTTTATTTCATAAGACACTCCTAAGGCCAACCATCACGTATGCAGCCCCCGTGTGGGGATATGCTGCAAAAACTCACTTACACAAATTACAAACGTTACAAAACAGAATAATCAGAATAATTACAAAGCAACCACCGGTAGCACCGGCCAATATGTTGCACAATGAACTAAAGCTGCACTCAATTGAGGAATTTATCAAAAGGTTCAGCTTTAACATATATAAACGCAAAGATAAAATCGGTAACGCATTAATACAGCAACTGGGCACATATGAAACCGAATACAATAAACATAAAAGACCACTGTCCATTTTTGATAGGACCATCAGGATGGGAGACCCAGAAATAGACATCCAAGAGTATCTAAACATACTCGTAAGACTCTCATAGAAGTAGTAAGATTACCCATGACTATATACCACAACCTGACATTTGGCAGTCCACAAAGTCTTTGCTCTCAGTCACAAAGTCTTTGCTCTCAGTCAAGGCGGCTCTGGTGGGGAGGCACCAGAGGCACACTTACACGACATTGGCACTAGAAGTAATGGTTATGATTTATCATTCAGCTTAGAATTAACCTCAAACCAGACGCAGCTTATGCGCAGATCTAACAATCTTACAACTAGGAACCATTGAAGTTGCGAAGACAGGAACTGTCATTTTACCTTTAACTCTAATTTTACTTGCAAGGATAATGCATGACTAACGCTTTCTTAGCGCCCACCACTACTAGCATTAATGACACGTTCTACCCGCTAAAGGTGGACAGACCATTAGTTAAGAATTAAAAGCCAAGGCAAATAAAGCAGTATAACACACACTCCTCTAGCATTGGGGACGCAACTTCTAGGTTAAGACAGTGTTTCCTATTGGAAACGACACTACACCCAGTACATCCCTCACCTCGAATCCGCGAGGGCATATCCAGGGCTTCGGCCATGCTTATGTCCTGTAAACTAGTCTCACCCCGGTTAGGCCATACGGCCAACCTGCACACCTTCTCCATGAATCCGCAGGTGCATATAGTGGTACTGCTGGAATTCCTCTCCTGACTACTCTCCGGTGGAGGTTTCTTAGTGGGTAGTACCTTCGGGTGAAGCTCACACTTCAGGCTGTGCCATCCCAACTCAGTCGGGATCAGTTCATAAATGGATTTTTCCTCCACTTGGCGGGGGGGGGGGGGGAGGAAATCAGCCATTACAAAATATTCGTTTATAAAGCTTTTGATTGTTAAGTTGCATCACCACCGTTCAGTTGTTCCTCGTAATCATGGAAATACTCGTAGTATCAAAATTCGAGCTTAGTTCTGAATACTTGGATGTCTCTTCAAGTATCTCTTTGTACCTACAACATAATGTAAAGCGTAATCGTCTCTGCAAATGATTGAGTAACTGACACGAAGATTTTTTTATTTTTTGTCGAGGATATGTAATAGTAAGCGACAGTGGCTAGCGTAGGCAAATGTAACAAATCAGATATTTTATTTGCTCTTTTCTTGGAATATTATAATTAAAATTGTATATCACCTTCTACCCTTTTCTGAGCAGTTATTTTTTCCCTTCTCCTTTGACGTGCGGTTTCTTTTCATACAGTGGCTCAAACAATTTGTTTTTCCCTTCCCTTAGTCATACTTTATTTCAACGCTCCATTCTTATCCACATCCGCATTTCAAATGCTTCGAGTCTCTTTTCTTTTCCACATTGCAGTGTTACGCTTCCTCAATAAACATATGATGTAACATTCCATACAAAGCACATCGCTTAGTTCTTTATTGGTCGTTTCTTCAAAGATACTCAAATTTATTTTTCAATAAAATTATCCTTTGCAGTGGCGTACCTCCATGAATGCACTGCATGCCTTGCAGAATAATCAAATTACTAATCAATTATCAATAATAGTAATGAATGTAACTGTTTAAATGAAAGACGAATCAATAAAAATCGTGCCGTAACAAGTGATTTGACTACTCGCCTTTCTTCGGTCCTAAGGGGCCGAATGTGAGATTTGGGGTGGAGGAAGATGCTGCGGAAATTCTGGAGGTTTTCTCCAGGTTCTCCGGTTCAACTGCTCCGTAATCACATTCCCTTTGATTCATTGCTAGGACATTTTGTATAATATACTTCCGGTAGGGGAGGGGATCCGTCGCCCTTCATCTGCCGTGGTGCGGGCGCTGCGGACTCTTAGCACTCGTGGTACCTCTGACGTTACTAGAGGAACCTTGGGCCGAGCATTCGATCCCCTCCCTGATAGGGAGTTGTTCGGATTGGGTTGGACTCGAGGGGCAGTGGTTCCCGATACCCGTGGGAGATCTGGTACGTCTCCGGACGGGGTTGAGGGAAGCCATTAATATTCCCGCGTACTAGCCAGCAGAGCTCATAGAAGGTGTGCTAGATCACCAGGCGGCCCCACCGAGGTCATATCGGTAGCCTTCCCATTTTGGAGTTGGCGCGCGTAAGTGGCGTATCCACTTCCATCCCGTCTTGAGTCCACAGAATCAGATTGAGGACTTGTTAGTCTCTAGGTCTTGCTCTATGCAAAGTCACACGGTGGTGCCGGGCGCCCTTTTGGGACAGCTCGGTAACTCCCTGGTTGAAGAAGGCCCGGGTCCTTGGTTCTACGGGTCCAGGACTAATGGGAGTAGAACCTCTGGCATTAACTAACAGTATAATCTACTTCTTCACTCTTGTACCAGTTACAGGGCCGATCCTCCCCCAGAGTTGCTGTACTCCTCGACAGGCTCTGACTACATACATGATTTCTACATGTTGCATAGCTTCTTCTTCTTCTTCTTCTTCTTCTTCTTCTTCTTCTTCTTCTTCTTCTTCTTCTTCTTCTTCTTCTTCTTCTTCTTTACCTTAGCTCTAGTTTACCACTTATCGTGGTGTTAGGAGATGCTTGTTCCTCTATTCCTTAAGGTTGGGTATAAAAAACCGAAGCTTTGGATCCGATAGAGAAGTAAGATAGATCAGCCCAATGCCTGGTGTGAGGGTGAAGGAAGTGGATGATAGTATGAGGGCGAGATAAATGATAGCAAAGATGATGATGGAGCAATTGGTGTAATGCTGACGGGAGAAACCGAAGGAACAGTAGAAAACCAGTCCCAGCGCCGTGTTGTCCACCATAAATCTCACTTTGCGGTCGCCTGGGATATGTTGCAAAGCTTTGCAAAGTGTTTAGGACACTCAGTGATCTTTTGCATTATTATTCTCTTTTCGACTTACTATACACCTGTTATACATTAAACCTATTATATACACCGTCCGCTTGCTCTGCCTTTGCTCAAAACTATTTTATATCATTTTGTTAAGGCATAACAAACTATTCAATTCACTAACAAAATGTTACGCGATATTTGACATTCTGTAAATTCAGAACAACATCAAATGTTAAAAATAAACATGCAGCTGTTGGACATAAAGAAACCTCTAGTCTAGATCATATTGTTAATGTTATTGTTACACAAAAGATTCGTATAGAGGTTGTTTAACGCAATTGTAGATGGAAAAACATGATAAAGATTTGCCATCATAATTATCAAATATTTTTTATTCATTGTACCGTTAAATACAGTGCTGCAATTAACGTCTGCGTAAGAATTTTGATAATATTACTAAATATTACTACCAACAAAATTTCAAAATTAAAAATTATCTGTAACTTTAAACCAGTTAACTAATATTATGTAAATGGATGATGCCGCCAAATGCTTTGTTTTAGATATGGTTTGCGAATTATTAAAAATAAACAGAATTCCTTCTGAATGACTGTATTCAAACTAAATTAATTGTAGAAATTGTATTCATAAACACAAATATGTTGTTTGTTAACGACGTTGTCAATTGCTAACCTCGTATCAGCACCGCCGAGCACACATAAGTGTGGGACAGATTAGAACGCGCGACCTTGGGATTAGTAGATTGGGGTCCACTCACTGCAAAATTTTACTTGCCTTAAATGTTTAGTTCTTGGATCAGAATTTTCAGAGCCATTTTTGAGAAAATCAAAAGCAACTACAAGGTTTCCATGGAAAGGATAAATCAGGCTTGCAAATATTCTTGAAAATTCTTAGCAATCAATTTCAAATTTGATTTCTTTTTCCATATTTCGCTATGTTGCTTATATATAGAGGTACACACCCGCGCGCTCGCCTTTTTAGCGTAGGTGGCAGAGTGCTTCACGTTCAAGAAGTCCCAAGTTCGAATCTCGGCCAGAGTGAGTTATCTGAATAACTCATTCATTTTGTCCATTTCATTCATCGTCCAAAATGACTTAACGTAGGACGAAAATTACAACAGCACGACCTCGTTACTGGGTCGTTTTCTAAATACCCATTTTTATTTATAGGGCCCCGAAATATGCATTTACGGTTAAATAACAATACTGAATTTTTGGTTGGAATGTAATACTTCTTGTACCTAGGCAGTGATAGAGGAACTAGAAATTAAAAGGTTCATTTCTGTTGTAATTTAGATAATTTAACTACAATAATCTCCTTAGAACAGATAAGTATATTAAAGTTTGCAACTACTTTGAGTTTGGCACCAAAGTCATTTTGTAGAGGAGGCGCTACCTATACTAAATTAAAGGTAGATCTTCCTTAAAAAATATTTAACCCTTTAGATTATAATCCGTTTAAGAATTTAAACTGAACTTTTATAGAGACTTTTGATCATATGGATGCTTTGATACGCTTTGACACATTTAAATGGCCTCTCTGGGTAGAACGAGGGCTTAGTTATGTATTATTTTCAAATAATATATGCAATGGACAGCGACATATGGTGAAGTTATAAAAGTTTGTCCTAGTACTTTGAGGTACTAGTTCCTCATAATAGAAAATTAACGTTCTGTATTATTAAAATGTTCCTGGACAAATTAGTTAAATATGTAACGCTTAGACGAAAATCAAGAAAGTAACAAAATTACCAAACCGCTAAATCCAAAAATATAGTTGATTTCAAGAAACAGCTTCTTCCACAGAAACTTTCAAAAAACGAAATAAAATTCTGTGTTACACTTAGATGACTCTCTACTCATACGCGCACTTTTCCTTCAAACGCATATTCTATCTTCTTCCAAAGTTAAGTCATATCCGACGGTGAATGGAATGGGTGAAATGATGCTCAAATGTGTCCAGGGTCCATGGAGCTTAGAGCTACCTGACATTCGTCTTTAAGGATAAGGGAAAATCCAGGAAAAAACCTTATCCAGGTAACTCACCCTGACCGAGATTCGAACTCGGGACTTCTTGAATGTGAGGCAGACGTGCTACCAAGGTGAGCAAATTATTCTATCTTCTTCATGTTAATTCAGTTAGCCATTTGCAGAAAGGACTTATTACTTATTTACTTGCAGGTAAAATTGGAATAAGGCCGTTCTCTTTACATGGTTAAGCGGGAAAAAATGTAGGGAAATCACCAACAAGAATATCTCGGAAATAGCACAAGCAGAAGCAACATTAATAATAATAATAATAATAATAATAATAATAATAATAATAATAATAATAATAATAATAATAATAATAATAATAATAATAATAATAATAATAATAATAATAATAATAATAATAATAATAATAATAATAATAATAATAATAATAATAATAATAATAATAATAATAATAATAATAATAATAATAATAATAATAATAATAATAATAATAATAATAATAATAATAATAATAACAACTATAATAATAATAATAATAATAATAATAATAATAATAATAATAATAATAATAATAATAATAATAATAATAATAATAATAATAATAATAATAATAATAATAATAATAATAATAATAATAATAATAATAATAATAATAATAATAATATTAATAATAATAATAATAATAATAATAATAATAATAATAATAATAATAATAATAATAATAATAATAATAATAATAATAATAATAATAATAATAATAATAATAATAATAATAATAATAATAATAATAATAATAATAATAATAATAATAATAATAATAATAATAATAATAATAATAATAATAATAATAATAATAATAATAATAATAATAATAATAATAATAATAATAATAATAATAATAATAATAATAATAATAATAATAATAATAATAATAATAATAATAATAATAATAATAATAATAATAATAATAATAATAATAATAATAATAATAATAATAATATCAGTAATAATAATAACAATAATATCAGTAATAATAATAACAATAATAATAACAAAAATAATAATAATAATAACAATAATAATAACTAATAACAATAACTAATAATAATAATAATAATAATAATAATAATAATAATAATAATAATAATAATAATAATAATAATAATAATAATAATAATAATAATACTAATAATAATAATAATAATAATAATAATAATAATAATAATAATAATAATAATAATAATAATAATAATAATAATAATAATAATAATAATAATAATAATAATAATAATAATAATAATAATAATAATAATAATAATAATAATAATAATAATAATAATAATAATAATAATAATAATAATAATAATAATAATAATAATAATAATAATAATAATAATAATAATAATAATAATAATAATAATAATAATAATAATAATAATAATAATAATAATAATAATAATAATATCAGTAATAATAATAACAATAATATCAGTAATAATAATAACAATAATAATAACAAAAATAATAATAATAATAACAATAATAATAACTAATAACAATAACTAATAACAATAATAATAATAATAATAATAATAATAATAATAATAATAATAATAATAATAATAATAATAATAATAATAATAATAATAATAATAATAATAATAATAATAATAATAATAATAATAATAATAATAATAATAATAATAATAATAATAATAATAATAATAATAATAATAATAATAATAATAATAATAATAATAATAATAATAATAATAATAATAATAATAATAATAATAATAATAATAATAATAATAATAATAATAATAATAATAATAATAATAATAATAATAATAATAATAATAATAATAATAATAATAATAATAATAATAATAATAATAATAATAATAATAATAATAATAATAATAATAATAATAATAATAATAATAATAATAATAATAATAATAATAATAATAATAATAATAATAATAATAATAATAATAATAATAATAATAATAATAATAATAATAATAATAATAATAATAATAATAATAATAATAATAATAATAATAATAATAATAATAATAATAATAATAATAATAATAATAATAATAATAATAATAATAATAATAATAATAATAATAATAATAATAATAATAATAATAATAATAATAATAATAATAATAATAATAATAATAATAATAATAATAATAATAATAATAATAATAATAATAATAATAATAATAATAATAATAATAATAATAATAATAATAATAATAATAATAATAATAATAATAATAATAATAATAATAATAATAATAATAATAAAGAAAAACACAAATAGTGTTCTTCATAGTGTCTTAAATGCAGTTTTTATGGTAAGATTTTGTTTTATATCAGTTATGAGAGTCGTTTAAAATGAAAAGCACTTCAGAGACATTTCCAGAAAATTCTAGATTTGTCTTTGAAATATCTTAAACATAAATATATGGTAATTTCATCAAAATCGTTAGAGAAATTGTTGACAAAATCAAACATTTTAAGGATATTCCATATAAAGGATAGTTTAGGGCAATTTTTCTGCAAAGTTTGTGTCGCATCCTTGACAATGAATACTAAGTTTCGTTGTTTAGTTATGATATTGAAAGGCATTTTTGGGCGCACCTGTGCACACACTCACACACTGACATTTTTCTATGATGGCTCTGTTTTATACTCAGCCATCGAATTCTTTGATACAATGCAATATATTTTCTACCTACAGTGTACGAGTAGGTGGTATACGAGGAATGTTAAAATGTCTTAAACTGTTAAAAGAGTGATAGGTATAACAAGGCCACTAATACATTTATTAAAATTTCACGTTTTATTTACTTAGATATATTTTTGCACTTTCAATTTAAATGAAAGACAACATTATAATAGTATCCTAATTCTGCAATGTTGGGTTATGCTTACCAATAACACACTTAAAAAGTGTTTTTCTTTTCTTTTTTCCCCTTGGCAAGTCCAAAAATCAGTGTCTAATCCCTCAAGTGTGTTGCAAGAGCAGATAGGCTCGCTGTATCCTTCACTGCGGTCATCCACACAGCTATTACACAAAAATAAACAATTCACGTATCGAAAACGTGGCTCCATTTGCATAATATGTTGTATCGCGTACTGTTTAATATCTTTATGCCGGACGCAAATTGCCGCCACATCAGCATCAAGTGGCTTTTCGCCAGGTCCATACATTGCTTGGATATCGGTTTTGTATTTCCTTTAAACTTACCTTGATTGTTGTTGTCAGTTACGCTTCAGATAAGATTACCCCTTTCTTCTCTTCCTATGCACCCGTAATCCAATTTTCAGGTTACCGTCAATCAATACAGCTCTTGACGCGTAAGAAAGGCACAAAGCCATTCTTTTCCTCTCTCCTAGCGTTTTATTTGATATGGCTTATTTTGGACTTTAACGTCTTCACAAGCAAAAGAGCCTTTTATCACTTCATCTTGAGAACGGAGAGATAACTTTCAGAGTTATGCGTATTATTATTATTATTATTATTATTATTATTATTATTATTATTATTATTATTATTATTATTATTATTATTATTATTATTATTATTATTATTATTATTATTATTATTATTATTATTATTATTATTATTATTATTATTATTATTATTATTATTATTATTATTATTATTATTATTATTATTATTATTATTATTATTATTATTATTATTATTATTATTATTATTATTATTATTATTATTATTATTATTATTATTATTATTATTATTATTATTATTATTATTATTATTATTATTATTATTATTATTATTATTATTATTATTATTATTATTATTATTATTATTATTATTATTATTATTATTATTATTATTATTATTATTATTATTATTATTATTATTATTATTATTATTATTATTATTATTATTATTATTATTATTATTATTATTATTATTATTATTATTATTATTATTATTATTATTATTATTATTATTATTATTATTATTATTATTATTATTATTATTATTATTATTATTATTATTATTATTATTATTATTATTATTATTATTATTATTATTATTATTATTATTATTATTATTATTATTATTATTATTATTATTATTATTATTATTATTATTATTATATTGTCACACAGTTTCTGAATTTTCATTCTAAACCTGTGTTGTGTATATGTTTATTGTATAATTTTTAGTTATAATTACTTACGTGTCCTATATCATGTACTATGATCAAAAGTATGAATAAATATTACTACTACTACTACTACTACTACTACTACTACTACTACTACTACTACTACTACTACTACAAAAGAAAATATATCTTGGGCTGAACCTTGGTTATTTTTGCTTATAGGACAGCCCTTAGCAATATTCATTGCTGCTTTTAATGGTTTTTGGTTTCCCTTTATTTGTCTATATTGCATCAGTGTTTTGGTATTTGTAAAATGTTTGTTTCTCACTCTCTATTACCTCTTATTTCAACTTATTACTATCACTTTACTCGTCCTGGATATTCTCTACCTCATTTTTCAATAGGTACCTTTCATTTACACATTGCCCTATTTTTGCCTCCCCTTTCCCAATTACAATTATTAAACAATATTTGCCATTTCCACTTCACTTCTTTAGTTCTTAATAAATCATATCAAACCACGCCATATAAACCAATATTGTACGTTGTTTCTATTTCCATTCGTTTTTTAATGTTTGCATAAACATAAGGGAATTTAGGCCTTAGTCTATACAAATTCTAGGTGTCTTTCACACTGTAAAAATATTTCTTTTCTATTTCGTTACCATATTAAAATTAAAGGTGTATACTTAATTAACTATAACTTAATTTTAAAACACCTCACATAAAGCCATGTCTAGATATTCTTGAGACATAAGTTTAAGAGATCCTATGGGACAAACAAAAGAAAGGTGAAGCGCGAAGGGAGGGGGTGAGAAAACAGTTGAACCTACAATCTGGAGGTTCTGAGGATACTAAAATTAACCAATAACAAATACAGTTTTTAAAGTATCCAGTGGTCTATATTAAAGTTATGAAAAGTGTAATTTTGATTTTTGCCTTAATTTTATTTTTAACTGTTATTAAGTTACATCTTTTATTTACGCAAAAAGCAATTTTGGAATGATGCACCAAGAGAAAAAAGTGCGGTGTGTGTGTGACAAGGTTCGGAATTCCGGGAATTAAAATGCATCGCCCAAATTAAATTTGATCACACGAGATGGCAGTGTAGCTCGTTATCTCGATATTGTTTTCGCGTAATTCTAGTTGGTTTTATGACCTGCATATGACGCTACAAACTCTCGCTGGCTCTTCTCCCACCACAGTTTAATACAAACCGCAGACTGCGCATGCGTTTCCTCCAGCCGGCTTCCTGTAATAACCGTTTCGGAGGTCTGTGCTTTATGCATATCTAGGAAATTAAAAAAAGCAAATTCGCATTGATTTTTGCTTATTGTTCTAGTGACTTTTAGTTATGTATTTGTCAGCTGATATTTCCGGTAAATGAGGAAATATGATAGTGAAAATTTAAGCATTTCTGAGAGTTTTCAAGGAATGCCAAAAGTATTTACCGCAAAAAAAAGCTTCAGATTACAGTTTATTTAGACAGGTTTAATTTAAATATACATAATGATAGTTCAAATTTTTTTTTTCTAAATTCACTTCCATGGCCTGGACTTGAAACAGAGATCTTCGGCATTCCGCGCCGATACTCCGTCAATTTGGATACCAGAAAATACTTACTGAATGTTTATTGACTCAAAATCTTTGATGTAACTTTAAAGTGTATTCAGTTATTCTTCTTAAGTTGAGTAGGTGAAAAGAATAATTATGCCACGATACATTGTTAGTAGCTTCTTAATACATAAATGCCCTCAGTTGCTTTAGTTCTAAAGCAATTTGGAAATTAATTAACAGTATAGGTATTAGTGTCCCACGCCGTGGTGTAGTAGATGGAGTGTTGTGCTTTGGTTCCCTGCCATGGAAAGCAGCCAGATTTGATCCCACTTCTGCGAGGTGCTGACTGGTGCCCACTCAGCATCGTAAGGAAATAGAGGAGAAATTATTAGCTTCTTACTTATTTCAATTAAATATGATAAATAAGGGTATATTAAATACCTACGCTAGGTAGCTAACCCTGGTCTAGAAAGCTAACTTTCCGGTTGGGGTGCTTGCTGACATCTCCTCCCCGTTCGTTTGGATGATCGCCCACATCTACCTTTTGTATTGGGCGTGAGGGCGACAGTCGGGTTGGCAGGCTCTGACCCGCTTTGGGCTGTTACGCCATGGGTTACGTAGGTTACGTAGGTATTACTAGGTATTAGTAGGCTGTATGCAGCCATGTAATTGGGTTTCTGGAGCATTTTTATGAGCACTGTACTATTGAATTGAATTTTATCTCCTTTCATATGCAGTGTGCAGCGGACATTTAAAATAAATTAAAATTTGATTATAGTTTAACAAAGTCTATAGAAATTCCACATTTTACTTCCAATTTGTCCCTTACCAATCTCTAAGAACTTCCGTAATCTTCTCATAAGTACCGCATAGTAATTATTTAAAAAATTGAACTTCCGTAACGTCGGCAATGACTTTATTTTATGGTGCATGTTTGAATGTTATATTTTAGTATAACTATATATTTCCTGTCTTTACTGCATTGCTGTATTCCACATTTCTCAGCTTTTTCCTCTTCCCCTGCGGCGGTGACTTCACACGCTGAACTCATTGTTCATCACGAGCATGTAGAGCAGTGTGAGCTGATGTCCTTCCCGGTTTAACCAATATGTGAGTAGGCTGTGAAAACGTGTCTACTATACCCTCCCTTTCTTCACTTCTATTCTTAGTTACTAACCCTATTCTAAATAACTCAAAATAAATATCACTTTAACTCAATTTAAGTTTTGACCAAACTATTGCATATTAGAAAATAGATTAGGGTTAAGCGAAAAACAAATTTTGATAACATTATAATTAAGGGCTTCTTTGTGAAAATAAATGAGTATCAAAATACCATTTATTGCAAAAAAAAAAAAAAAAAAAAAAAAAAGAGAATAAACATTGAACATTTAGGTTATACGAGACTCGACAATCACGCTTTTTTTCACACTTAAACGTGGTTTTAACCATACATAGTCTATAATACTATATAAAACTGCCCATTTTGAAAGAAATTATGAGTAAACAATGTACATTTTTTAGGATTTAAAAACCATTTAGTTTCCAGTAGAATCGTTGAGGTCTGCTGCAATAAAATAGCTTAACGAAAGGATTTTGAAATCCCTATTTAAAATGCACAGGGATGGATATTGCTTTTAAAATGAATTTTCTACAGGAAAAAAAAATCCTTAAGCTGTTCTCAACTCTAGCCCTTTAAGACGGTAGAATAAAAATTTGTAAATGGCATAACATAATTTAATGTAATAGTTTGGAGCACAAGTGGCGAAAATGTGACTCGCGATTACGCTTGCGACTTTCTGCACTGCTTCCCTTCAGTAGGTTGACCTCCATTGTATTTTGAACGCTGCTGGAGGATGTATTCGGGGAATGAAGGCATCTTTGCTACGGTAAGCAATGAAACTAATTGTATGGTACATACACTATCTCCATCTTATTTGTGTATCGGCTTGCAGCATCTAACACGTACGTTCACACAATTGTTTCAAATTCAAGAAAAGAAGGTAAAAAGGAACTGGACAGGAGTCAAATCTTGGTGATGACCTCTGTTTGGGAGAACATGGAGGTAACGTTTAACAACTTTTATTCTGCTTTAACGATTCATTATCACCAGGTCAGCGCCCTGGGCTGATGACCTGTTGTCATCTTTTATTGTTACAACGTATATATTGCTAACGTGCCTTGTTATGTAGTCCTTTTGTTTTCGAATTTGCATTCAGCATATAAGTATTTTATAATATTGACAATTTACATAAATATAACTTTTCAAACATCAAAAAGTTCGTACTCGTTGAAAAAGAAAGATATTTATTTGATCTTGGTGGTTAGTATACTAGCCTCCAAATCCAAGTCCTGTGTTCGATTACGGCTGCAGAGTGGGAGTTAGTTTCTAGACAGGATTATTTCTCACCCTCCTTAGAATTTGGTAGTATGAGAGTGTATGAGATAAGTATGAAATAACACAAATTTTAACACAAACAGTAAAGTAGAGAATAACATTGTAACCAGCAATTGTTTAAAAAAAGACGTCTATATGACCTTAATGTTAAAGGCAGCACAATAATCCAAAAGAAAAGAGTAGTTTTACTTTCGTTAAAAAAAAATCACATTCCTACTAACAATTAGTGTAGCAAGTGTGATAAAAGTCGGGTTGTAATTGCCGGAACCTAAAGATTATCTCCTAACTCTATTATTTTAGTTTAATTTTCCTATCCCTTTAATTAGGGACAGTAGTTTATTAGCTAGTTTTCTTTAGGAAAATTGTTATTAGGGTTTATGAGGTTCAAAAATTTATATATTTTCCTATATGACGATTACGTGAGAGGTAATTCATACCCTTTGCAACGTGATCTACACACCACTTTCTCTCTAAAAATCCGTATTCAGGCATAATGTCCTGTAATAGGTTTAGAACCCATGTCATAACAGCCCGCAAGCGAGCCTTGCAACCCGAATGCCGTCCTCACGCCCGCATACGCAAGGCAGAGGTGGGTGATCATCCAACCAATACGGGGAGGAGATGTGGTCAGCATCTCGACAAACCCAGCCGGAAGGTTTGCTTTCTAGACCAGGGCTCGCTAGCTATCACAGCTCCTCAATTACCTCACGATTCTGAGTGGGCACCGGTCCTATGCCCGGGACTTAAAATCCTCATAACCCCCCCCCCCCCTGCCGCAACTAAGGCGCACTCTCTAGCAGGGAACCAAAGAACAACGTCCTAGCCCACTAAGCTACAGCGCAGAACCTGTTGTAGGTTTACTTTCAGATTAAGTGCATCTTCAGTTAGTGAAGAGAGTACATCTTGTTCGTGACCATCGCAATTGGTGGTTATGAGTAAACCACTCAGCAATGATTCTTGAAATGAGTTTATGACCATAGGTTCAGGTCCAGTAATTGAGATCCAGGACATCCACCTTTTCATTGCCTTCTTATGTACAACCTGGCAGAGTTGCTTGGGCATGGGTGTTGAGCAGTTATAAATTCGTGTCTCAAGCTAGGTAGGGTTAAGATTTTTGAGTTAGGCTGCTCTTGTATCGCATCCTATTCTCTTCATAGAAAATGAATTTTGTATAATACGACATTCGAAAGAGTTAATGGTACAATATTGAAAACCTATTTAGGAACAATTGTTTTAGTTTTCTTTTCGGTGTTTTCAAACAAGAACATAAATATATTTTAAATTAATTTTATACGTTATCGCATCACTTTTCTTATATCACTTTTCTCTATTTTCATCCATTTATAAAGTAAGTTAAAACTTTCTATGCTCTAATTTTAATAAATTAAATTAATTTTAAATTTAAGTAATTTTTACTCTCCCTGCTGAGCATTTAAGGTGAAGAACGTGTTCTATTCTATTCAAAACTTTGATGCCTAGATTTTACCGGTACCTTCACAGGATATGGGACAGCCTTCTCTACAGGATATGGCACTTTCTTCTCTACGTATACAGGGTAGGGTTTGGGTACATGTACAGGATACGGCATGTATTATGATTTCATGAATCTAGAGAGAAAACATTTTAAAAATACTCTCCCCCTCTCTCTTTCCATCCCGCCCGCCTCTCTCTCTCTCTCCTAGGTCATACGAAAATAACGGAATTTCAAAGTTTCAGATAGCACCCAACTCTTATAAGACTTGATGATCGCTTAAGCCAACTGTATTTTCCTATTCCCATTGTACCTACAAGAAAATAAGTAAGAATACCAGTTCTGCAAAAATCTATTTCGATCAACATGAGGTATATAGAACAAAAAGCATTTGTAAGAACAGTTTGTAGAGAAGTCATGTGACCATCATCACTAAGGAATTTTATATGTGTCATTTTTCAAATATTTTAGGTGACCAAAATCAGGACTTGTTTATTACGACTTTTCTTCAGTTGGGCCGTGAGAAACATGTTTCGCCATTCGCCATTAGCAAGTGTCTTAAAATATCTGTCGCGACACATGTACGTCGCTTCTGAAGGTCACTTATAGAGCTTCTCTGGCCTACAGATCATTACGACGGACAATATGTCTAAAAATAACTGTGTAAAAGCATTGCCACAAGACCTTTTAAGAATACGATGTTGAATTAGTGTTCCCACAAAAACTGTGCACTGTTTGTTTAATGTCCATTTGACGGCAACTGCTCAACATTCCTGTTACTTAATGCATGAGGGTTTAAGCTTTTTTGTAATTGCTTAATGACGTTTTAAAGTCTTGGTTTCACTGCTAAGGTTCTTGTAGGTTTGTTGGTTCTCAGTCAGTGTAAGCCAGGCAGATGATCTTAGTTGGGTAGTTGCCTTCCTATACCATCTGATCAGGTAAGGTAAGGACAGAGAGGGGAACTAGCACCGTGGCTGATGATGTTCTTTGATCTCAGCCTCCTCAAAGTTGTCCCCAGGAAGAAGGGGTCAGCTGAGAGATGACAAACAGCGCCGATCCAGTTCCAGATTGGAGCTTGGTGTTTTAACTTTGGTTAAATCCATTAACATTGCAGCAAAGTAAACACGTATACATCTTTGGGAACATGCGCTGTTCAGGCTCGTATATTATTCTTTTAAAAATATTATTAATAAATAAATAAATAATGTCATATGTACTCTGGAGTTTGCAAACTGACGCTAGATTTGGGAGGTCGCGCAGTAACCGAAGCAAAATAATGAGAAACCTAACAATAGTTTGCAATTCTGTGATGTTATATTAATACCATCAACAGAAAAAAAATTGTGTGTATATGTGTGTGTGCGTGTGTGTTTAGGGTAATCACAGAAACACCCTAGCGATGTTAATCATTCTTTCACTATTGGAAAGCCCAATTCTTTGCGAAGGAAATAGGTTTTAAAAGGCCTAAATGACTGTAAAGAATTCATAAAGCCTTCGTTGACAATACTATGGCATAGAAAATACATATAATTAACAATTGCAATTTGAGAAGACTTAAAATCTCTACAACTTTTAAATAACTACTACGGGACCAAAGAAAATGTTTAAAGGTTTAAAATGTCACCTACTGTGTTTATCTAACTTCTTCGAGCTTCTTATTTCACAGCCGAAAGCTATGCACATTTTCCAGAACTGGGAGGGCTGTCCTAAGCTTCAGGAGGTTAGATCATTCGAGAGAATACATATTTTGGGCAAGTATCGGAAGACCTTGTACTCGTCCTTAGCAATATTCGAGGCTGAAATTAATTATTACGAGAGCTGTTCAATAAAGAATGATCACATTTTTTTTGGCAGCGTACCTTTATTCATCCTCATAATTTTGATGGTCCTTAAAATAGTCTCCCCTGAATGCGACGCACTTGTCCCAGCGTTTCTGCCACTCTTCAAAGACATGCTCGAAACCATTTTCTGAGAGATCCTTCAAAAACACCTCCGCAGCTTTCACCACTGCTTCTGATAATGGATAATGCCTCCCACGAAGGCGTTTCTTCAAGTTAGGAATAGAAAAAAGTCACATGGGGCTAAATCGGGAGTATAGGGAGGGCGAGGGATGCACTTCACGTTGATTTTTGCAAGATATTCAGCAATAACATTGGTAATATGCGGCCGCGCATTGTCGTGGTGCAGCATCCAGCCTGCTTCATGGAAATGTGGTCTTTTGCACCTGATATGGACTTGCAATGTTTCCCTGTAGTATTATTTAGTTGTTGATGTGTGTACAGGTACAACATGCTGATAAACCATTCCATGAATATCAAAGAATGAGATGGCCATAACTTTCCCAGCAGAAGCAACCACTTTTGCATTTTTGGGGGTTGGTGATGAAGGAGATATCCACACTGGGCTTTGCTGTTTGCTCTCAGGATCAAAATGATGTAGCCACGTTTTATCAGCAGTGATTACGTTTGAAAGAATCTCCGGATCTTCCTCTAACATCAACTTTAACAGCATTACCTCCATTGCACTGGTAGACGATACTGAACATGTCTCAATTTCCCGCCTGTGAGAACCAGGGGTGCCAACAATGAAAATATTACAGCGTGTTTGTTTCACATTAAGCTAACAGAATATAATAAGACTGAATTTTAGTGCGAAAAATTTGGATCGCAAAAAATTTATGATCATTCTTTATTTAACAGCTCTCGTATAAGGGGTAATAGGGAAGTTTCACAATGAAAACAGTTTAAATAATTTTACAATAATTTCATAAAATGCATTGATAGTTTAATTTGAATCGTCATTTTAATTTAAAAAGGCCTGTGCAATATTGGGTAAGCCACTAGTGATTTATAACGAAACCACTATAGAACCTCAAATGAGTAGCAATTAATGGTCGACAAATTAAGTTAACACAATTCTTATGCATAACATAAACAGAAATACATAAGTGGAGTACTAAATTGACGGCTGTATTCAAAGTTGGGAAATGAACTTGAAGAACATCACTACGAATGTACAAACGGTGTAGTTAGGTAATTGAATTGTTATGAAAATTCGGGGAATATTATTTAGAACAAAATAAAGAATTTAATGTGCAATCTGTAGATCTGGAATAGGCATTTTTAAAGCTGACAGGTTGAAGTTTAGAGAAACAGTGAAGGCCCTCTCTCTATGAAGCAACTAATTGCAGCTGGAGATGTGTTAGAGGGAAGAGTGTACGACAGGGGTTGCTCTTATCACATACAGTCCCCCACTGAGTTAGCTTGCTGAAGCTGTCAGCCTGAGAGACTCTATAGATCAGACATTCTCAAACCTTTCGGACTGCCAGAGCCCTCCTTACAATCAGGTCCAATAGCGAAGCCACTCCAGCCTTACTGGGGGAAGAAATAAAGGGGATATAAGTCCACGCAATGACATTTCCTACAAAATCTTCATTTATTCTCAGCTATCACAGTACATGGAGAAGCATTGTTTCAAATCTTATGTCCACTGGTTGACAACATGGAGTGTGGTACATTTATAATCCCTATATATGAAAAGTAAATAGAGAGCTTGTTGAATAGAAGTTACAAAATATTTTCCAAACTTGTTATTAAATATATAACCACAATAGAAGTAACTTTTATTGTGAAGTCGGTGTACAGTCACCGCTTGTAATCTCGTCCTCCAAAAAGTTTACTACCAGCTGCTAAAGTGATGAACTATGAGATCTTTATCTCTGGGTAAGCGTAGGCGGATGATAATCAACAACTGTTTAGTTGAATATAAATTTAATGTAAGACATACAGTAAAACTTCGTTTATCCGGATCAACTCGGACTACTGCCGATCCGAGTTAACCGAAAATCGGGTTTATTTCTTTATATTAACATTGTCCAATGTCAAGTCATACCGGACATTGAATGAAATGGGTGAAATAATGCTCAAATGAGCCTAGGCGCGATATAGCTTATCCAAAAAATGATGGAAAAGCGATATAAAACACGTAAATCATCACTGAAATATTTTTATGGAGCTTATAACTTACTATCGACACACTTTCGTCTAAAACATGTACAAAATATGTAGTGTAAAGCCTATGTATTTTCACTGTACACAATATAGTTACAAAGTAGTTGGTAGTAAAAGAGGCAGTGAGCTTCTGCTGTCTCAGTGTCTTGCCTACGAAGAGCGCGATCTCGCACCCACGTTAACATCAAAGTTAATTTGGCAATGTGTCGGCTTGACTCTCAAAATAAAGCATCAATTTCTCTGTTTGCTAATGCTTGCGCCTGGGTCATAACCTCACATTGTTCATCAACACTATCTGAACCTGAATACTCTTCATTTTCGTTTTCAGTAACACTGCATAATGCCTTTCTCTGTAATCGACTTTTAACGTCCGACGTTGTCGACGTCTTCATCAACATCGGAACAACCATCATTATTTTTAAAAATATCTATAACATCTTCTTACACACTTATTTCTTCTTCTTTAATCTTGCTTTCTGGCAAGTTACACACAACAGGCCACAAATTTTTCCATGATTTTATCGAATTTTCTCCGCCAACCTGGTTCCAGGCAGGTGGTATGAGTGGAATGAATTCGCCCGCTGGCAAGAGAATTCCAGAAATGTATGTGTTGAAAATAGGAATTAATCGTCTGTAAAGCGATTTTCATTTAGTACAAACACATTCTTTTTTCCAAAACTGGCTCGGGTTATCTGGACGTCCGGGTTAACGAGGTTTCAGTGTAATGTGATCTACATATATGAAGTGAGTTGCTAACTATTGAGACTGATAAATTAAATTGTTTCTGAATCTTATCATTCGAAATGGCGGACATTGAATTAGGATTTGCTAACTTCTAACGAATCCAGAACTTGCTACGAGATAACTTTTCGTGATAATGATGATGATGATAATGATACTAATAATAATGATTATAATGATGATAGTAATAATAATAATGTTAATGATGATGATAATAATAATAATAATTAATAATAATAATAATAATAATAATAATAATAATAATAATAATAATAATAATAATAATAATAATAATAATAATAATAATAATAATAATAATAATAATAATAATAATAATAATAATAATAATAATAATAATAATAATAATAATAATAATAATAATAATAATAATAATAATAATAATAATAATAATAATAATAATAATAATAATAATAATAATAATAATAATAATAATAATAATAATAATAATAATAATAATAATAATAATAATAATAATAATAATAATAATAATAATAATAATAATAATAATAATAATAATAATAATTAATAATAATAATAAATAATAATAATAATAATAATAATAATAATAATAATAATAATAATAATAATAATAATAATAATAATAATAATAATAATAATAATAATAATAATAATAATAATAATAATAATAATAATAATAATAATAATAATAATAATAATAATAATAATAATAATAATAATAATAATAATAATAATAATAATAATAATAATAATAATAATAATAATAATAATAATAATAATAATAATAATAATAATAATAATAATAATAATAATAATAATAATAATAATAATAATAATAATAATAATAATAATAATAATAATAATAATAATAATAATAATAATAATAATAATAATAATAATAATAATAATAATAATAATAATAATAATAATAATAATAATAATAATAATAATAATAATAATAATAATAATAATAATAATAATAATAATAATAATAATAATAATAATAATAATAATAATAATAATAATAATAATAATAATAATAATAATAATAATAATAATAATAATAATAATAATAATAATAATAATAATAATAATAATAATAATAATAATAATAATAATAATAATAATAATAATAATAATAATAATAATAATAATAATAATAATAATAATAATAATAATAATAATAATAATAATAATAATAATAATAATAATAATAATAATAATAATAATAATAATAATAATAATAATAATAATAATAATAATAATAATAATAATAATAATAATAATAATAATAATAATAATAATAATAATAATAATAATAATAATAATAATAATAATAATAATAATGTGAAGTGTATGTTGCTGTTAGAGAAATGTTACGAAATATTTCGGAAACAGTTATGACAAAAAAATTGTTTTTCGCATAAACTGCGCGAAAAATGTGGAAATCAGGAAAACCATCAGGAAAAAGCAAACAAATAAAAAGGAAAAATTATTCAACTTTTGTAGTAAGATTTTGCCTATCTTATGGTTTGGCAGTAATGTAAAAGTCATAGAGGATTTCTGAGGACATTCCCAGAAAATACAAGATGTACCATCATTTCACGTGCTCTGAAAACATCTAAACGTGTAAATTTTGATGAAAATTGTTGGAGTTTATTTTTGAGAGAGTCAAAATGTTCCAAAAAATCTTCATGTAAGGATAGATCGGGATGGAAGTAACTTTTTAAGTGCTTCCTCTACTTACTGTAAATGTGTGATATAGAAAGTAACAAAAGAATGGAATAAAGATAAGACAAACAAAAGAGTCTTGCAATTAAAAGAAGGAGAGCTGAAATCTGTATGACAGTAGATAGAAAGTTGGGGCTTGCACGCCACTGTAGCAAGGAAGGGAAGAATCCAATACGTGGAATATATCGCCCGCCGTCCCCTAGCAGCCGGCTTTATCCCAGAATGCTCAGCTTTTCCGAGTAACCTGCCATCATCATGTTATTCCACTAGTCCTTACCCTCTTGCTCCTTTTCTTCCTCATGTAATACATTTGCCTTATTAAAGCTCTCATACTACATTGCACTTGCTTCTCGCAGTTTGCTCCCAGAGAATCTAGTTGTCTAATAAGGTGAAATTTGCCGTCAAGAAATGAGATCAATTATAAACGCGGCAAACGCTCTAATCTTAGATTACAAATACATTGAAGTGGTGACTCGATTTTCTTTGTTTAATCACGCAATGGGTTTGGTTATTACAGTTCACAGATGAGAAGAATGCTACGCCTAGTGAGGAGTCAGAAGAAAACATAAAGATAACTCACGTCTGCTGAAATTGACAGTAGAGCATCACAGAGCTCTGAGTTACTTGGATTGCTAGTACTATATGTTGGTAAAAAGAACACGAAATGTTTACATAGCATATCCCTACTGACAGCTTTATTGTCGTGAGGTAAATTTTAATTCTGCACATTTCTAAAATTATTATTTCTTTACAATTTACTAAGTAAGTCAGGTAGGTGCTGCGATCCACTAAACAATTCGATTTATCTTAGCTCTTTCTGCAAATGTTTACATGAACTAGGTAACAAGAAGTGGAAAAATAAGCTTTCACAGGAATAGTATGTAAAGGTTATATAAAAATAAATATTAATACACAGAGAAAGCCAAACCATTATAACATTCTGATTTGTACATTTATTTTACACGGTTACAATTAAACTTAAGGCAAGGCTACACTGAAAATTACAAATTCTATAATTCATTATGAAAATTTAGCCACATAATTAGAGTATCATGTTTAATTTGCATGCAAATTTTTACGTTGCTACACCAAATAATTCATTAATTATTAATTATTTTTGCGACAATATTATAAAAATTAATTATTATTATTATTATTATTATTATTATTATTATTATTATTATTATTATTATTATTATTATTATTATTATTATTATTATTATTATTGTTATTATTGTTATTATTGTTATTATTGTTATTATTGTTATTATTGTTATTATTGTTATTGTTGTTATTGTTGTTATTGTTGTTATTGTTGTTATTGTTGTTATTGTTGTTCTTGTTGTTATTGTTATTATTGTTGTTATTGTTGTTATTACTATTGTTATTACTATTGTTATTATTATTGTTATTATTATTATTATTATTATTATTATTATTATTATTATTATTATTATTATTATTATTATTATTATTATTATTATTATTATTATTATTATTATTATTATTATTATTATTATTATTATTATTATTATTATTATTATTATTATTATTATTATTATTATTATTATTATTATTATTATTATTATTATTATTATTATTATTATTATTATTATTATTATTATTATTATTATTATTATTATTATTATTATTATTATTATTATTATTATTATTATTATTATTATTATTATTATTATTATTATTATTATTATTATTATTATTATTATTATTATTATTATTATTATTATTATTATTATTATTATTATTATTATTATTATTATTATTATTATTATTATTATTATTATTATTATTATTATTATTATTATTATTATTATTATTATTATTATTATTATTATTATTATTATTATTATTATTATTATTATTATTATTATTATTATTATTATTATTATTATTATTATTATTATTATTATTATTATTATTATTATTATTATTATTATTATTATTATTATTATTATTATTATTATTATTATTATTATTATACCTCGGCCGTTCTATCTGCGGCTCTGACATTTCTCGAGAGGGGGAAGCAGGCTGTTGCCAGTTCTTGAGCGGGAATTTCAAGCAGAGGAACAATGCGTATTTTAAATATTTCATGTATTTGCATATTTCACGAGCCAGTAGCCATATTATTATAACAGCGATAATAATAGGACTTACGAACACTAAACATCGGAGTTCACGCACGAAAATTATACCAAAGAAATTTCACCAGCGCAAGCCGCTATTAGGCCACGTGGCTCAAACAAATTTAAGCTGGCAACACGGTGTTGGGTTCGGGAGCCACGCCTACCAGCGACAACGCTGATTGGCGCTAGCAGACAGTTTTAGCTTCCTGACCACACACCGGATGTACAGACTCCCAGTATCACCAACAGAAGCAGTTGGTGTGCGTGAAAGGTGTGAACGAAATATTTGAATAGAGTGATGTTGTAAAGAATATCTTGCATGATAATGAAATTACAAGTTGTATTTCAATGTTTTGAAGCTAATAGATTCCTATACTCTCATTATAAAGATAATTCTGACGATATGTTTTAATTACTCATTATTATATGTTGGTACTAGTAACCTTCCCCCTCCACCTCGTGCAGCCACTAAATGTCAGAGCCGTAGATACAGCGGCCGGACAGTATTATTATTAATTTTTGAACAGTGGATTTTTTTCTTTCAAAATATACGTAGGTACGCTCATAAATTATAGTTAAATTGTTCTGGTAATTTAACAACATAGTGACAGTTTTAATTTTGAACACGTGAGGTAGGTATCTGACGAAATATTAGTAGATTAAATTAATTATAAATATGTATTTGAACAATACATAGCATATTTGTTTTTCAATTTGGAAAATTTTTAAGAAATTTATAGTTTATAGCTTATATTGAGGTGTTGAAGAACTTAGCTATGGTTAAAAGAAATTATTGTGCATACACAAAGATTTGTTTTCCATTACATTAACTATGAACACACCTATTTACTTCAACAAAATATGCGTATGGCACATAAGTGTATGGTTAAAATGGTTCTGCATTAAAATGAGGTGTATTTGAAATGTAAACATAGAGCTGGACATTTATCTATTTGTCCTTTGTTTATATTAATACTTTTGAGGTCTACTTGTGTAAAATATACTAATTTTATAGTGCCTTTAACGGCCTATTTTCGTACTGTGTGCCTTTTTCTATCTTAAGAATCTATTATGGGTTTTTAATACGAACTTTTGTCCAAGTTATTTATGTTATTCGCTGTTTACATTATTTCTTAATATAATGTTAATTTCAGCTAATGAGCTATTATTATAATATGCATAAAGGCATTTCTAAAACTGTCAGCAGTTGCATTGTTTCCTGTAATAATAAAGTAAGGACATTTAACGTAGGGTCAGCTATAAAATACTAATGCTTTACGACTGGGATATCGACCATTTTAGTATTAACTCGTCGCTTTGTTCGATGGTGTATTTGTTTTCGCACGAGAGTGTAAACGCGGTACTGACCTAAAAAGACTCAACTTTGTTTACAAGCGCAACAATAGCTGTTTAATAATAATATATAATAGACTCTATAATAATTTATAAACTAGCGTGGGAATGTTACTTACAAACTGATAATAGGATTTGCTGTAAAAAGTAAACTAAAGAATGCAGCTAATCAAAGCTTCGTGGGTGATCAGCAGTGTCAGGTTTATAATGGTCGAACTTTCGGCCATTGTAGACTCCATGGCCCTCTTCAGGATCTGAATACTTAAGGCCATGGAGTATACAATGGCCGAAAGTTCGACATTTATAAACCTGACACGGCTGATCACCCGCGAAGCTTTGATGAGTAATGCTCGGCGTGAAAGCTTCAAGTCTTACATAAAGAATGCAACTTTGAAGTAATTGTATAGCTATTTGATATTTCTATTCTTCCTTTTTACGTTTTCCTTGGTGGTACAACTTAATGTTGTGTTAGGGGTTTCTTGTTCCTCTGACCCTTAATGTCGAGCCTGAGGAACCGAAACTTTGGATCTGATAGAGAACCAGGATGGAAGATCAGCCCGCCTGCCTCGGTAGCGTGGATGGTAGCGTGTCTGCCTCACGTTCAAGAGGTCCCGAGTTCGAATCTCGGTTAGGGTGAGTTATCTGGATAAGGTTTTTTCCGGGGTTTTCCCTTATCCTGATAGGCAGATATCAGGTAACTCTAAGCTCAATGGGCCCCGGGCTCCTTTGAGCATTCATTTCTCCGATATGACTTAACGTTGGACTGACGTAAATAACAGAGAGAGAGAGAGAGAGAGAGAGAGAGAGAGAGAGAGAGAGAGAGAGAACAGCCCTATGCCTTATGTGAAGGCGAGGGAAGTGAATGATAGTATGAAGGCGAGATGAATGTTAGGAAAGGTGATGATGAAGCAATTGGTGGAATGCTGATGGGGGAAACCGGATGACCCGGAGAAAACCCTCCCGAGCATCACGGTGAGAGCCAAGCGGTCTAACTCCTCAACCACGGCAGGGCCACTTGATATTTCTATATTGTTAAACATTAATTTTAAGTGATAATGACTAAATTCAATGCCTATTGTATCCATACTTGAACCATGATGTACAAAATGATGGTGGCGTAGGGTAAAGCAAAGAGGTTATTCTCAGGGTGTGCGTGGGTATGTATGAGTAAGGATAGTTCTAATGACACTGGAATGTAAGTTTCAAACTGGTTTAATGACTGCTTCTTTCTATCATCACATCAAACTCGAAGATGCCGACCAAGTTTATCAATATTTCACTGTTAAAGGTGACTGTATGTAGAATGTTTATTACTCGATAAAACTTAATTCGTTCTTCACGTACAGATGAACCGACAAATATCTTCTCTTATCGCTTCTGGCCTCCTTTGACCAAGACAGCAGATAACCGCCTTAATCGGCCTCAAGCCGCGGACTGTATGTCCTCACTGTGCACAGCTGTGTGTGTGTGTGTGTGTGTGTGTGTGTGTGTGTGTGTGTGTGTGTGTGTGTGTGTGTGTGTGTGTGTCACTTTCACTTCTTGAAGCCCTGTCTTTTCACACCCAATGGACTATTTTGTCCATTGTGATTATTAGTCTTGGGCATGCCATTAAGGGTCCGAAGAATACCTATTCAAACGGAGTCAAGTGCTACCCTTAAGAACTCTGCTAAGAACACTGTTTCTTACGTTTCTTTTGTTAAAACAACTATTCAACCCAATGCACCTGCCTGCACGTTTTGTAACAAAGGTACACAATTTCTTTTAAATCCATTACGATGGTTTAATTATTGCATTCCTTAATTTGGGTATCAACTAGTTGAAGTGGATTTGTGTTGTAGTGTCAATTGCTTGAGCTTTAATTACCCACAACAAACCCTTGAGGAAAGTGATCAAAATAAAAGAGTTACCTAATACTAAAGACTCCATTTAGTTCACTTCTATACTACTCGGACCATGTGAAAACATTGTAGTTTAATCAGAAGAATACTTAGGACTTGAAACAAAGCAGAAGTACCTACCGCCGCACTGTAATACCCCTACCGCCTACAAAACTCGGCTATATAATTACTAGTATAGCCGCCGTAGGCTCTGCATGTCCGCTATTAACCAATGTAAAAGCTTGGTTGCCTTTGCGAGGGTACTGTGTGTTAAACTGCCTTATTTATTTGTTGCCTTTATGGGCAAAACATACCAAGCGTAGTAATGGGGAGAGAGGGGTCGGAAGGCAGGAAGGGGAAACAGCCCGAGGGGCAGGAGTCCCAGCATGTGCGGGCAAGTGTTAATATCAGGTCAATTGACACTCATTATGTACCTCCAGGAGTCAGGGATACTCAACCTTAGTTTTAGTGAAATGCTTTCCATTTGCCGTGATAATCTGCCAACACGTCAAACACTATGTAGCGGGTGACAGGCTGGTTTTTGTCATGGCCACTGCAGTTGTGTTATGTTAGTCACCTCTCCTGGATAAAATGTTAACAAACCTGGGCTCATTCCTGGGCGAGGGTAGAGGTACCAAAATTAGGGTCTAAAATTATAGAGATATATGCAGATAAGAATTATACTGTAATGATAATGTTGGCTACACAACTAAGTATTCATCTAGTGCAGTTTTTCTAAATATACGCTTAATTGGTATCATTCTAAAGTGCATCTATTTAAACGTACATCGTTTTGGATATAATATTTTCCTAATGAATTATACTTTTAACTCTACAGCTATTTAATTGCCCAAAGTAGTACTGAGCATAAGGCATTAATAAATCATACACACGAGAATAATGAGAGAAAAATCAGATTACCTCTCAATCCGATTGGGGTCTATAATAATAAAGATACAATAATAGACAACTTAAGGATAGTTATATGCCAAGAATTTTAATTTAACATGAAAGATTGACTTATAAAAGACTAATTTTACAATTAAAATCTGACAATATTATATAAATTGTGTTATTAAACGAATCAGATCTTAGCAACAGTATCCAACGAACATTCCAAAAACGAGGAAACGATGCTTGCCGTTTTAATGAACGTGATTATTATCAAAATTCTGAAACGTGATATACAGTGCTAGAATGTTAGATGTGCCTTAAGCAAACAAAATCAAATATAAACAAATATTATCTGTACTACATGGCAAAGCGAGGAAGCGTATCGGGAAAAATTCACAACACAGAGATGTTTACCTCAGCTTATCGCACATACGCGGTGAGTCAAATGTATGTATACTCTGTTCAGATATAGTCATGTCTTCTGGACAGCAAGGTGTCATACATCGGCAGGAGCGAGAAAACATATCATATAGACACACGCAGCTTCCATTCGCTCTATTAATGTTTCGTAACTTACTGTACATCAACTTACTAATATTTCACTCCTCTAATTGACCAGATAAGACCCGATAAGGAACGATCGCAGCGCTGGTCACCTGAAGGTTCTGTCTCAACGTTCTGTCGATTAATATAAGGGTAAACTAATTATGTTACTGGACAGATCGTTGAGGCGTATCGACCTTCAGGTGACCAGCTTTGTGATCGTCTCTTATCAGGTCTTATCTGTTCGATTAGAAGAGTGAAATATTAGTAAGTTGACGTACAGTAAGTTACGAAATACAAATAGAGCGATTGGAAGCTGCGTGTGTCTATATATGTTTTCTGGCGCCTACCGATGTATGACACATTGCTGTCCAGAAGACATGATTATATCTGAACATACTATACATACACTTGACTCACCGTGTATGTGAGATAAGCTGAGGTAAATATCTCTGTGTTGCGAATTTTTTCCGATACGCTTTATCGCTTTGCCATGTAGTAGTATCTAAGGATGAACAAGTAATTAAAGCGTAACCCCAGCCCAAAGTGGACCTGAACCTGCCAACCCGACTGTCAGCCTCACGCCCACATACGCAAGGTAGAGGTGGGCGATCATCCAACCGATACGGGGAGGAGATAAGGCACCCCCAGCCGGAAGGTTGGCTTTCTACACCAGGGTTCGCTACCAAGCGTAGCTCCTCAGTTTCCTCACGATGCTGAGTGGCTCCGGTTCTATAACCGAGACTTAAAATCGGCACCCCCAGGGGTGGGATCGATACCGGGTGCATTCCGGACGCAGGGAACCAAAGCACACGCTCCAGCCCACTATGCCACGGCGCAGGATGAACAAGTAAAAATTTAAGACAAATTCTCCAGGCTCATTACTATTAAACATAGTTATAGACATTATATTAAACCTTATGTTACATAGTCTTATGTAAACATCACATCACAGTCTCAGTATTTTGATGTTTTGAAGGATCCAAATTAATACATGTTTCATGTATCAACTTGATTTTGTGGTGATCAAATGTTCAATATGCTGTCGATGTCGACATATGTGCGTACAGTCTGATTTTTAAAAGAAGAAACGTGAATGTCATACGTGGGTGCTTGTAATGTTGCCCAGCAGATCCCTTTTCCTTATCCTCTCAACACTCGAAACATAAACAAGGGTTGGAGTTATCTCACCTCAACAAAAACATGCACAGTTAATCTGTATTAGCCCACTTTAAAAGCAAAAATAAGTTGTTCACATATTCACTGCCTTGTAGCGTCTTCACATGTGAATTCTTTTAAATAATTTTTGCACTATGTAACTGATATTTCATACTTACCGTTATTGCCGCTATGCATTTTAAGTTAATATTCCCACACTAGTGCGTAAGTATTTCTTTATAGAAACACATATAGGCTAAAATCTAACATTTATCTTCCATTATATTTATTAATACCATAAGTACTAAAATTCAGATTGATATAAATACACATAGTGCAAAAAGTAGTATGCAACACACAGGTGGTAAGCACATAATGGAATCTCGAGAACTAAAAAAACCTGGTGTGAGCGGCTCGTTTTTTCAAACCTTTCCTCGTTCCGTATTAAGTGTTTGCCTCATTAGTATCGCAATATACTATTATTAACGACTTTGTTAATTAACATGGTCATATCAACGCCACCGATATGTCGGAATTTTGACCCACAGTAATTCTTTTACGTGCAAGCATATCTGCTGATATGGGACTGTCGCTTTTGGATAAAAGGAACACGCTGTTCATTGATAAGGAGCAAACTCTCGTCTTCCTGTTGGAAGAATTCTCTAAGAGAACAGAGAAATTCTCTAGCTGGGCTGTGCAATGTAACACCCCAACTGTAAGCTGATCTTTGCTTTGGGCCATGAGTCCTCGGTCCACCTCTAATCCTACTGCCACTACGTCTTGCTTTCATTAATTGTGTTTTAACAAAGTAGGTTAACAATACACAGCGCAACTGAATACTCCAGCAAACTCTGTTTCCCTCATACAACTAGCGATAACTGACCTGAGGAGTATGTGATTCACCAGTGTAACAATCTGGCAACCCTTGTTTACGTTACCATAGCAACGACCTTCGCTGCTTACCCTTCGCGTCCCTTGCTTAATGACCTTCACGTTTCTTCTTTTAAAAATCAGACTGTAAAGCGATGAACAAGAAGATAAAAGAAGATTAGGAAGAGAAAGGAAATGCGTTATAAGAGATAAACTGTATTTGGCAAGAATCTCTGTCTACAATGGTGCATTTTCGTGACTCTTGCATCACTCGAATTAGCTGTTTTGTACCTTCATAATTTTAGTGAAGTTTACAAACTGTAATACGGCGCAGCATTAGGCAGTGCGGTGATAACCACAAATCACCCGCAATATGTCCTCTGTGTTGACAGAGGTAGATGACACAGCGGTCGTGCAAATGGTATAGAGCCTCTCATGAATACGTAGTTTTAATGCAGTATTGTGAGTGCAATTTATATAATAAAATAATTAATAACGCCAGTATATAGTTATAGTCCAGTATAGTTTAAATATTTCCCTGGATCATCTCCACATAATTAGGCAATTATTTTCCAGCTTTAATCATTTGGATTATAAAATTTATGTACAATCATTTAAGATGATGCATTTGTGTATGTCTGTTCACATCAGCTCTGTTCTGACTGCAGTAAAAGAAATATGCCTCGTAAAACTATTTTCAGAATCTGTGGCTATACATATTTACAAAACATACAGTAGTTTACTTTATTTATCAATTCCTATGTTTTTTTTTTCTAATACTTGAATATATATATATATATATATATATATATATATATATATATATATATATAATCTTGTCAAAATTATTGTTCAGATTATCTTTGGTTACTTTGGCTTTGTTTTCACCTTTTGGTGTCTACTTGTTATTTATGGCATTGCATGAATACATTCTATTGAGAATAATGACGGGTAAGTGGTTGAAATATGGGATACATTTTTAGAGGTGTATAATTTTCGTCCCTTCATCAAGTACACAACTTTGTGATCTGATTGGCCAAACGGTATAGATTTACTTCTTTCTTATTTCGGAATTGATCCGCAACACAATGGTTCTCTCCGTCACACACAAGACACTTTAGTCTCCAAGTTTTCCGGTCCTCAGCATCCCTGTTTGTCATCTACTTCTCTGTAAGTCGCCCCTTCCACCTTGTCCCTTCCATCTCCCATTCCAATATCTTCTTTGGTATTCTTTCATTTGGCATTCTTATGACGTCTATACCATCTTAGTCTTCTCTCTTCAATTATTTCCAAAACATTCTTTTCGGCTTTCATTATTTCCCTAATTGTGGCGTTTCTAATTTTCTTAGTTTTTGATTTCTGGGCTACTTGCCTCCAGAAATCCAATTCAGTTTTATTTATATGTTTGCTGTCTACCAATTGTTCAGGTCTCTGAACCATTCAACTTGACACTCTGTATCAATGCATTATCTATCAATGTTTTGACTCTCAGAAGAATATTTTTGCTCTATAACACAGAATTAGTCATTTCGATTACTTTTCTTCAATTTGTTATTATTCTCTATTTCTGATGTAGTTGAACCATCGCTTTCTAGTACTGATCCCTGATATTGAATTTAGTACATTTATTATAAAAAGAGTGAAAAAATAAATATTCTACATTTATTACACAGAGTGAAAACAAAGGTTAAGATATAACATTTTAGAGTAAACATATTTTGGATTGGTGTTAGTGCAGTAACAAATTTGGCCTTAATTAGGTCATAGTTCGTGACCTTAGCCAAGGCATTTGTTATAGGAGTTACAAATCTTTAACCCTCTAAAATCACTACTGCAGATAAAAATATATGACATTCAGATGTTTATGGCGTCCACTCTGTTAGAATTACAAAGATATAAGGGTTCAAATGTTTAGCATTTCTGGTATAGTCTGTTGTTTCCAACATACACGCATACACTTTCCATTTTATATTTATCTAAGATAAGCTTATCGGGCACTGATTCCACTACCTATCTTCTAAAGTGTACATAAACCTTAAAAAAAAGTAAGAGATACAGAACAAACGCCTGACATTATCTTACGTATTTTTATAGTTTAGACACAATATATTGCACATTATTATCGTTCAGCACTGCTACTTATGTGTTTGAAAACGTTGTTACAAAGAGGTACAATTTCAGGGTAAAGAATGACAATTTTATTGTTGAAATTAATCGTTGTGTAACATGATTTGAATGTTGTTACTTCTTCTCCATTATATTTTAATAAATTTTAAATTTTTACGTATAATAAAAGCAAGAAAAGTTTCCTTTACAAAAAAAGCGTCTATATGAAATTTTTGTTATACTAAAACGCAGTGCTTTATAGGGCTGAAACTTTCAGTTTGAGTCGCTTCGGAACAAAGACATACGAAGTTTGAACAACATATACAAAATAGAAATTTACAGAACAGATCTCACATCACATGTTCCTACCTACCATGTCATCATGACGCACCACCCATTATTTAAGTTGGGCCCACCCCATCCAAACCACAGGCGTGTTAGAACAACCGGCTGGTGTAAATGCATTACAATAAGGTGTGAAAAAATAGATTCAGTCTTACAGCAGAAATATACACGATTTGTAACAAGGGATTTATTCCTCTCCCCGCAATATATCACACATTTTTTAAAAAGAGTTCGTAAGAACCCGAGGTGTAAATTGGTGAAGAATTTGCTGATTTTTTAAGCATAAGTTAATTTTATAAAAGTAAAAATTATGAAATGAAATATTTTGTGATGTGAAAAATAAAAATGCAATAAAACGTTGATACATTCTGCTACTTTTAGGCATCTTTAACATTTGTTCCACACAATAAAAATTGCCTAATTGAAATTATTACGTTAAAAGTAAAACCTCGATATCTAAAAGCTTTTATTACATTGAGTTTACTCTATTGATAGAGTACTTTCGACCGCCAGATGATAAGAAACAACAGAGAGGAATACGTAGTATAATAAACTGGCACATCAAAGGAAGTCTTTGATGTCCGAAATCAAAGACGTGTACAACTTTATATATTGGATGAATGCAATGTTTACGTGGTATAGTTTGTGATAAACCAATTTTATCACAAGGGAAATATCTAACCTTTCATGTCAAAAGTTATTCTGGGATTCATGCGACAGAAGCTGTGTGGGAGGCAAACGCAGCATAAAAACAAAAAAGGATCTGATATGTAATACACAGCTTCATCTATTCACTACAGGTATCCTTTTATAGATCTATATTTCATGTAGGTACATTCGACAAAAGTGCATAAATGATTGCCCAATATGATTTCTGATATGATCCAATAATTGATATAGAAGCAGTATTCAGCTTTTATATGCATCATGCGATATACATCAAGCAAAGCGGCAAAGAAGAGATAAGTATTGGAATATTCACTTTAAAAGATATAAAGGTATGATAAAAAACACGTTGGAAGTTGCCGCTTCGAATGGGGGAGAAAATTTGACGCAACTTTGTATTTGACTGAGTTTTGCATATCTATCTCTATGTTTGCCGAGTTATTGAAAACTATAGTTACCAAATCCATTAAGCATGCAGCAGATTTTACAGGTTATATACAAAAAGGACAATATTTACATTTTAATGCTCATGTCAATATGCCACACATAACATATTTCAATGAAGTTGGATAGTCATTTTTCAGAAAACAAAAATGAAGAATTATATTCAATGGTCCTTTCTTTTTTGAATTATGCTGTTTGAACGGCAAACGCTGGCGCGTAATAAATGTGTAATGGGATATTAATTGACCAAATAGTAGTCTGAACTGTAAAGCCCGGGCATTAAAGTATTACTTAAGCCAGTGAATTAGTTTTCTCAAGTGTTTCCGAGAACTCCTAGACATAATTCTCAAAAAAACACTACTGGAACGGTTTACTGGAAAAAACACGAATCAGTACGAGAATTTAATGTCATGCTGCCATGTTGGCCATAGTAGCTCAATGGTTAAGAGCAACCGGACGGAAACCGGAAGATCGTAGTTCATTGAATTTTTCAGTCTGACTCTACGTTTCTATACTTTGGCCTACACACGGCTAGCGTGAAAGAACAATCACTTTCCATTAATTTGAATTATAAAGCCCGGATCTTAAAGTACCTACTTACTCCACACAGTAAGTGGCCATCGAGGTAGTTTTCTCAAGTATTTATGAGAACTCCTAGTGGTTTACCGGGAAAAACACGAGTCATTTGGAGAATTTAATGCCAAGCTGGCATGTTGGCCACGGTAACTCAACAGTTAAGAGTAGACGGACATGACCGCAAGATCCGTAGTTCAAATCCCAGCTATGGCATTGCATTTTTCAATCTGACTCTACTTTCCAAATGTGTAATTATTATGTGTCCATTTCAAATGCAATGCCTTGAAACCGAAGTCAGAAACCTTGAAAGGCATAGTATGTGATGCAAATGAACATTGCTCGATCTACTTCCTGTCTACCTCTTTCTCTCTCCCTTCTTCACTCTCTATCCTCAAGCAGGCAATTAAGGCCATACAATCCACTTTGTTACCTCAAATACGAGTATATATGTGGTTCAAATGGCTGATTTCGGAATATTCCAGTTGGAACAGACAGTTTTTCTACCACTTACTTCCAGTAGGTTAGAGAAATATTCTACCCAAAAATTCTTTATTAGAATGTCACATAAAAAAAAAAAAAACATGTACGAGGCGTGTCGGTAAAATAAGGTCTGCAAGACGCTGGAGCCGTAAGGAACGCAACACGCGTGTAACTTGGTTTCACCCCTTCAAATCCCCATCACAACGAATCAGGTTACAACCATTAGTCTTGGCTGGGCAGCCGTTTGCGATGGAGCTTCCTATCACACGCCGCCAAGTGCGAGTTGCGTGCAGTGATCCGTTCTTTGACTGCCAAGGGCACTATCCCCACTGAAATCCATTGCCAGTTATGCGAAGTTTACGGGCCACAGTGTATGGACGTCAGAAACGTGCGAGAGTCACAGAGTACAAAGACGGGCGTACAGACGTCCATGACGAACAGCATTCTGATCAGCCTTCGGTTTCAGCCGAAACAATTGCAGAAGTGGAGGAAGAAATGCTTAAAGATCGGCGTGTGACAGTTCGCGAGCTGTGCGAACTTATCCCTGAAGTCAGTAAGACTACGATTGACAAGATTTTGACCGAACATTTGCATTATCGCAAGGTGTGTGGGAGGTGGGTTCCCATACTGCACATGCAACGGCTGATCTCCTGGCCCAGTTCGGATGGGATGTCATCACCCATCCCCCCTACAGTCCAGACTTAGCACCTAGTGATTGTCATTTGTTTCCTGAGTTGAAGTCACACCTGGGTGGAACACATTTCCAGACCGACGATGATTTGAAAAACGAGGTTGAGTGCTACCTGCGCAACTTGGCGGGAGAGTGCTATGACAAGGGTGTACAAAAACTGCCACAGCGCATGCAAAAGTGCATCGATCGCAATGGTGATTACGTTGAAAAATAGCTGTAAGTTCCGCCTTTCCATCAATGTAACATTCATTGACAATAAATATGTTTTCTATATTAAATAAAATTGGAGACCTTACTTTCAGGATACGCTTCGTATGTATGCGTATGAGCTTATAGGTGTATGTACAGCATAACCTAAACTCTTAACGCCAGATGAACATCAAACTTAATACCTATTTAGGGTCATTCCAAAAATGCTACAAGAGGTATTTAAGAAATTCGTCCAACATAAAACTATATTTTACATAATAAATGTTTTGTATATTTCGGCATAAAAGGTAGAATATTTCCATACACAATATATAACTGTCGTGCTTAATAATCTTGATTCTCTGTTGCAGGTTGAATAACTTATAGCGTTAAGAAGGGATGGTTAGGAGAGGGATGCCGGGCCCCTGAGCCGTCTCTTTACCCTTCTCCTAGGTTCTGGAAACTCGGAACATTCAATCTAATCGAGAACCTTCTAGATCGGTAAGCGGACCCTATATAAGCAACACGTCGTGCAAGGGGCAGGGAGTCAGACAGTTCTTGGTGTAAGAGTCAGTCAGTGTTTGACGAGCTAGCGAAGGAGCGCCGTGTTAAGGAACGAGAAGACTGTGTACGTGCATCGGAGTATTGTCCGTAATTACTAGTGCAAATGAAATTGTAACGGGCGAACTGGTGAATTGTACTTGTGTGCAGCACGTAATTCTGTGTAATTGGCAAGTGTTAAACTGTAAGTCGGTAGAAATAAAGAACATTGTTGAGTTTGTGTAATTGGACTTTTCATTTCACGAACCCACAAAGTCACAATATAAACACCATCACGATAGATCCACGTGTTGTCAGTACGAAGGACCCTCTTCCTCATACGAATTATCATATACTTCAGTCGGATTAACTACTTTACGTACTAGATTATATCCATACGGTTATTATAATTAATCTATTGTCTTCAAAGGATCATGTCAAATAAGCAGCTCCTTTACATACTTGTATACTTCACGACAACAGCCAATGAGAGTGATGTAACAGTTAAGAAATATAGGGCAAAGTTATACGAAACATGCCTTAGTTAACAGACACGAGGCAAAACATCATCATGCATTTACAACATTCAGAAGGGCAATCAAATATTACGCAAGGATTATTCAAGTTATGTGAAATCATATTTACATAACAGACAAAACAGCTGCAATCATTAAAATTTATTTCGATTTGATAAGAAATTACTTTGATGCCGCTATCTTTTATTTTATTTACCATTTAGTTTGTCTGCTGGCACTGATTACCGTTTTCTGTGATATTTTAAAAATATTATCTTAACATTCAATAATATCACTGATGCACAATTTTAATTATTGTATAATTACGCATTTAAATGGTTCTATTTGCAGGATAAGGTTTTTACTGCCTAATTTCATAATATGCATCTATGTTTTTTTTTTTTTTTTGTAATATAAGAATGTAATGAAGTGTTTTCAAGGTAACTTTATGAAACGGATTTAATAAAAGGGTTGATAGCAAGGTTTTTACATATTTTTAACTTTACATATTTTTATGTAGGAGAGATAAATAGCCCATAAACGATGTTGACTTTCAAAAGTGAAGAATGAGGGATAATAGTGCGAAAAGGACATTACAGGATTTTGAAGGGCACAATCGATATTTTATTTTTATAAATACAAAAATCATTTTAATTTAACTTCTTATATTTAATTATTTTTTATTTTAAAAATCTTTTAGATTTTACAATAACGCATATTAGAAAACATAAGGCTCAGCATCTAATTAGTTTTAGATCTGTCAACATTTCTTTAGAATTTTAATGAAATTAATTTTTTTAATAAGTTCCAAATACAAGGGTAGTTTACTTCTGGGCCCACTGATATATTTTTAAAAGCACATTTTAGTTAAAAAGACAACATGCTTTTATGCTTAACATTTCGTAATTCATGATTTCGTCCTGTTCTTATCAGTCTAAATCTCCAATCACAGTCCAGTGACTTTTACAACGTTCCAATTTGTAATAGTAAATAAATGAACCATCAATGGAAAACAGAGACAAAAGAAAGTGACAGAATTATAAATTGTCTCAAGGTAACAATACCAAAATTTGGTAATTCTAGTATTTTCTAGTCCGATTTTACTAAGAATCTATCTAAAAATACACATAAGGTATATAAGAAGATGTCGCATTTATTGTTCTAAAATGAGGAACCGTCCCCAATAATGGTACGAGGTCATTATAATGCGTACAGCGATTATTACTTAGTAACATATATAAAGCTTACGTAATTTTGACTGCCCTCAAAAATTAAAATTAAATTGCCTTTACCACTTATTGCAAATGCTGCTTTTGTAAGTTTATAAACATCAAACACTTATCAAGTCTCTTGATTAAGTTCAGTTAGAACACTGTAAACACGTGCACTTTGGCATATTTAAATGCGGTTGAAAGACATATGTTTACAATAAACAAACCCCGGTCGGCATTCCTTTGTTTGGATTCGTATCGACCAAATTTCGAGACAAATCGATAGCCGTGACATTCCTCGAGGCAAATCATAAGAACTTTTCGATTTGATGCTACGGGCAGGGAATTTAAAATCCGGTTTGGTTTATTTTGGTAAGGCACACGCGTTATTATAGGTATCCGATATGTAACGGCAGTTATTGCGATTTCACCACCATTCACTCGACACTCAACACGTTTGTCTGTCTATCTTTGTCACTCAACAGAGACAAAACAAAACAAAACAGTTTCGTCACGCTTAGCGAGATAGCTGGCTGACACCGCCTCCGTTACACTAGCGCCTCCACTCCCAACTGGACTGTTCTCTTCTTCTCTCTTTCTCTCTCTCTCTATTCCCCGTTCGCTCACCACACAAACGATTTCTCTGCTTCCCCCCTCCTTCTACCATACCAGCACACACACATACATACAAACCCTCCCGAACCGACCTTTACGGTCTCTAGCTGCACCACAACTTCACACAAAAGCTCTTTTTTTTTCTCTCTTTCTAATATTATACCTCAGTGGCGGAGAGGTTAAGTAGTTCTCAGCCTGGTCACTGCTCGGATGGGTGCCCCTCCTTCCTATCACGGTTAAATATCTGTCGGGCAACAGGAGGAGCATATAATGCAGTGAACTTCACTTAGACGTTCCTTGTCGCCGTTCTCCCTAAGTTGTGGAACAAAGCTAACTCTGGAAAGTAAATGCAATGTAGTATAGAAGAAAAGTCTATACATATACGTGAAATGAGCTTAGCTGCTCAGTAACCATATAAATGTCAATCTCGATGATAAAAGGTTTAACTTTGCTTAAGGTTTGTACTCCAAAGTGCTTTTCTGCAAGTGTGTGAAAAATAAAATAAAACCTTTCATAATCCTTTTATTTTCCTTACTGCCTCTCTGTAATACGTAGAGAAGTACTCCCAAACTTCACCCAAAACTGGAGGACCTAGATTTCACCGAAAAATACTAGCTTTAACCTCCTGAATAAAGAAAGCTGTTGGAAAAGGTTTATTTGCGCGCGCGTGTGCGTGTGTCTATGGGCAACATAACTAAAAACAAAAATTTGCGAAATGCCAATTTGATATTTAAGTCCAGCACCTTAATTTTCATGGCAATCTCCTCATTCTAAACTACCCCTTGTAGGTACTTTTTTCCTTTTTGTTTTTAATATCTCAAAAGTGACTGTGATAGGCTGTTAAAGTACATGTTAAGATATTTTCAAGAACAATTGACTGAATTTTCTGAAGTTACGTTCACTCTGGATGACTTTGCATAATATGTAATCCATAAGAAATATACTAAGTCTTGCCGACAGAAAGGTAGATCTCTTAAAGCACAGAATTTATCTCAAATAATATTTATTGTGGAATTAACCTATTGTGACTTTGTGGGTACGTAGAATTAAAAGTCCAGTTGCAGAAATTCCAAAATTCTCTTTATTTCCGTAGAAACACACTTTGGTCAACCCTTACAGTAGCAGAATTGCGTAACATACACAAATATAGCCTTCAAGTTCGTCTGCCACACTCACATACAAAGAGTTCACTTTCAAAACACAGCTGCACGATACAGTTCCGATTACTCTCACTCTCACTGGCGATTGCGGCTCCTTATACGGCCATTCATGATTCCAGACGATTGTGGAATGTTCTCTATCAATCAAGATGTCACTAGAACTTTCTAGTTATCTATCTTTATCTGTTTCGCCAAGCCTTTTATCTCCGCGCTTAATTATCTGTCCCTTATCTCCGCGCTACACTATCTGCCCCTTTGTGTGCAGTCGCGATACTATCGAGATGTTTTAAATTTTGTTTTAAAGGTTTTACATTTTATTTTAAATGTTTAAAATTTTGAAACACTTACAGATACTTTTCTGAAGCGGAAAATCGCTATTAGTTTGTTCTCTATTCATAGAACTTTAAAACCATTACATATCCAGAAACTTGACTACTTGTTTGCACATATACGACTAAACTATAGAAAATCGATCAGTTTTTAACTCCCAAAGTGCCAAAGGAAAGAAAATTTCACATGTAAAAGCCGAACGTACAATTTAAGTGTTAAAACCTAATATTTTTCTTACTTAAGAAAAAAAATTGTTTCTCTGCCATAGTTTTTATTTTGCAAGGAGTCCTTAAACTTGTATCAGTAATTAGTATTAGCTGTTTATCATATTTTTAACATTTTGGAACAACAATTAAAGAATTTCGTAATTTCAGTTATAGATGATATTTCTTTCACGTTTCTCTCAAAAACGTACATTTTACATGCAAAGATACGGTTTCTCTAACAATTCCTCTTAGAGGTATTAAATCCTGTATACTCCCTTTTCATTTACAAAGATGCTCTGTAAGGCAGATATTTGAAACTCATTTCTTAATCAGCATTTGTAGAAATTCAAAACTCTTTTTAAAATAGGATAAAAATAGAATAATTTTTTTTCAACTTAGTAAAATAAATGTGTTTGAAACCAAACCAATTTCTATATTTTAATTATTCTGATTTCCAAAATAATTATACAGGATTTTCAGAATATATACATATTTTGTTTCCTATTACAAATTATTTCCAAGAAAAATGTACTCGTATTTAAATTAGGCATGTTTTTGGAAAATAGTTTTATTTCTACTGTCGCCAGGCATTGCTTTGCTGCTGCGAAGGTGAACGCAGAGAGAGAGAGAGAGAGAGAGAGAGAGAGAGAGAGAGAGAGAGAGAGAGAGAGAGAGAGAGAGAGAGAGAAGCGGGGACAGAAAGAGTTAGAAGGTGCCCCAAACCACGCCCACGCGCGCGCTAGCCCTGTACTCTTGCCCAGAGGAAAAGAGCCGGAGATAGTGTAGAATTTCGCGCTGCTTCATGAAAGGCCATGAAACTTCGGTGATCCAGTGAGTTCTAGAACAATGATGTGGAGGTATATAAGCACCGTGGCTATTAGAGCGGGGGTCAGTCGTGAATGAAGTCGCTAGTGAGCTGTTTATTATTTGAGTAGCTATTTGGAGTGTACCGCAGTAATTTCTTTTGTTTGTTTACGTATGGTGAAGCAACGAGAGACTGTGTTGGTGTATATTACGTCATCCTGCTGCTGTCAAGGCTGTACAAAGTGTGTTTCTACTGGAAATCAAGAGCATTTTGAATTGCTGCAAACTAGACTTTTAATTCTACTAACACACAAAGTCATAGTATTTTATTACATCATCTTTTTAAACCGAACTGTAATAGCTAAAACCACGGAAAACATAAAAATAATTCTCATTTGTTTTCATTTGTAAATTAAAATTGTTAATCACTTACATTACATATATTTTTTAAGAATCGTTACGTTTTAAGTATTGAAATTGGAACTTGCACAATGTACACTGTCCCCATAAGGGATGATGTTTTTCTTTTTGTGCAGTTCAATTGACGATTGAAACTGGAATTATTGACAGGTGAAATATAATAATTTTGTTCCGGAAGATAAGTAATTAAGGAAAGGAAGCCAGAGCAAGTGAGGCAATTAGTCGTCCCCTAGATCTGAGGTAGTAAGAAATCCACTAGCTCAAGTTAAGGGTAAATTAGCAGGTTCAGAAGTCATAGACTTGCCTGCGAACACTTACGCCAATTCAGAAAATTAGAAAGGAGAAATAATTCTTAGAATTTAGCAAGTCACGGAGGAAAAGTTATGTTTCAAATGCGAATCAATACATTGACAAAAGAGCGTGTATTTTTAAACTTCGTGTTTTTCGTGTATTAGAGGTCTTGTAGTTTTAAATCGTTTAATTGTAGGCGTTTTACTGTGATCCGTTATTTAATTTTCGCTAATCAGTGGCGTGTAAATACATTTACAATAAACATAGCGGCAACTCATCAAGTTATATTTCTCAACGGTTTCTAACAGACATAAATGTAAATTCGTTAATCCTATGTTCTCACTCAATTCTTAACTGGACATGGCATATTTTCAGCTTACTTATCTCGATTCAAAATCAAATCCACATTTGATTGTATTTTGTGGAAATCATCTTCAAGACCTCCCTCACATTTTATTTGATTGCCCATTTTTCTGTTTTGAAAGATACGAACTTCAATTATTGCTTCAATCCTTAGGTTACACTTTTTCAAAACCACGTACACATATTTTGATGAATTACAAAACTTATCAATATTTCATGGCTTTCTTGAACAAAATATTTCTTAAGCTAAAGGATTCATCGTGATGTTTTCTGATTGTCAGCTTGATATTGAATTTTGTTATGTTTTTGTAAATTGTATAATATTAATACATTTATAAGCTATATTCCTAATATACCGTTGGGTAAAACAGGAATTACGAAATTGGATAATAAACATATAAACTCATCTAGTTAGTTTTCAGGGACTTAAGCTTCTCATTTTTATTACGGAAACAATATTGTAAACTATAAAATTATTGATAGTTGAGAGGTAAACGTACAAAATAGCTTATATTTGCATTAGCCTTTATTGAAATTTGTCAGCCCACTTAACTGATGTCAACTTCATTTCAAAAAGAGATATAATCTTATTCAACATCTTTCATACTGTAATACAGATCTTCAAACACCATTGTTTAATGTCTTCTTTAAAAAAATGTTGCACTTCAGCCTTTGACCACTTTATTGGCCAAATTTTTAAAACGTTATAATTATTTTTATGTTCTGTTATTTTCATCTTTGTATTTATGTGTTTTTGTAACTAGAACACTGACATACCTTACTCGTAAAAGAGGGTTACTCTTTTGGAGAATAAATAATAATAATAATAATAATAATAATAATAATAATAATAATAATAATAATAATAATAATAATAATAATAATAATAATAATAATAATAATAATAATAATAATAATAATAATAATAATAATAATAATAATAATAATAATAATAATAATAATAATAATAATAATAATAATAATAATAATAATAGTAATAGTAATAGTAATAGTAATAGTAATAGTAATAGTAATAGTAATAGTAATAGTAATAGTAATAGTAATAGTAATAGTAATAGTAATAGTAATAGTAATAATAATAATAATAATAATAATAATAATAATAATAATAATAATAATAATAATAATAATAATAATAATAATAATAATAATAATAATAATAATAATAATAATAATAATAATAATAATAATAATAATAATAATAATAATAATAATAATAATAATAATAATAATAATAATAATAATAATAATAATAATAATAATAATAATAATAATAATAATAATAATAATAATAATAATAATAATAATAATAATAATAATAATAATAATAATAATAATAATAATAATAATAATAATAATAATAATAATAATAATAATAATAATAATAATAATAATAATAATAATAATAATAATAATAATAATAATAATAATAAACTGATGTCAACTCTCTCATCCACTCACATATAACCTGGGAGAAAGATCCCATGGTTCACCACTAGCAGTTCCTTTATCCTCCGATATGACTTAACGTTGGAGGATGCAAATAAAATAAATGAAAAGCAGCAGATTCTACAAAGATCGAGATTATGGAGAGTCGCACACTGGGAAGAACATTATAACGATCTTGACCACAAATTTTAATCTAAGTGGTCAGTGAATTTAAAGAAATGATAAGCAAAGAAGTTTTAATAGTAAACGAAACCAAATGCACAAGATATTCATGGCACACATGAACATTCGTGAACTTTCCAGTCATTTTTGCACGCAAAGCACTGCAAATTCTAACTGTACACTTGTAACCAGAGTCATAGATGCCTTATTGTTTTCTTTCGCGATGAACGAGGTTTAATTGATCTACAGCTTGTGCTCTCTCTCTCTCTCTCTCTCTCTCTCTCTCTCTCTCTCTCTCTCTCTCTCTCTCTCTCTCTCTCTCTCTCTCTCTCTCAGAACGAGTCGTAGTTTCAACTTAATGGACACACAAACACTCAAAACTCTTGCTACTGGTGCTTGAGGACAACGATTAATGCCGGTATATGGCTCTCTTGGTCGCTATATCTTGTGATTTTCTCTTGTCCTAGGTAGTCCAAGGAGTAATCAGAGAAAGAAAGAAAAAGGACTAAAGGTAAACACTGGAAGTGAAATTAAAATCATTAATGTGGTCGAAGTTACTCGTTGCAACGGGAATACATTCAAATGCTTGTCGAGAAAAAACACCGTGGATGCAGCCACGTTCCCAGAAATATATACTGATAATTATTCTTCATAAAAGCCGTACAACTGTGAAAAGGTAGAATGAGACTGAAAAATTAAATGCCTCAGCTGGGTTTTGAGCAGAAAGTTCTGGTTTCCATTCTGTTGCTCTATTCAACCGAGCTACCATGGCAATGTACCGGTATAACATTAGGTTCCCCAACTGTATTTTCCTCAGTAAACAACAAGAATATTACTAATTTGACATGACATACACAAATGTTCATAGTAGTGTCATAGTCACCGTGTCACAATATATGATACTAATTATTAGGGCTTGAAGAAATATCATCTTTCTTCTACGTCATCATTTCTCTTAAAAATGAAGCAGTGCTGACTACTGTTAATTTTCCATATTTTTGCATTTTGGCGGGTTTTAATGTCTATTGGTCAATTTTTTAGGAAATATTGTAGTTTTTGTGGGCGCCGGGGTAGCGCGGTGGTTTCGTTCGCGGCTCCCGTTCTAAGGGTCCCGAGTTCGATTCCCGGCTCTGGGGTTGGCGATTTTAAGTCGGCCCTATCCACGCCTTCACCTCTGTCTAGCACATGTGAAGTATCCCCTATGCCCAACGTGGTTCGGAGTCCACGGTAAAAACTGTAGGTCCTCTCACCTCACCGCCATCTTCACTATCACCCTATCATCGGAGGTAATGGACACCGCCCTCTGGGTGCCTCCACCTGAGAAATGGGTCCGGTCATCACTTGGTGGGGTGAGGTTACCCCGAAGGCCAAGGTTGCCATGTGGGGAGTGTTAGTAACTAACTAACTAACTAACTTGCAGTTTTTGTTGCATTTTCTTTCTTTCATTTGCTCTTAAACGTACTTTTCTTTACATTATTCACATGTATTGCACATTAGAAGTTAATGCACCTCCGAAAATGTTTCTTTCATCCACAGAAGTAATTGAGAGGGTTAACCATCAATGTGCCCACAGGGCATGTATCATGAAAACGTTTTACTTTTCATAACAAATGCAGCAAAATACATGGTGAAATCGGAAACCGCAATTAAATAATTTTACACTACAGTGGTTTACCTGACATACATAGCTCATGCCCTTCACAGAGTCTGAAAATGCTGCATCTAGCTGTTGGTCAAGACTTAGGGTTGATCCTGAAGTTAGGGACGTTTGGCATTTATCAGTACCAACTCTTCAATTTTGGCAGAAAAAAATAATATGGCTAGAATGAGAACATACATGCAAAATATTAAAAGTATGGAGATTTGCAAGAGTAATTTGGAAAAATTGGTCAAAAAGTTTGTGAGAAAATGAAAAATGTATTGCAAAAGAACATTTGGTAACAGTCGATGCGTAAAATTTTAAAAACAAAAAATCTCCAAGGAGAACCTTTTGACTTTAGTTGTTTTGAAGAAGGTTTTTCACCAGGATATACTGATCATACAAGTATGTGCCCATGACGCCAGTAGAGGTAGAGGTGTTCAAGACAACTGGATATCCTTCAAACCCGAGAATATATAATGGCTATGTTTCTTTATTGCAATGCTGAATAGGGGATATGCCTAAATATATAAATTTTTCCTAGTATATAAATATGTATGGGATACATTTCATAAAATTTGTAATTATAATAATTAATAAACATTATATATCTTTTAAATTTTGAGCGTTAAAATGTCAAAAAGAATATACTGTCATTTTATTAAATTTTAATATCATTTTCGTCAAAGCTTAAGGACATTTTATTGGTCATTTTTCTCTATTTTTTGGGTCATCAACTTCCGAAGCCTCCTAAATATTATCAATAAACATAAAAATATGTTAATGACACACACACATAATATAAAATTAGTAAGTACTTTTGTGCGAAGTCACTTTACAAATGACTGCAATGCATAACAACAATATTTACAATTCCAGTGTTCATGTTTAGATACACACTTAGCTCCTTGGAAATGTATTCGGGAGATCCCGGTTTCGATACCTGTCGACGGGTTCTTCTGGCTCTTCCTGGTGGCTAAGTGAATGCTCATCTATCACAATTTCAATAACTTCTTCATTCCGTTTCCTTCTCATTGTTTCGTAGGTGCTTCTACATTTCAAGGGATATGTCGGTGAAGGAACAAAGAGAATTCCTGGACGTTGTAGGGCTGCGATCGCACGACTAGACATGTGTGACGTCAGAAAGTATTGTCGACGTTAGAGATGACTGAGTCACTAAGTGGTGACTCGCACAGAACACACACAGAGGACTCTCCTTTGTTATGTTTTAGCAGTAGGTGAATCATCTGCAACATTATATCATTGTTTAGTAGTCCAAAGGTTTACCTATGTATTTTTAAAAATCTTATGTGCGCAGTCACACTACTTTCTCTTTCTTGTACAACCTACTCTTGCAAAATCCCTTTTCTCCATCTAGATCATGTAAATCGAAATATATATACATATATATAATTTTCTTGTAAGTTGTAACCAGATTTTTATTCGTTGCTAATTTCTCTCCTTATTCGGGTCCATGTTTGGGTGCCATAGGCAACAGCATTTCTTCATTGTAGTTCACATGCGATGTTGAATATACTATGATGATTCGCCACGTTTTGGCGACATGTGGAACGGGATTTCTTCGTTGTAGATTGAATTCGTTCTTGAATATTGTATCTGCTTAAACAAGAGTCATGAGATCTCTTCTTTTCTAGGATGGTTACGAGTGAAAGAAATAAAATTTTGATCAGTTCAATTTCGTAATATATAATTTAATTGTATCATCTGGATTACATTTTATTGGAACTTTCTTTCCTAATCTCTGTTTCATATAACCTTGCCCCGCTGACATGTATCACTCCGCGTGCAACTACCTTCCCTCTCATCCTGATTGGCTAATGCTTTCGCGCCATAGGTCATAGGCGGTGCCTTCCCGTCACATTTAAACCTGCAGTAAACGTCATAATAATTGCCAGGAAGATAGATAAAATCATACAAATAAGAATATGAAGGCATACAAAAATAATGAAGTTTATAATGAAACTGAGCAAGTTGAAACTGAATGAATGAGCAATGAAACTGAAACAAGACTATAATGAAAGGCCTTCCGCCTTTTCCACTGGGATTTTTTAAAACCAGCAAAACCTTGCAAAAATGCTTGTCTTTCAGTCTTAAAAGTCGTGTCACGCCATACTTGTGTGTGCTTCTTTCACCCAAGTCTCGTCAAGGTAGTATATTTTGCGATTTGTATCCCGGTACAATCTGATTGACCTTAAATAACGTCTTCGTCACACAGCAACATTGCCCCTGGAGCGGTAAGTTTTCCTGTTGTCTCAATTTCATGTCACGATGTTCCTACGCATCTAAGTTCAGAGCACAACTGTTCGACTTCTCTCACTAACAAAGATGGATTCTTCTCTGTGAGTGCATTAAACATATGCACCACAATTCTTTTTTCGCCGCTTTGTAAAGGTTTTCCCTTGCGATGCTTCACCGAAAAACTGGCGGTAGACTCTGCCATTATACATATAATAAGTACACGCGCATTAAACGATCAATAAAATAATTTAGCTCTCGCACTCGACACACCACACCTTCGAATGGCGATATATGAGTAATCCAGTTCAAAACAAGGTCAGTGATAAATGTCATATAAACAAGTATGTCATCACTACCACTAAATCACGTGCTTTCGTGCCATGTGCTTGAGAGCAAAGGAACCTCCTCTTTACTTCGTTTAAGAATTAACATGCATATCAGATCAATGAGCTCTTTTGCGTAATATATTTAAGTCAAACAGTTACGAAAATATAAATTTGACAATTCTCTTCCAACATATAAAGATATATCACCATGTTGAATAACGAACTATTTTTACCGCACAACAGTCTATGCCACAACAGCAGCCAATGAGAGGTGATAAGGTCACGTGACCGTTTAGAGATACGGGACTAGCTTATGTGAAACAAGGATTAGTCAATCATTGCAGGTTACCTCCAGCATATCAATAAATCCTTACTTCCTAAATAAATAGTTTCCGTTAATCACTCCTGGACTTCCATTTATCACTATCAAAGCCTTTTATCTTCTCAGGGTCATTTTCCACCATGAAGATTATCGATTTTTTGTTACTATCGCTACCCATATATTGCTTTTATATGATTGGCCAATTTACTACTACGTCACTGCATTACGTAATACAATTATTACTACGGCCAATCACAAAATAACATATATTTTTACAAAATTTTGTTTGTTTTTCTTTTATAAATTTATAAATTTTTCAAACCATTTCTAAATATAAATCGGTTTAATTGATTGCCCCAATTTGAAGATTTAGGCACTCTATAATTTTGAAATCTCATTCTCTTTAGTTCTCTTTGCTTGGCCAAATGAATAACGACTTCTATATGAGACACCTCCAAGTATTGATCAATTCTGTAAACGCTTCCAGAGGACAATGAAACTACAATGCCTGGTTGTGCTTTGCTCAGAGTTTATACTATTATCTTTTTGACAATCGGTACTATTTATGTCATATGTAAAATAGTTTGGTATTTTGAGGTCAAGATTTCTTCATCACTATAAGCCTTTCGATGAATCTTGTCACAAATTGCTACATATAAACAGACAGGGATCGCATATAGTATAAATAAGCACAAATAAACGTCTCTAGATGAAAGGAGTCATGGCACAAAAGCCAGACTGCATTGATTAAGCGCACGGAGTAGTAAACGCCGCAAAATACTAAATTTCAAGCCCTGGATGGTTGCAGCAAAGTGTCCACCAATTCCCTGTAGACACAACAGTTTAAACAGATTCCTGCATGAAACTGCAATAATGTCACAACAAGCTCGAAAATGTGATTACGTAACTCATAACAAATGAAAACATGCGTAGTGTTCGGCTCATGTTTAACAGGGCAGACTTCCGTTAATATTCATTTTGTTGAAGCGCTGTATTGATTCCTCGACGTTGAAACCTATATTCTTTCACTTACGGAAAATATATATTTAAATCCTTCCTGACTAGGTGCAATAAAAGAATGTGTGATAATTTAATTTATAAGACCTCGTTCAATAACTGTAGAGCACACCGATATTTCCCTCTGTCACGCAAATAGCTGAGGAAAATGCTTAAAAACTACGTTTCTTGGTTTACATTAAACTGCAATTTTTAACGGCAAATATAGAATGCCTCTATGTAATAAATAGATATATGAAAAATATGAAGGAAATAAATGTAACTGATACAATTTTTTCTCTCTCTAAAAGTCATTGTTTTACTTTTTAAAACTTCATCTAGAAAAAGCCTCTTTTCTGCGTTCTAGATGGTTCTTTTCAGATCCCGAAATTAATATTATAGTACTTAAACTGAAACAACAATCTTTCTACAAATCCTGCCTCCAACTCTTTATGATAGACTTCAATATACTTCACCTACTTCAGAAAAAATAGTTGCAGAGGTAACTGTATTCCCTAAAGGCATACTATATCAAGATGTGTAATTTCTGAAGAACTAATGCGTAGTCACAAAAGAAGTTATAGCGGTGTGAAGCGCAGCACCATCTTGCTGAAAATATTTCCGGTTGAGCAAAGTCACAATTATCTGACAGTCAAATCTGTTCTGTTCTTTATTTGTATAGAATAATTGTATAAGTAGCTACAGCTACTGATACGTAGACTACTACTCTTCTAAATTTTGAGCTAAGCACTGACTTAGTTTTGCAGCCAGTTTCCAAGAAGGGTTTGAAATTGGCAAAAAGTGTTATTCCTTTCCATTGAGACACCTCACATAGTGGAGGACTACAGGCCGGTGAGATTTGTGCTCGCATGCGATACAAGTTAGCTGGACACAGGGTATGAATGATGTCAGGTCTACAGCATGGCCATAAAATGTACAAAGGTCGAAAACAACGTAAGGTGAACTATGAAGCATTGCCTTGCAAGTGTATGCAGACGCGAGGTCAAAGTGTAGTGTAACGCTACTCTTTTGTTTCCTCTGGCAGTGTAACGGTTGTCATGGTCGGGCCAAACCTGCTTGCAGTTGTTTACGTGCGCAACCGGTAACAG